>CAWUFW010001295.1:2637500-2981610 GCA_963921515.1 Calotriton arnoldi | reverse complement strand
CACTGCCCTAAACCCTGAAACACCAGCCCCAGCACGACCCCCTACACTGCCCGAACACCACTGCACTACCCTAAACCCTGAAACACCAGCCCCAGCACGACCCCCTACACTGCTCGAACACCACTGCACTGCCCTAAACCCTGAAACACCAGCCCCAGCACCACCCCCTACAATGCCCGAACACCACTGTACTGCCCTAAACCCTGAAACACCACCCCCTGCACCGCCCCCTACACTGCCCGAACACCACTGCACTGCCCTAAACCCTGAAACACCACCCCCTGCACGACCCCCTACACTGCCCGAACACCACTGCACTGCCCTAAACCCTGAAACACCACCCCTGCACCACCCCCTACACTGCCCGAACACCACTGCACTGCCCTAAACCCTGAAACACCACCCCCTGCACCGCCCCCTACACTGCCCGAACACCACTGCACTGCCCTAAACCCTGAAACACCACCCCAGCATGACCCCCTTTACTGCTCGAACACCACTGCACTGCCCCAAACCCTGAAACACCACCCCCAGCATGACCCCCTACACTGCCCGAACACCACTGCCCTAAACCCTGAAACACCACCCCTGCACGACCCCCTACACTGCCCGAACACCACTGCACTGCCCTAAACCCTGAAACACCACCCCCTGCATGACCCCCTACACTGCCCGAACACCACTGCACTGCCCTAAACCCTGAAACACCACCCCCAGCACGACCCCCTACACTGCCCAAACACCACTGCACTGCCCTAAACCCTAAAACACCACCCCCAGCACGATCCCCTACACTGCCCGAACACCACTGCACTGCCCTAAACCCTAGAACACTACCCCCAGCATGACCCCCTACACTACCCGAACACCACTGCACTACCCTAAACCCTAAAATACTCCCCCAGCACGATCCCCTACACTACCCGAACACGACTGCACTGCCCTAAACCCTAAAACACTCCCCCAGCATGACCCCCTACACTACCTAAACACCACTGCACTGCCCTAAACCCTAAAACACTACCCCCGCATGACCCCCTACACTACCCAAATACCAATGCACTACCCTAATCCCTAAAACACTACCCCCGCACAACCCCCTACACTACCCAAAGACCACTGCACTACCCTAAACTCTAAAACAATACCCCCCGCACAACTCCCTACACTACCCAAAGACCACTGCACTACCCTAAACCCTAAAACACGACCTCCTACACTACACAAACACCACTGCACTACCCTAAACCCTAAAAAACTACCCCCAGCACGAACCCCTACACTACCCAAACACCACTGCACTACCCTAAACCATAAAACACTACCCCCAGCAGTACCCCCTACGCTACCCAAACACCACTGCACTACCCTAAACCCTAAAACACTACCCCCAGCAGTACCCCCTACACTACCCAAACACCATTGCACTACCCTAAACCCTAAAACACTACCCCAGCAGTATCCCCTACTCTACCCAAACACCACTGCACTACCCTAAACCCTAAAATCCTAAAACACTAACCCCAGCACGACCCCCTACACTACCCAAACACCACTGTACTACCCTAAACCCTAAAACACTCCCCCAGCACGACTCCCTACACTACCCAAACACCACTGCACTACCCTAAACCCTAAATCTACCCCCAGCATGACCCCCTACACTACACAAACACCACTGCACTACCCTAAACCCTAAAACACTACCCCCAGCACGACCCTCTTCACTACCTAAACACAACTGCACAATTTGTTACAGGCGTTGCAACGCAGGCCTGTGGTGCTTACTGGAAGTACCTGGTGGGCTAATTGGGCCCCAGGGACTCTCAGGATTCAAGGTGACCTAATCCCCCAACTTAAAACGCGCCACGGGGCGCGTTTGCACAGTGGTGAAGGGAGGGGCGGGGCCTCAGGTGACATGTGCGCAAACACGCCCTGTGGTGCGTTTTAAGTTGGGGAGTTAATTCCCTTTGAATCCTGGGGGCCAACTAGCCCACCAGGTACCTTCAGTAAGCACAACAGAGTTGCGTTGCAGAGAGGTGAAAAAAGGTGCGTGGCCTCGGAACGCCTCTCTGCAACTCAGCTCTGTGGTCCTAACTGTAGGTACCTGGGGGGCTAGTTGGGCCCCAGGGACCCTCAGGATTCAAGGTGACTTAATCCCGCAACTTAAAACGCACCACAGGGCGTGTTTGCACACGTCACCTCAGGCCCCCCTCCCTTCACCACTGTGCAAACGCGCACTGGCTCTGGTTAGTCAGAGTCAGTTACCACCAGTACCCGTCTGAAAAAGTTGTGGGCACAGGATGATTTTGCAACAAGGCCTCTTTCTGCTCCTCTGTTGGTTCTTTCTGCACATCTTTTGCTTCTTTCTGTGCGTTTTTTCTTCTTTCTTCACATGTCCTACCTCTGTTGGCATAGTTAGAAACTAGCATTTAAAAAACCTTGAAATTCACTTAAAAATCATAGGTTTCAGGCACGTTATAGTTAGAAATTAGCATTTAAAAAACCTTTGAAATTCACTGAAAAAACCATAGGTTTCAGGCACGTTATAGTTAGAAATTAGCATTTAAAAAACCTTTGAAATTCACTGAAAAAACCATAGGTTTCAGGCACGTTATAGTTAGAAATTAGCATTTAAAAAACCTTTGAAATTCACTGAAAAAACCATAGGTTTCAGACACGTTATAGTTAGAAATTAGCATTTAAAAAACCTTTGAAATTCACTGAAAAAACCATAGGTTTTAGGGACAGTTATAGTCAGTTGGACATTGCACTCGTACAAAACCCGTGAAATTCCCCTGTTATAGTTAGTTCAGCTAACTATAACTCGCGCCCGCAATGCACTGCTGATGACGTCACATATTACATCACTCATGACATGGTCAGTGACATCACTGATGACATCACTGATGACATCTCAAATGACATCACTGATGACATCATCCATGTGATAATTTCATGCATCTTCTCACACCCTAATATAACTTTTGATACACCCACTCTAAATTACAGACTGCCATTCTCAAAACCATAGACACTCCAACACCAAAAACTACATACCCACTCACTGATTCTTAGGTCTACACACACATCCACTCACTCACCTGTACAGTCACTCATACTTACAGTCACTCAGTACAGGACTATCATATGCACTCATACACCTATATAAATACTCACACACCGCCACTCATCCATAGAGGTACTCACACACCTAGTCAGTCATGCAAAAATTAATCACACACCCATTTACTCACCTATACAGTTATACACACACCAGCTCACTTACTCATACAAATACTAGCACATTCTTACGCTCTTATACAATAACTGATACAAGCACACACGCATCCATACAGCCACTCTCACAATAACACACTCTCACTTATAGCCATTTAAATACTCTAACACACATATATACTGCCTTTTACATATGTAGTTACTCGCACATGTACCACTGAGATATACATTCACTCACTAACACACCCATACACACACTCACCCACCCAAGCAGTCCATCACAGATGCACTCTTGAAATCATGCACCCAGTGAATCACCCACTCACACATCTATGTATAGAGTCCACACACCCCACCCACACAAACACTCAGGCAGCCATACAGATACTCAGAGAACCAATCAATAACCCATATAGACACTCATGTAGCTATTCACAAATCCATGCATCCACTTACACACCAACAAACAGACGGATACAGACATTCACACAGTTTAGTCACTAACCCATGCATTCAGTAAGATACGTTTAATCACTCACTTGTAGAGTCAGTCACTCACGTACTAAATCATCCATTCAGACACTTATACACCCACTCATTCTTTCAATACGCCTTTCCCTATATATATTAAACATATTTAAACTTTACAGAAACTCACAGTCACTGGATGATGTCATCAGTGATGTCATCAGTGATGTCATTTGAGATGTCATCAATGATGTCATCAGTGATGTCACTGACCATGTCATGAGTGATGTAATATGTGACGTCATCAGCAGTGCATTGCGGGGGCGCGAGTTATAGTTAGCTGAACTAACTATAACAGGGGAATTTCACGGGTTTTGTACGAGTGCAATGTCCAACTGACTATAACTGTCCCTAAAACCTATGGTTTTTTCAGTGAATTTCAAAGGTTTTTTAAATGCTAATTTCTAACTATAACGTGTCTGAAACCTATGGTTTTTTCAGTGAATATATATATATATATACATATATACATATACATATTCACTGAAAAAACCATAGGTTTCAGGCACGTTATAGTTAGAAATTAGCATTTAAAAAACCTTAGAAATTCACTGAAAAAACCATAGGTTTCAGGGGCGTTATAGTTAGTTGGACATTTCACTCGTACAAAACCATAGAAATTTCCCCGTTATAGTTAGTTCAGCTAATTATAACTCGCGCGCCCGCAATGCACTGCTGATGACATCACATATTACATCACTCATGACATGGTCAGTGACATCACTCATGACATCACTGATGACATCTCAAATGACATCACTGATGACATCATCCTTGTGATAGAGTGGCAGACCTCCTCTCACCCTAATATAACCTTTGATACACACACTCAAAAATACAAACTAACATTTTCAAAACAATGGACATACCAATACCAGTTACAACACACCTATTCAGTAATTCCAAGATCTACACACACATCCACTCATTCACCAACAGTCCCTACACAGTCACTCATACATGTACTCACTCATCATATGTACTCATACACCTATACATCCTGTTACACACCGCCACTCATCCATAGAGTTACTCACACACATAGTCACACATGCAAACAAAGTATCAAACATCCATTTACTTGCATATACAGTTATACACACACTACCACACTTACTTCTACATAAACGTACACATACTTACTCTCTTAAACAATCACTTATAGAAACACCTACTTATTTGTACAGGAACTCTTCCAATCTCTCACTCTCACATATACTCACTTATATACACCAATACTCACATATACTAGTTTAAAACATATGTAGTTACTCATAAAGACACTATTGAGACAGTCATTCACTCACTAACACACCCATACACACACTCATCCACCTATACAGTCCTGCACACATTCTGTCTTCAACACATACAAACAGTGAGTCACTCATTCATGCATCTATGCACTAAGTAATACCCCCCACCGAACCATACAGACACTCAGACACTCATACTGATACTCAAAAAACCAACTATTAATCCATATAGACACTCATGTAGCTACTCACCAACCCATGCAGCCACTTATACACAAAGTGAGAGACTGATACAGATATTTTCATATTTAAACATTACTCACTAACCCATGTATTCACTAAGATACACTTAATCAGTCAGTTATACAATCAATTTTACAAAAAAATCATCCATTTGGACACTTATATACCCATTTATTCTTCCATCGACCTTGAGATATACATATATAAAACATATTTAATTTTCAGAAAAACACACATTCACTGGATGATGTCATCAGTGATGTCATTTGAGATGTCATCAGTGATGTCATGAGTGATGTCACTGACCATGTCATGAGTGATGTAATATGTGGCGTCATCAGCAGTGCATTGTGGGCGCGCAAGTTATAGTTAGCTGAACTAACTATAACGGGGGAATTTCTATGGTTTTGTACGAGTGAAATGTCCAACTAACTATAACGCCCCTGAAACCTATGGTTTTTTCAGTGAATTTCTAAGGTTTTTTAAATGCTAATTTCTAACTATAACGTGCCTGAAACCTATGGTTTTTTCAGTGAATATATATATTTATTATACTATGTATACATGTGAAAATGTCTCGGTCCGCCTGTTTGCCTCGGTGGCACGGAAAAAATGGGTGGAACTGACGTCAGCACGCCGACGAGGTCCTCTTATGGCTCCGATGACGTCATACGGTGTCGCGAGTGGAGCCGTGCTCGTTGACGTGGGAGAGCTAGGAAAGAATTTCCGTGGAATGCTGGTGCAGGGGATATTCACCTAAGTGTTCAGGCTAGTCCTTTGGGAGCAACTGTTTATGTTGCCACTCCAGAAACCGAAACCAGTGATCCGAGGGCAGAGGCCCTGCAGATGGCACACGAGGTGGGGTGCCCAGTCGTGTGCACCGGCGGGGCAGCGAAGTGACAAGCACCACAACCCACAAAAAAGGTAACGAGGGCACTGAATAACACAGGATCTTCTCTTTGTATCTGGCAGGAACAACGAAGTTAAAATGCCCTAGTACCAAAATGTAGAATTAGTGCTACAATAATCTTCAAGAGGACCTGCGATGCCGCTTCTGCCTCCCATACCCTGGAGGCGGCACATGGGTCACGCGGTACGGTCATACTGCGGTGGGACGCACACTCGTTGACCTCTCATGGCACTGCTCCACACTTCAGGGAGGATGCTTTACATTAGCTATGTTTTCTGATGACATGTCGCGCCGGCCCCGTCCAACAACAGAAGTCCTTTAGATCCAAACAGACTCTTCCACTCTCTCACCGGAAGTGAAACCCGGCCACACGGACACTTTCACAATACAACAGGAATGCACTTTTCGGTAAAAAAACCACATTCCTTCCTCCTAATTAATCAAATAAACGTCTCACTGAAGAACAGGGGCCAGCTTCGATCGGTAAACAGCCGTTACAACGACTTTTTACTTTGCGATACCATTACAACGCATGCATTACCACGCATGCGTTGTACATCACAAAGTCATTACTACGCATTTTTAGAACGCATGGTCATTTACCACGCATGCCTTTACAACAAATTTTGTTGTAAAGGTATGTATGGTAAATGACCATGCGTTCTAAAAAACATGTAGATGATCCATGTCGTTGTAAGGAAACAGAGGCTGTTCCGTTTCCTCACAACGACGTGCATCGCCCCTCAGAGATGACGTGAAGCAGGAACCACGAGGAGAGAGGAACCATGAGGAGTGAGAGGTAAGGGGGATTGGGCATGGGGTGGGGGTTTCTTTTCTAGGGTTTAGGGTAGTGCAGTGGTGTTTGGGTGGTGTAGGGGGTCGTGCTGGGGGTAGTGTTTTAGGGTTTAGGGTAGTGCAGTGGTGTTTGGGTAGTGTAGGGGGTCGTGCTGGGGGTAGTGTTTTAGGGTTTAGGGTAGTGCAGTAGTGTAGGGAGTAGTACTGGGGGTAGTGTTTTAGGGTTTAGGGTAGTGCAGTGGTGTATGGGTAGTGTAGGGGGTCATGCTGGGGTAGTGTTTTAGGGTTTAGGGTAGTGCAGTGGTGTTTGAGTAGTGTAGGGGTCATGCTGGTGGTAGTGTTTTAGGGTTTAGGGTAGTGCAGTGGTGTTTTTGAAGTGTAGGGGGTCATGCTGGGGGTAGTGTTTTATGGTTTGGGGTAGTGCAGTGGTGTTTGGGTAGTGTAGGGGGTCGCGCTGGGGGTAGATTTAGGGTTTAGGGTAGTGCAGTGGTGTTTGGGTAGTGTAGGGAGTCGTGCTGGGGGTAGTGTTTTAGGGTTTAGGGTAGTGCAGTGGTGTTTGTGTAGTGTAGGGGGTTGTGCTGGGGTAGTGTTTTAGGGTTTATGTTAGTGCAGTGGTGTTTGGGTAGTGTAGGGGGTAGTGCTGGGGTAGTGTTTTAGGGTTTAGGGCAGTGCAGTGGTGTTTGTGTAGTGAAGTGTCCTTTAGATCCAAACAGACTCTTCCACTCTCTCACCGGAAGTGAAACCCGGCCACACGGACACTTTCACAATACAACAGGAATGCACTTTTCGGTAAAAAAACCACATTCCTTCCTCCTAATTAATCAAATAAACGTCTCACTGAAGAACAGGGGCCAGCTTCGATCGGTAAACAGCCGTTACAACGACTTTTTTACTTTGCGATACCATTACAACGCATGCATTACCACGCATGCGTTGTACATCACAAAGTCATTACTACGCATTTTTAGAACGCATGGTCATTTACCACGCATGCCTTTACAACAAATTTTGTTGTAAAGGTATGTATGGTAAATGACCATGCGTTCTAAAAACATGTAGATGATCCATGTCGTTGTAAGGAAACAGAGGCTGTTCCGTTTCCTCACAACGACGTGCATCGCCCCTCAGAGATGACGTGAAGCAGGAACCACGAGGAGAGAGGAACCATGAGGAGTGAGAGGTAAGGGGATTGGGCATGGGGTGGGGGTTTCTTTTCTAGGGTTTAGGGTAGTGCAGTGGTGTTTGGGTGGTGTAAGGGGTCGTGCTGGGGGTAGTGTTTTAGGGTTTAGGGTAGTGCAGTGGTGTTTGGGTAGTGTAGGGGGTCGTGCTGGGGGTAGTGTTTTAGGGTTTAGGGTAGTGCAGTAGTGTAGGGAGTAGTACTGGGGGTAGTGTTTTAGGGTTTAGGGTAGTACAGTGGTGTATGGGTAGTGTAGGGGGTCATGCTGGGGTAGTGTTTTAGGGTTTAGGGTAGTGCAGTGGTGTTTGAGTAGTGTAGGGGGTCATGCTGGTGGTAGTGTTTTAGGGTTTAGGGTAGTGCAGTGGTGTTTTTGAAGTGTAGGGGGTCATGCTGGGGGTAGTGTTTTATGGTTTGGGGTAGTGCAGTGGTGTTTGGGTAGTGTAGGGGGTCGCGCTGGGGGTAGATTTAGGGTTTAGGGTAGTGCAGTGGTGTTTGGGTAGTGTAGGGAGTCGTGCTGGGGGTAGTGTTTTAGGTTTAGGGTAGTGCAGTGGTGTTTGTGTAGTGTAGGGGGTTGTGCTGGGGTAGTGTTTTAGGGTTTATGTTAGTGCAGTGGTGTTTGGGTAGTGTAGGGGGTAGTGCTGGGGTAGTGTTTTAGGGTTTAGGGCAGTGCAGTGGTGTTTGTGTAGTGAAGGGGGTCATGCTGGGGGTAGTGTTTTAGGGTTTAGGGTAGTGCAGTCGTGTTTGTGTAGTGTAGGGGGTCGTGTTTTAGGGTATAGGGTAGTGCAGTGGTGTTTGGGTAGTGTAGGGGGTCATGCTGGGGTTAGTGTTTTAGGGTGTAGGGTAGTGCAGTGGTGTTTGGGTAGTATAGGGGGTCGTGCTGGGGGTAGTGTTTTAGGGTTTAGGGTAGTGCAGTGGTGTTTGTGTAGTGTGGGAGGTCATGCTGGGGGTATATTTAGGGTTTAGTGTAGTGCAGTGGTGTTTGGGTAGTGTAGGGAGTCGTGCTGGGGGTAGTGTTTTAGGGTTTAGGGTAGTGCAGTGGTGTTTGGGTAGTGTAGGGAGTCGTGCTGGTGGTAGTGTTTTAGGGTTTAGGGTAGTGCAGTTATGTTTGGGTAGTGTAGAGGGTGTCTTGCTGGGGGTAGTGTTTTAGGGTTTAGGGTAGTGCAGTGGTGTTTGGGTAGTGGAGGGGGTAGTGTTTTAGGGTTTAGGGTAGTGCGCCCAACCAGCCACAATATCTGTGGACAAAGGGGATCCTGACTCTTTGGAACGCTCCGTCAATTGAATAATTTGGGTCAAGGGCCCTTCCACGTCCAAGACATATCAATTCCTTTCTTGGGATCCCTCATATACTTGGAGAAAAAGGTACATAGTTTCTCATCAATTTCAGGCGTGTGTGCCACCTTCCCCTTCAGTGAGGGCCTGGGGCATTCTCCCCTCATCCTATTCCTGACCTCCCTTTCAAGGGGTTGATGGATTTTCCCCACCACATACTCTGCCACTTTGGCGTCAGGTGTCCACTCTGCCGACCTAGGATGGTAAATTTGGGTAGGCTCGAACATGTCCGAGTGGACCCCGTCCCCAACCGGGGACTGAGAGGAGTGGGACTCTGGACGCCAGGGACGCCCCGAGTCCTTATCCTCATCGGAGGAGAAATCGTCCTCCGATACACCCTCTCCCTCTAAGGGAAACCCGCCGTCGGGGTCTACAATAGTGGTGACAGTGTCGCAATGTTCTCCGGGCCCCTCCTCCTCCCGGCAGGGTGCATGTTTTAGCGTTCGCGCACTCTTGAGGAAGGTCTCCGTAAGTTTATCAAATCCTTCCAAGTGTCCCGCGTTATGCTTAACGGCCCTTTTATTCCCCATCTGGGAGCTACTTGGACCCGCCACCACCAGATCTGGGTCACTGAACACCCCAGGGATGCTTTTCGCCAGCTTATCAGCCTGATCCCTAAGAGGAGCCAGCGCCCTAGAAATAGCCAGAGAGAGGGCTTGGTCCACTGCTGGAGGGAGAAGTTGGGGGCCATTCCTCCTCCACTTCCTGGTAGGAGGAGTAAAAATGGTCTTCTGGAGAAGACATGATAGCAGAGGGTGTGAGCACAGAACAAATGCCCTTAAAATCCTTAAGACAGCCCCTCGCCGGTGCTCCAACAGCTGGGCTTTCCCCGAAGCTGTTATAAGAATAGACTGAGGCGCAATACCAATTACCACCACCAGCTGGCGCTGGTCACTAACGTGGCCGTGTGGGGAAATCACCGCGTAGCGGTGCCAAAATTAGGCGAGGGTTGGTCGGGAATCAAGCGGACACTAAAGGAGTGACCAGATTCCCAAACGCGCGTAAAGACCAGCAGGAGCGCTCGACGGAGCTGCCTCGCTCGGACCAGACGCGCCTGACAGGATCTCACCACGCGCAGAGCACACAGCGGGAGAAACTGCGAGGGGGAGAACGCGCTCGGGCAAGAGCCTGCTGCGCAGGGAATATGAAACAATACCAAGGCAATAATGCTAATAACGTGCACAAGAAACCGTTATACAAACAGCAACAACGTCAGATTAAGCCAAGAATGTAAGGAATGCACTTAACTGACGAGCAGTGAAGAAAGAGGAAGCGGAAGGGACGTCACGATATTATATACGATGGACTGTGATTTGATTGGACTATAGTTGCCTTGGAGACTACCCCCTAATGGTTCATGGGTTGTGTAGTCTTTTGTTTAATGATTGTTGTGTTACGTTTTCTTTGAACTGCTATGCAAATAAAGTGAGGAAAGATATGCATAATCCTCGCCTCCGTCCTGCCGTAGAATTCATTAAACTTTATTTGATCTGATTTAGAAACATAGATCATAAAAGTGTACATAAAAACAGTAAATCCTCTTTCCTAATACAATACAGTGAGAATTAATTAAAACCAGTAGGTAAAAACGGGTGTTACAAAGCCCGGTTCAGAGCAACTTCAGGTTAACAGAATCGTAAAGTTCAATGTTTCGCAAGATCAATCTCATGTACTTCGTGCAAAATACGCAATAAGGGGTCCAAGTAAGATGTAACGCTCCAATACCTGACCAGTTTGCACTATATAAAACTGCAGAAAAACTTAAAATAAAAAGTGTTTTGCACACTTCTGTCATTGGGCTATATGTGGGCTACATCTGGGTGATATTTGTGCTACATTTGGGCTCTTTTTTCTCTGGTGGCCATCTTGGGAGGCTTATTTGTTATGAAGTTTCCTAATTTCGTCATTTACTGCAGTCTCCTCAGTAGGAAATGCTTTCAGTTTTTTACTTTGATTCCATCAAGAAGGCATTCAGATGTGTCACACATTTGCCATAAATTCAGAATGTTAGCACTCTAGTTGTTCATTAGATCACTGTAGTAAAGCTACTGCTCACCAGGGAGTTAACTGGAAGTCTACTGCTGGTATTGAAAGTGATTGTTTCAGTCTGCATGTCAGAATTTTCTAATGAAATAGAAGAGGATTTGAGATCTCACTTAAAACATGCCCTAAATGTTCTTTCTGCAGCACTAATCATAATTTCTATGGCAAAATGAACCCCCTCATTTTATTCCTTTTTAAATTAAATGTTTTAAGAGTTACCAGTTTATTCCAATCAAGATGGCTTCAGGTGTGCCATAATTTTGTCATAAGTAAGACTGTTAGCGCTCTAGTTGTTCTTTAGAACACTCTGGGAAGCTGCAGTAGAACACAAAGGCATCAACTGACAGGCTGCTCCTGTTGAAATATAACAGGAAGATATTTGAGATCACACTTGAAACATGTCCTAATTTTTCTTTCTACAGCACTAACCATAATTTCTATGACAAAATGAACCCCATCATTTTGTTCCTTTTTAAATTAAATGTTTTAAGTGTTACCAGTTTATTCCAATCAAGATGGCTTCAGGTGTGCCATACTTTTGTCATAAGTAAGGCTGTTAGCACTCTAGTTGTTCTTTAGAACACTCTGGGAAGCTGCAGTAGAACACAAAGGAATCAACTGACAGTCTCTGCCCTTGTTGGATGTACATGTTTTACTGAGAATGTCAGACTTCATTCTCACATGACTGAGAAAGATAATGTGAATTTACAGAAAATATGCTCTCATTTTAGCTTCTGGAGCACCTTCCAAAACTGTATGGGACAAGCATGTGAAAATAGTTTTCTCTCAAACATGATTCATGATATCCCAGCAGAAGGTTTTTCACAGGGTATAATCACCTTAGAACACACCACAATTCCTGAAATTAGTATGGTACCATCAACAAATGAATTCTAATGTAACTAAAGTCTGTTATCACCCTTTATAGTTCTCCTTTTGGTAACCCTCAAAATCTTCGATTCACTACAATGCATTTCAATGGAGTACTATCATTTATATTGGTCCCAAGATGGCTGCCAGCAATTCCAGGATGAAGTGCTGACAGCCAATCAGATCTCACGATGACATGTGTGGTTAGGCTCCGCCCAGATATATATGTGTTTTCTTTTTCAAATTTCTCAGGAACTACTGAACGGATTTACACCAAGGGCTACCTTTTTGCCAAATTTGGTGTAATTCCGTTCAGCAGTTCGGGCTGTAGCTGCGATGAAAGGTTCCTATGGAAAATTGCATGGGGAAAACACGTTTTGGGACCCCCCTTTTTTCTCGGCCCCCACTTGACGAATCACCCCGAGACTTTCAGGATAGTAGCGGACCGGAGCGCCCCACGAGTTTTTAAAATTTCGCGAAGATTCGTCAACCGGCGCCAAAGTTATTTCAAATAGAATGTTGCGGATTTCCTATGGAAAATAGGTCCTAACTATAACTATCTACTGGCGACCGCCAGTAGATAATATATACACATATATATGTACAATAAATATTTAAAGGGGCTTTCAGACACCTTCCTCATCCATTTGTCTGTCGGTGTCAGTTACATTTTTCTTCCACCCACTACAGTTTTCCACATGGGGTCAGCCCACTTCAGCCACTGGCTAACTTCCCTTTGAGTGACTCCATTTTGCTCCTTCACAAGGAGCACATCCATACTCAAGCTAGTTCCCTTCTGGACAATATTTTTGTTTTTAATTTATTATTTTGATGTTGCCTTTGTGCTTAGAGTCTGATGTGACAGCAGGACACTTTATACCAGATATGAGCATAGGCCATTTCCACACTTTACCAGTCCTCTCTCCTGCCAATGCTGTTGTAAAATCCTTTAGGGAAAGACCTTTGTTTATCTGACTTTCTCAGATAAACAAAGGACACTCCAAAAAGATTTTTCAGCATAGCAGATTGCGTCCATTTGTTCTGTATTGCGTTATCGAAAACTTCAACATTATACATTTGAATTCATAAGTGGACAATTCTTTAGACTCAATTTCACCAATGGTTCTTAAATAAACTTTGCCTAGGAAGAAAGCCTTTATTGTGTTTAATTTGCAGCACTTTTAACACTTAATTCCTTCTTTCTTCTTTCTTTCCTTTTTTATTTTATTCATTCATTCGTTCTTTTTTCATTTCTTTATTTCTTCTCTAGTTTCTACTTTCATTTCTTCTTCCCTTCTTTCTTTCATTTCTTTCCTTTTTCATTAATTCATTATCTCCATTTTTCATTCTTTCTTTCTTTCCTTTTTCTTTTCTTTCATTGTATCTTTCCTTTAATCCCACTTTCCTTTTTTCTTTCATTCTTCCTTCCCTTTTTTCTTTCATTCTTTCTTTCTTGCTTTTATTTTTTCATTCCTTCTGTTGCAGCGTAAGCGTGGTAACATTTTTATCATGCGATTTCTCTCCTTTACTACTCTAACCATACTCGGCCCTATACGATTAGACAATCTGCAGCACTTCCATTTACCACAGAGGCAATGATCCTCTGACGAATCTTTCTATGCCAATAGGAGTGGTGGAAATAAGGGTAACCAACAACCGTGTTATCTGTCCAATGAGGACTATTAATTTACAGGCAACTCACAAATTTGAGATCAGATTTAGGTACACCACTCTTAAAACCATGCTGTAGAAATAAAGAATAGCAACAGAATGACCCAACCTCCTGAAGAAATTAAGTCGAGTTAGGATTATGCAGACCAAGAGCTCTGCAACAGCAACGGATATTAAAAGAAGTAACACCTGATTTTCTGTCAGAGCTCACTGATTCTCCCTATAACACATCAAGTCATTAGTAAACATCACAGTTTGAACAGAAGTACCAATAGGACTCAATAATAGACTCAGACAGATATTTGATTAATTTGGTTATTGTATTAAAGATTCAAAGTTCAGTGCCATGAGCAATTATTTTTAGAAGTTCAGTTAAAAATATCACAGCTTGTATAACAGTGTGAAACATTTAAGCAGCCTTACTCGGATGTTTATAATCAGAATCAGCTTACAGAGTTACAGAGTCCCACCACTATTAAGGCAGAAGGATAGTTTGTGGTCTAACAGCTCAAAACCTACGAAGATGGAGAAAAGGGTCCAAATTTAAAGTCCATTAAGGGTGAGTTCATTAGCACAGACAAGAAAATAAAAAGGAATGAAAAATGGAAATGGTTTGGCAAAGAAGGTTCAGCCCATCAGCTACTGACTGTAGCATCAGCAAGGCAGTCCAAAAGTAAGAAAAAAGTTCATCAAAAGTCGGTCAGCATAGAATCCTCTTGTTCTTGGAAAAGGAAAAGTATGGTGTTGCCCCCTCCTTTGGGGTTTCCTCTTTTATAAAGTCTCTAGCAATTTCCAGTGATGTGGCATCACACCACCATCAGAAGACTGTTGTATAATCAAATTCACATAATGTCACCTAGAACACTGGCAAAAGTGAAATAGTTTCCCATGCTGATCATGAGAAACAAAAGATTGAGAGTCCACATAGTCTAGTATCGGTAAAAAAAGAAAGAAAGTAATCATCTTATAGCAATAGCTGAAATTTGGTTCCCACAGGAATATTTCACTGTGAACATTGAAGAAACATTCAGGAATGTCGGGTGTACACATGTACAGGACAAATAAAGCAGCATTTCACTAGTGGAAAATGAACCATTTAATTAAGTCAAGGAAAAGGTGAGCACTAGAAAAAAGCATTTCGAAAAGGCCTTTAAGTTAGCATCACACGTTTAAACGAAATGAGCTCTAAACCACCATCAAATATAATGTAATTCAATCAATTCAAAATAAAGAATATATCGAAATTTCACAAATCATTATTACATGAAAATATCTAACGTTAGAAATACCGTACTCCCACAAATATTCTCAACATTCATGAAAGGGTAGAATTTTCTAAGTTCACTTCACAAAATTTGTTTTGCATTTTTCATAAACTATAGAAGCTCCAGTATTACTTTGCGAAATTTCAAGATCATACCATGTTTCTACACGTGTTTACACTGCCTTTTACTAAATGGTGCATTCTAAACAGAAGGTATTAGAAACCCTAGGCCATTTTAATTGCATCAGTAAACATTAATAAACAACTTTTTCACAAGAACTCTTATTAATGCAACATTGTTTAGATATATATTAGTATTGCCTTGTGTGAGAAGTTGGCCTGGCATATGCTGTCCACTAATTATAGTGGGCACCTTGCACCAGTCCAAATCGACTCTTATGGTAGGTAGGTTAAAGACAACCTTATTGAAAGCTATCCTAGTGGTAGCTGTGGAGAGCAGCCTTCAGGCTAAGTCTTGAAGGAATGTAAAGCAGCTTGTTTTACCAGTCTATAATCTCTTGAGTGACCAAATGAAAGAGCACCACACCAGGTATATATTCAAAATATATGTATTTATTACTAAACACACCCCTCTAGTCTCTTTATGAGGCTAGAGTTCGAAGTACATAGGTTATAAGATCTTAAATCACAGTAATAGCACAAATACACGTTTGGGCCCTAGGGGCGTACCAGACCATATACCAATAAAGTGGTATGCGAACCACGACTGAACTAGACACTAGGCCTAGAGCCTCTAGAAGTGCTTGGACCACAAGGAACCACCCAAGGTAGTGACACAGGGGACCCACGGGAGACGCGTGCAGTGTAAATACACAACCGCGATACGCCGTTAACTTCTATGGAGAAAGTCGGGATCGGGAAAATAGAGGAAAGGGACACTTAAAAGAGGACTAGGACAAAACCCTTTGAGATCTAGGACTTTGAAGAGTCTCTACCCACGGGAGCACCGGAGTACTCGTGTTACCTCACCCAGGGAAGCCGGGTGCATAGGTGCCTTTCGGGGTCGGGTTTCGTCGTCGTTTCTTATGGCGATCTGCTGCAAAGTGCTGCTGGCGACCAGGAGAAAAGTGTCCGGGTGGATCCAAGAGAGGATCGGAGTTCTGAAGAACCTGAAAGCAGAGGGGACAGAGTCTGGGTCACTAGCCAGTGACCAGGAGGGCGATGGACAGATGCCCACCGATGTCGAGTGCTTCAAGTTCGTTGACGGTCGTCTTGACTCTTCAGCCACGAGGTCCGGGAGGCGTTGTCGGCGACCAGGAGCAGGATTCGGGCTGTTGCTCGATGTCTGTCGAGTGCAGAGGTGTTGGCGACCAGATTGGACCCAACAGGCCTTGGTAACGGCAAGTCTCGAGTAAGATGTAGATCGTCGATGATGCAGACCAGCAAGGTCTGGGGAACTCACCCAGCAAGGGTAAGTGAGGGCAGGCCTGGAGCAACCAGACTGCCAAGTAAAGAAAAGATTGGCCTTCGGTAAGGGCTACTAGCCAACGGGCTAGCGACCGCGAAGGAGCCTCGTGACGCCGCACGTGGAGCTGGCTTACAGGACACTCGTGGAGTGGGGGCCAGTGATCTTCGGTGCAGGTGGTGCTGGAGGCTAGGGCTACTCGGAGCCCAAAGCACGACTTCTTGGGAGACCCAGAAGATGGTGCACTTGCAAGTGTGCTCGGTGTCCAGGGGTCACGGTCTCAAGTCACCCACGATAGCCACGGGCCTCAGCTTTGCTGGGGACTCAGGGTAGCCTCGGGAAGTCTGAGAATCCACCTCTGGTGATGCGATGACTTCGGCGTCCGACGGGAGCTTCAGTAATGCGAACCGGACAGATGCTTCTTTGGTGCCTGCCAAGCAGGGGAGTCACTCCTTGACCCCAAGGGAGATTCTTCAGTCCTCTAATCGTGAGTAGAGCGTCGAAGGTCCAGGATTCTGTTTCAGAGTTTCGTCCAGGTATAATCTAATCTTGCTGTGGCAAGGGTTCCCCATTTTAACTAGTAAAACAGGGAGGGACTAACTCTATGACCCCACCTATGGGAGGGTCAAGGGAGGGGTGGCTACACCCACTTCCCTTTGTCCAGTTTCGCGCCAGAGCAGGGGCAGGTAGCCCCTGAGCTGGTTTGAACTGGCATATGCACAGAGGAGCCTTTTGCTCCCCAGTGCAGGACTTCAAAGCACTCTAAGAGTGCACCCACCCAGCCCCAATACACATTATCCTGTCTGGGGAGGTGGTCACACCTCCCTGCAACAGGAAACCTATTGTCCAGGCCTCCCCTGCCGGAGTTTCGTCCAGCAGCAGGAGGCCAGACTTGTGTCTGTGGCAGCAGCATCCATTTTGTGATGCCAGGGCTTCAGAAAGAAGTTACCGGGTAAGCCAGAGTTAACATGTCTTTCCCTCTAGAAGGGTGGAATGCTACCCCCGCCGCCAGGATTGGCGGGGGGTAGTATTCCAAGATGTTTGACACCAAACACGACATGTTTAGGTGCAGCCATTCCAAAGTTAGCATTTTACCGCGAGGATATAATGCGCTTAAGAGTATATGGTCAGGCTGCACTACAAACAGCATCAGAGATGGTCTCCGAACGCTGCAGAGGGGCCCTGCTCATGCAGGGGCACCCTCTCACATAGGAACCATGCACTCTGCCTTTAGGATTGATAAGGCCTGCCTTAGGAGTGACTTATAGGTTTCTAGGTGTGTATGTATTCGTGATATAGGTAACCTATATCACAGTAAGGGGTGCATGCACCACCTTACCCAGGCTGCAGTAGCAGACCTGTGGTGTCAGTTTGGATGGCCTTCCAGGGGTGGCATAATACATGCTGCAGCCCCTGGCAGGCCTCTGAGGTACCTATGCCCTTGGTACATAGTATACCATATACTAGGGACTTATAAGGGCACTCCAGATCCCAATCAGAGATGTGCCTAAGGCACATGGAATCCATTTTACAGAGAAAGCAGATAGACTGGGGCCCTGAATAGCAGGATCCCAGTCCAACTAAGTCATAAACGATGCAAAACACCATAAAAAAGTGGGGGCAACCATATAGTCAGATTCCACCTTCCTACATAACCCCCCAAACGAAAGGAGATAAGGCTAACCTTGGCCAGTTGAGCCTATATTGACTAAGTGGCCATATAAGGAAGCACCTGCACTAGCATGGTTGCCCCCTATGTTATGGTCCACTAAGCAATCCCTCACCCTAAGGGTATGAGAGGGTCTCCACCATGGGGAATCACTACCTCTGGTGTGCTTAGGTAAAGTACAAGGCTGGTGAGGTGTCTGAGTAGGGAAGTGAGGCCCTAGGAATGTTGGCCTCAGTTTCCTCAGATCACTGGTCACCATGTATGCCTGTCTTTCCATGACTGAGTTGCACTTTGCTCTAAGGGTCAACCTTTGGCTGCCTACAGCTGGGGGTTGGGTCCCTTTGGATGGAACACTGGAGGGACATGGCAGGTTTGGAACCTTCTGGTCCCAGGTTTGCCCTTGCCTACCAGAGTCCTTCTGGGGGAGGTCCCTACATAAAGGTATGGGGATCCCTCAGTGTGTAGAGGAATTTTCACCTGGCTAGGGCTACTAGACTGGCTGCCCCTAATCTGCTGATGGGGGCTTCCTCTGGACAGGGGGCCCGGGGGTCCACTGACCTCCCTGACCTCTGCAGCCCTGGGCTGACTGAGGCAGGGTAGAGAGGGGCAGGTTACCTGCTCCAGACTGGGTACCACCGTGGAAGGGTCCTCTGCCATCAGGGGTGTGGCCAGGCCAGGCCTGACTACCTCTGTGGCAGTTCCTTCACTAGGGGTAGGGTCAGTTCCCTGAGGAGGCTGACCCTTACCTACTGTCTGGGGGAAGAAGACTTTTCTTCAACCCTTTTGCTCTCTTTGGGGGAGAGTGGGCCATTCTTTCAGGCTCCATCTCTCCAAAGTCTTGGGCTGGGGCTGTGGCCATCACAGCCCCACTAACCTTGCAGGGACGCCCAACATCCTAAGATGGGTTTGGTGTTCAACTTCAGCCCAGGCTGAAATGTCCAAATCATTGCCCATCAGGCAATCTACAGGTAGGGTTGGGGACACTGCCACTCTTTTGGGCCTGTGACCCCCTCCCAGCTGAGATTGACTATGGCCATGGGGTGATCTGTTCTGACACCATCAATGTTGGTCACCTGGTATTTAAACTCAGGTAAAAGCTGGTGAGGGGGACTAGTTTCCCTGCCACCATGGTGACACTAGCCCCTGTGTCCCTAAATGCCACAGCTTTCTGACCATTAATCATTGGCTCCAGTCTGTACCTGCCCAATGCTATGGGACCCATGGTAAAGGTGGCAAATCCTATACCACCATCAGAGTCAGAGGAGTCTGTTGAGGGGTCCCTGTCTAAACTAGGGCCCACCTCTGTTCCTCTTGCAAAAGCACCCAACTTTTTGGGTGCACTACTCCCATCTGGAGGATTACTACTGGTAGTACCAGGAGGGGTGGTAGTAGTTGTGGGAGGAACATTTTCTTTATTGCCAATCCTGGGGCAACTGGGATCAGTTTTCCAGTGCCCAGGCTTTTTACAGACATGGCAATATGGTTTCTTTTCAGGAGAGGAAGGAGTTTGGGACCCACCCCCAGAAGAGGAATTTTGGGGCCCTGTAGGGGACTTATCGTTAGATTTATCCCCACCTTTCTCTTGGGACTTAGTAGAATCTTTCTTCTGGTCACCACCCTGATTTCTAGTTTTTACTCTGGTTCTGACCCATTTGTCTGCCTTCTTTCCCAATTCTTGGGGAGAGGTCAGATCAGAGTCCACCAGATACTGGTGCAAAAGCTGGTTTTGACAATTATTAAGGATCTGCTCCCTCATAATCAAATTGTACAATCCTAAAAAGTCATGCACTTTGTTGCCATGTATCCAACCTTCCAGAGCCTTTGTAGCACAATCTACAAAATCAACCCAGTCTTGAGTCTGAGCTTTTTGGGTGTCTCTGAACTTCAACCTATACTGTTCAGTGGTTAGGCCAAACCCATCTATCAGAGCACTCTTCAAGACTGTGTAATTGTCAGCATCCTCTTCTCTTACAGTGAGGAGCTTGTCTCTACCTTTGTCTGCAAAGGAGAGCCACAAGATTGCTGCCCACTGCCTCTGGGGGACCTTCTGAACTTTACAGGCCCTCTCCAGTGCAGTTATCCATTTGTGGATGTCATCCCCACTCTGGTAGGGAGGGACAATCTTGTTTAGGTTTCTATGGTCATAAGACCTGTCCCTATCTCTAGGGATATTGTTGCCACCATGGGACTCTAGTCCCAACTTTCTTCTCTCTCTAAGGAGATCTAGGGATTCTCTATCTAAAGCCAATTGCTTCTTCCTGATCTCTAGTTGAGTTTCCTCATACTGGACCAGTCTCTTTCTTCTCTCATGAGAGGATTCCCTCCTGTGAGAAGAAACAGAGCTCCCTATTGAGGTGCCAGAGTGGTTAGACTCCTGAGAAGGAGACCTAGACTTTCTGAGCACACTCATAATCCTTCCTGGGGGACAAAGGTGTGGTTCTCTAGATCCTCATCTTCATCTTCCCCAGAAGGGATTGGGTTTTCCAGGTCAGGGTCATTGTCACCCTCCTGGTCAGTTTCAGAGGGGGGGCTGGGGGTAGTAGTACCCTGGCCCCTTCCTCATCTGCTGGCCCACCCTCTGCTCCTACCCCTTCAGTCTCTGAGGACTTACTAAGATCATAAGCCACCAACAACTCCTGGAGGTGTTGGGTGGTGGGACTTTGGCCTGTCCTTAATTTCCTCACGTTACACAAAGCTCTCAGTTCCAAGAATGGGAGTGTGTCATACTTGGAGGGGGAAGCTCAATGGCTTCCTGCAGGGCATCTTTGGATCCTGCTTTTAAAGACATTACTAGTGTGGTGTGGTGTATGCACTACCTACTCTAGTGTGGCCTACTAAACTCTCTTGAGTTGTAGAAAGGGTTGTGCTATCCCTTAACACACAACTCTAAGTTCAGTAGAACTTACTGATATTCTAAGCTTAAATTATATGTACCTTAGGTACCTTTAGTGGTTTTCAGTTGATCAATTCAATTGAGATTATCTGGTAAAACAATAGCAAGCTGGAATCCCACACGCTGCACACCAATGTGAGAAGTTGGCCTGGCATATGCTGTCCACTAATTATAGTGGGCACCTTGCACCAGTCCAAATCGACTCTTATGGTAGGTAGGTTAAAGACAACCTTATTGAAAGCTATCCTAGTGGTAGCTGTGGAGAGCAGCCTTCAGGCTAAGTCTTGAAGGAATGTAAAGCAGCTTGTTTTACCAGTCTATAATCTCTTGAGTGACCAAATGAAAGAGCACCACACCAGGTATATATTCAAAATATATGTATTTATTACTAAACACACCCCTCTAGTCTCTTTATGAGGCTAGAGTTCGAAGTACATAGGTTATAAGATCTTAAATCACAGTAATAGCACAAATACACGTTTGGGCCCTAGGGGCGTACCAGACCATATACCAATAAAGTGGTATGCGAACCACGACTGAACTAGACACTAGGCCTAGAGCCTCTAGAAGTGCTTGGACCACAAGGAACCACCCAAGGTAGTGACACAGGGGACCCACGGGAGACGCGTGCAGTGTAAATACACAACCGCGATACGCCGTTAACTTCTATGGAGAAAGTCGGGATCGGGAAAATAGAGGAAAGGGACACTTAAAAGAGGACTAGGACAAAACCCTTTGAGATCTAGGACTTTGAAGAGTCTCTACCCACGGGAGCACCGGAGTACTCGTGTTACCTCACCCAGGGAAGCCGGGTGCATAGGTGCCTTTCGGGTCGGGTTTCGTCGTCGTTTCTTATGGCGATCTGCTGCAAAGTGCTGCTGGCGACCAGGAGAAAAGTGTCCGGGTGGATCCAAGAGTGGATCGGAGTTCTGAAGAACCTGAAAGCAGAGGGGACAGAGTCTGGGTCACTAGCCAGTGACCAGGAGGGCGATGGACAGATGCCCACCGATGTCGAGTGCTTCAAGTTCGTTGACGGTCATCTTGACTCTTCAGCCACGAGGTCCGGGAGGCGTTGTCGGCGACCAGGAGCAGGATTCGGGCTGTTGCTCGATGTCTGTCGAGTGCAGAGGTGTCGGCGACCAGATTGGACCCAACAGGCCTTGGCAACGTCAAGTCTCGAGTAAGATGTAGATCGTCGATGATGCAGACCAGCAAGGTCTGGGGAACTCACCCAGCAAGGGTAAGTGAGGGCAGGCCTGGAGCAACCAGACTGCCAAGTAAAGAAAAGATTGGCCTTCGGTAAGGGCTACTAGCCAACGGGCTAGCGACCGCGAAGGAGCCTCATGATGCCGCACGTGGAGCTGGCTTACAGGACACTCGTGGAGTGGGGGCCAGTGATCTTCGGTGCAGGTGGTGCTGGAGGCTAGGGCTACTCGGAGCCCAAAGCACGACTTCTTGGGAGACCCAGAAGATGGTGCACTTGCAAGTGTGCTCGGTGTCCAGGGGTCACGGTCTCAAGTCACCCACGATAGCCACGGGCCTCAGCTTTGCTGGGGACTCAGGGTAGCCTCGGGAAGTCTGAGAATCCACCTCTGGTGATGCGATGACTTCGGCGTCCGACGGGAGCTTCAGTAATGCGAACCGGACAGATGCTTCTTTGGTGCCTGCCAAGCAGGGGAGTCACTCCTTGACCCCAAGGGAGATTCTTCAGTCCTCTAATCGTGAGTAGAGCGTCGAAGGTCCAGGATTCTGTTTCAGAGTTTCGTCCAGGTATAATCTAATCTTGCTGTGGCAAGGGTTCCCCATTTTAACTAGTAAAACAGGGAGGGACTAACTCTATGACCCCACCTATGGGAGGGTCAAGGGAGGGGTGGCTACACCCACTTCCCTTTGTCCAGTTTCGCGCCAGAGCAGGGGCAGGTAGCCCCTGAGCTGGTTTGAACTGGCATATGCACAGAGGAGCCTTTTGCTCCCCCAGTGCAGGACTTCAAAGCACTCTAAGAGTGCACCCACCCAGCCCCAATACACATTATCCTGTCTGGGGAGGTGGTCACACCTCCCTGCAACAGGAAACCTATTGTCCAGGCCTCCCTGCCGGAGTTTCGTCCAGCAGCAGGAGGCCAGACTTGTGTCTGTGGCAGCAGCATCCATTTTGTGATGCCAGGGCTTCAGAAAGAAGTTACCGGGTAAGCCAGAGTTAACATGTCTTTCCCTCTAGAAGGGTGGAATGCTACTCCCGCCGCCAGGATTGGCGGGGGGTAGTATTCCAAGATGTTTGACACCAAACACGACATGTTTAGGTGCAGCCATTCCAAAGTTAGCATTTTACCGCGAGGATATAATGCGCTTAAGAGTATATGGTCAGGCTGCACTACAAACAGCATCAGAGATGGTCTCCGAACGCTGCAGAGGGGCCCTGCTCATGCAGGGGCACCCTCTCACATAGGAACCATGCACTCTGCCTTTAGGATTGATAAGGCCTGCCTTAGGAGTGACTTATAGGTTTCTAGGTGTGTATGTATTTCGTGATATAGGTAACCTATATCACAGAAAGGGGTGCATGCACCACCTTACCCAGGCTGCAGTAGCAGACCTGTGGTGTCAGTTTGGATGGCCTTCCAGGGGTGGCATAATACATGCTGCAGCCCCTGGCAGGCCTCTGAGGTACCTATGCCCTTGGTACATAGTATACCATATACTAGGGACTTATAAGGGCACTCCAGATCCCAATCAGAGATGTGCCTAAGGCACATGGAATCCATTTTACAGAGAAAGCAGATAGACTGGGGCCCTGAATAGCAGGATCCCAGTCCAACTAAGTCATAAACCAGCAAAACACCATAAAAAAGTGGGGGCAACCATATAGTCAGATTCCACCTTCCTACACCTTGTAGGCATGTTTTCTTCATCTTACTTTAAAGCATGCTTTTATGGTGCTTTTACTACACGTCTCATTTTCATGTGTCACCATGTCTAATGTGTGCAAAGTGTACTTTCAGCTCTTCGTGTCTTCAATTAGTAAATGTGTTGTGTTTTGTGATTTTTTTAAAAATCATGCTACATCACTTCTTTTCTTTTTTCCTTTTTTCTTTCATTCCTTATTTCTTGTTTTCCTTCTTTCTTGCTTACCTTTTTTCTTTGATTCCTTCGCTCCCTCTTTCTTGATTTCTGTTTTTCCTTCATTCTTTCATTACGTCTTTCCTTCTTTTATTACTTCCTTCTTTGTTTCTTGTTTTTTCTTTCATTCCTTCTCTTTTCCTCATTCTTGCTTTCTCTTTTGCCTTCTTTTCTTTCCCTCATTCCTTCTTTCAATCCTTCTTCTCCTTTTCCCTTCCTCCTATATTGCCTTCTGTGTTTCTTTATTGCTTTTTCTTTCTCTCTATTTTTCCCTTTTTCTCTCTCCTCTCCTCTCTTTCTTTTCTTTTATTTCTTTCTTTCTGCCTTTTTATCCTTCGTTCCTTCTTTTTTTAAATTTGTTTATTTTGCTTGATACATCGTATAACAGTGAAACGTTAACTCCCCCCTCCCCAATGACAGCATACATGAGTAACCCTTGGAACAGGAGAACACTCCCACAGCCTACCCCAGGCTTTACTTCTCCTCCAGGGTCTTGGGGTTGTCTCTCAATATGATATCAAAAGACTTTTCTGTCCACATTGAAACCATATCCTCATTACACTGTCCTCAATTATTGATAAGATGACTGGTCTGGCGTCCAGCCCTTACCCCATCCCAACATCTTGTTCTCTCCAGGGACCCCCTGATCTATCTATCTATCTATCTATCTATCTGTCTATCTATCTATCTATCTATCTATCTATTGTTCTTTCTCTTTCTTTCTTTCTTTCTTTCCCTCTTTCTTGCTTTCTTGCTTTCTGTCCTTTTATCCTTCTTTCTTTCTTTTTTGGGAAATGTGTTTTATTTTGCTTGATGCTTTGCATAACAGTGAAACAGCAACTCCCCCCTTCCCGTATGACAGCACACATGTGCAACCCTTAGAACAAGAAAACAATTCCACAGACTACCCCACTCTTGACTTCTCCAGGGTCTTGGGGTGTCTCTCTGTAAGATATCAACAGTCTTTTCTATCCACATTGAAACCATATCCTCATTACATGGGCCTCAAATATTGATCAAATGACAGCACTTACCTCGTCCCAACCTCCCAATCATTCCGTGGACCCTAGATCATTCTTTCATTCTTGCCTTCTTTCTTTCTTGCTTTCATTCCTGCATACTCGCTTCCTGTCTTATCCTTTGTTCTTTTTTCCTTTTCTATTTCCTTCTTTCTTTTTTCTTTCTTTCCTGCCTTCATTTAATCCTGCCTTCTTTCTTGTCTTCATACTTTCCTTCCTTCCTTCCCTCTTTCTTTCCTTACTTCATTCTTTCCTTTTTTGACTTATTTCTTCCCTTCTTTTTTTAATTTCATCTTTCTTTCTTTCCTTCTTGCTTTTTACTTTCTTACTTTCTTTCTTTCTTTCTTGTTTTCCTTATTTATTTATTTCTTTCCTACTTGCCTTTTTTCTTTCTGCCTTCTTTCTTGCCTTCTTACTTTCCTTCTTTCTTTTTTCTTTCCTTCTTTCTTGATTTCTTTATTTCTTTCCTTCTTTCCTTCTTGCTTTTTACTTCTTTCTTTCTTTCCTTCCTTTTTTCTTTCTTTCTTGCTTTCTTTCTTTCCTACTTGCCTTCTTCCCTTTCTGCCTTCTTTTGCCTTCTTACTTTCCTTCTTTCCTTTTTTATTTCCTTCTTTCTTGATTTCTTTCCTTCTTGCTTTTTCTTTCTTTCTTTCTTTCTTTCTTTGTTTCCTAAAGGCAAGAGGCTGGAAGCAATGGCATAACAATTGGCATTTTAGGTCTTTATTAGCCAAGACATTTTGATTTTACTAAAATTATGTGTATGGCATAGTTAATTATAGGGATTTTCAGCCACCCTTCACCCATTTGTCTGTGGTTGTGTCATTCACATTTTTCTTCAACCCACTCAAGCATGCATAAAGGGGCAACTTGTCACCCCACATGAGGCATTGGCTGACTTCCCTATGAGTTAAGGCATGCTGCTCTTTTACAAGCCGCACCTCCACACACAAAGTAGTATCCTTCAATTTCAACAATTCAGAGGATTGGGTTAAATGTGAGTGTTTATATTTTTTAAAATTTTCATGGGCCAACATCCACCACTTTGTCTAACTACTTTAATGTATTTTCTGTAGTGTGTGGTCCTCCTCACCAACATGAGAAAGGAGCCCATTTGTCAACAAATGAGACCCACCCAGGTGCCTTGAATCAGCTGATGAATGGCACAGCACCCAGACTCATGGAAGCGGATGGACATTGCGCTCTGACTCCAATGACCATCAGCTCCATTCACTTGCAAACTGAAGATCCTCAAAGCCAGCCTGCTGGAACCAGACAGATGCTGCAGCCTGACTGAAGAGCGTCCTAACAGCCTGCATTACTATCAGATGCCAACCATGCACTAGAAATGAAACATGCAGAGAGTTTTCAATAAGCTAGTACGAGTCAGTTTTAACAAAATCTGACACAGCAAATGGGCATTTATAAAAACATGCCTAGCATGACAAACATGTGTTTTCCGGGATAGCTTTCTCTTGGGGAAAGTTCCAAATGTGAATTACCTATTTTGATTTTTTTCCTGACTTTCTCTTTTTTTGTGCTAATCATGTTTTTTTACATGTGGCCTTGTCTTATTGGATCGTGATATGGATTTTTAGATGGAATGTTTTGCTGATAGGCATCATCTCTTCTGAACAGATGTGTCCATCACACCCTAAAGCTCCATATCACTGCACGTGCTGTCAGTGCAGGATGATTTCCTTGACCTACGGTAGGCAGGTTGGCCTGTTGACCTCCGATTCTTATGCATATATCTGTGTATCACCTCAAGGCACAAATTGGAATGCTAGCAGGCGCTCGCCCTGTCCATGACATGCACCCTACCAAGGTAGGGAATAGTGCAACTGGTGCAACATGTTATGAACATTGCTGTGCAACTTAGATATCACAATGCTATATTATTACCCAGTCATTATTTACCAGTGCAGTATGCGGACGCGGTCAATAGAGATATACTGTATCTGTAGGTTAGAGATATACTATAACCTACAGAACAGCAGCAAATACTGCATAAGGTGTGAAGGATGCTACCTTCCTTTGCATCCTGCTAACATATACCAATCTCAGTGTAATGGGTTAACTTGTAAATGGTAGCTTCGTTCTCCAAAAATGGAAGTGTTCAGCTGGTATCTGTGTGTTGGGCACTGTTTTCATCTATGAAGATCTTCTCTGAGCATCTCCAGTGTTTTATGGTCCTGCTGAACAGTGGATCTGCTCAAAGATGAAAACTTCCCTTGGTAATGGCAGAGGGGCTAATTTTATGGCAAGACCCTTCCAAGTCAATACCATTAAAATCGAATATACCCCTTCACAAGACTTTCTCACATGCAATCAGAGCTCCCCTTGAGCCCTGACTTCACCCTTCATGTGAATCTAGTTGCATGTGTTTCAAATATTGGAAATCTGTCGTATGGAAGCCAGGGCCGTTTCTAGGCGTTTTGCCGCCCTAGGAGAGAATTGAAAAATGCCGCCCCCTCCCTCTTACTACCATCACTCTCTCCCCCTGTCATCCAGGCTAGAAGAATAAGATATAAAAAGCATTAGATATAAAATGCATTAGATATAAAAGAACTTGTATTAGGAGCTAGTAGCATGAAGACTGGATAGCTGCATGTTGTACACTCCTTACTGACAGCGAAAGTATTCACAACGAAAAACAACAGGGAGTTTAAACAGAATGCAGAGTTTTCTCACCACTAATTAGGAGGTCCACTTCACGCTGGGGGTCGACGAAATTGTGATTTTTGTTCTCAAAATAGACGTCACTTTTACAAATATTTCACAAAATGACGCAAATTTCCTAAAATGCTCTTGGCCAGTATCTCAAATGAAGTTTACTCACAAGGGCTTACTCCAGGTAATAAAAAAAGTCACAAAAGATACCAGCAGGAGACTGGTTTGAGAACAAATGCATCTCAACCACAGTTATAACTTTCTTGCGAGGACTTTTCTCCTTGAACTAGTGCCCTCTGGTTGAAAAGTAAGCAAAATTTCACAATAGCAAAATGGCAAAAATTAATTTATAAAATTCATGCAATGCCAATATTCTCTTGCGATTTTGCAGCCGTAATGAAACTTTCACTCAGGCCTACTTATATCCTAGAATGGCAAATTGTCTCTCAAACAATAGGAGGGCTTTTTTTTTTCGAATTACAGATAGCCCTTAATCTCCCCATTATGCTTCTATAACCTTAATTCTTTCACATCCACACTTCCAGATGGGCCGTCTCACGCACGAAGGCTTGGAAGGACACGGAGAAACAAGCGCCGGCCTGTGACTGCCTGCCCCCTCTCCTTGATCTGTTCTCTCCTCCGTCCTCTCTTTTCTTTCTCCCTCATCCACTTAAGCAATTCTCTCCTCACCCCTCCCCTCGTCCCTCCTCACACAGCCCCCTGTATCTTTCCCTGTCTCTGTACCCCCTCCCTCCCAATGCCCTCATCCTTCTGCAGCTCCCCCCTCCCGCGGTGTCCTTGGGGCTGCCAGGTCTCCTCACTTCGCCTGTAAGTGCTTAAAGCTCAGATGGCAATTTCAGCACACAGGCCTGTCATGTCATCTCTCCTCTCTCATCCTCTCCTCACCCCCCCACCCTGCGCTCATCCCTCCTCTCTCACTCAGCTGCCATCTGCACCTTGCCACTCCCCCCACCACCCACCTCAATGTGCATCCCCTCTCGTTCTTATCTCTATGTGTCCTCTTGTACCTCCCTGACTCTGCCAGGCCCTCCGTGTCCGTCCGCTCCACGGAATGTTTCAGCTTTTTGTTCTTACCTTTTCTATCTCTCTGTTGGTCTTTGCCTTCCCTCGTTTCATGTTCTGTCTTCACGAGGCCATGTGCCTCAATGTTTTACTCTCCTCAGCGCTGTCATGAGTAGATAGGTATTGTGTAACCCTGCGTGTATATTTATCGGGGGAGAGGGGTCCCTGCAGTCCTCGTGGACACAGTTCTGAGAACACCCGCCGCTGAGAGGGGGAGGGGAGGGGCAGAGCGAGGCCTGTCCAGAGACAGAGGCACCGGATCACGCACTCGCTTTATATTGACAGGAGAGCTATTAGTTGCCAGCTGTGCGTCGCCCCACTTCTCACCCCTTGGCGTACCCCTGCCTTGGTGCATACCTACGTACCTGACTGTTTCTCTGTCTGTTCTGTGACCCGTGATGGCACGCGCAGCCATGCTGGCGCCGCACAGATCGCGGCGTGCACGGCCCCCGCCCGTGGCGCCACACGTGACGTCACGTGACGTTGAATTGTAGAAGGCCTTCAAAATCTTTCCCCCTTTTGCCGCCCTAGCCCTTTTGCCACCCTAGGCGGCCGCCTAGTCTGGCCTAATGGTAGAAACGGCCCTGATGGAAGCTCGCTCTCTACGGTACCTACACGTCTGTTATGAAAGAGTGTCTTGAAGTACTGTAGCGCATGAATGATTTGCAAACTGTCCTGATCTGAAAGTTGCAAAACGTCTTTGTGTGGAATAAACTTCAATCCATTAATAAATATTACATATGACATGCAGATGATAAAATGTGTTTGTTGCACACATAAAGAAGCAAGCCAATTGGGTTGCTGAGGGGCACCTTTTCATGTGTAAATGGGAGCATACATCTCTTTCTATGTCCACACAGATACAAAGCACATCCTCTGTAGTCTAAGTCAGGCTACCCAGCATCTGGAGTGTTAACAAATCCTGGACGCTGGGCCTCCGTAAGTACTGGAAATTGTAAAATCAGTAATGCAGTACCGCCATTTTGGATAATTCATTTGTCATCGCTACCAGTTAAATCATGGCAGGAATAGCGGGGCATATTAGCAAGACCGGCGATAAAATTATCGCCGTTTTAGCGGCAGGAAACTGCCGCTAAAACGGCGATAATGGGCTTGCTAATATGCGTTATAGAATTCCAATAGAAGCCCAGGTTAGATGTCCTGCACATCTAACATGGGCTTCTATTGAATTCTATGACGCATATTATCAAGCTCCATTATCGCCGCTTTAGCGGCAGTTTCCTGCCGCTAAAACGGCGATAATTTTATCGCCGGTCTTGCTAATATGCCCCAGCATTCCTACATTTAATGGGCAATCCTCAGATTCGATAGTGGATAAACGCCTTGTTCGTTTTCCATGAATAACATTTGTAAAGTACATACTTTTTCAGCATTCAGGACAGAAGATATGTTTTAAGAAAAAGCGAATTAGGTCCAACTGTTGAGTTGAGATTCGTAACTGTAAAAAATAAAGAATCTTAAGCCCTAGTTTTCTTTTTCCTTCATATTTCGCAGCAAATATCGGAGATCGGACTACTACAAGAAGACTATCAAATCAAACCCAGCGGTGGCCAGTCATTTTGTATTCATTTGAATGTTGGTAAATGTTTATATTTCTGTTGCCATTGTTGTTTCTCGTTTTTCATGAACAGCGTTAAATTAAGCCAAGTATGTGATATCAGCACCCTCAAAGAGCCTTTCACAGATGCTTAGAACTATGTAGAGATGCTGCCCTTGGCACATGCTTGTCTATGGAGTTCTTACATGCTTCTTATTCTCCACCTCATGTGTTACTTTAAATTCCTATTTGTTTTTGTCTTTTTCAAGAGTACCCTAGATGTTCATACACCCCTAAATGTTGATGACTGGCCCTTGAAGTGTTTAAAGGCAACATATCTGAGAATGGGACGAGAGTAGTGCTCTACGGCGGTAGCATAAGTCCCCTAGACTTGACAAAGAAAGAGGAAAATGCCTCTGAGGGTTGTTTTTGTGCAGGAAGGTGTCCCTTCCTGCACAAAAAAAACAATCCTGCCTGTAACACACAAAAACAATCCTGCCTGTAATGCAGGCACCCTTGCAACATGTTGCTAGGGTGCCTGCGATGGCGCAAGACAGCACTCAGTCCGCCAGAGAGAGAGCAGGAATGCACCATATCTTAATAAATATGGCGCTTTCCTGCTGACTTCTTTGTGTGGTAATCTGAACATGTCATCTCTCTATGAAGCAAATCAGATTCAGCTGTACAAAAGAAGACTTCATTAATAGATCTGGAATCGGGTTGCATGTTCAATCTTGCTCCACTAGGTGCAGTTAAACTCCCTGCTCAGTTTCCACCTCCTGCCAGACTCTAATGTTCTCTAGGTCACCACACTGAAACAAACACACAACACCACATTCCAGGCCTTAGAAGGATGGACACATACACATAGCAAGCAAGGAACAAATATTCCAACATTTCCTTAGCAAAATAGACTAACAGAGATACTAAAAAAACACATTTGGGGTTGTTTGCGACTCCTGTTGCCTTTCTCGTGCCTCACTTTCTCATGTGCAACTTCCCTATTCTAGAGTAGCAATCCATTCACTCTCTCTGGTGATCAGATTAGTAATCATCTGGTTTGCATGTACAACTTTGTTGTATTCACCGTAATTTGTATCAAAAGGTCCCCATGTATATAAGAGATTTCCTTCGACGAACCCTACCAAACTTTTATATCACTAATTTAGAATAAATATTTAAGGAGAACACTTTAATTTATATTATTTCAGAAAGTGCCTTGGATAGTTTCTCGTGGTATTTCCAACACTGGAATACCTTCTTCAAAACTGATCAAAATGATTCCTATCATCCATATACATATACAAATATGAAAGCCAGAACTATAGGATTGTCACAAATAGACATGTTAAGCTGCTCCAGGGCTAGAAAAGAACAGTAAGAATAGTGGACACAAAACACTCAATCTTTCCATTAAATAATTTAATTTAGGGAAATTTCACTAGAGTATATGCATGTTCTTAAGTGGATGAGGGACAAACATTCTCATCCTGTTTGTGAGGAGGAAAATTAAATCTGGAAATCTAAGGTATTTTGGGTCTCAAAATCAACAGCCACTGCTGACATCTACAATACCTTACTATATTCTTAAGAGGCTTAAGTTGTCCGATGCACATGTCCTGATTCACAAAGGTTTTTAGATGTGTACTCCTGGCATACAAATAGAAAAATTGTAACTCACACCTGCCTCAATTAAAAGCTATTTACAAAGTTTGAAATATTTGTTAGGAATACAGGATTGTGACTACAGAACTTCCACAATGGCGACAGAACTCCCACATTCGTAGAGGTGTAGATGTAGGCATTCACAGTGGAGAGATGAGAAAGTTCCAGTGCTCTTAGATGATGTAGGCAGTGAGCTCCTAGGATGATGGCGCAGTCATGGGACCAGACCACAACCTGAATACTGGTGTTTCTCCCCAGAACACCAAGCACCAGGTACCAAGGCTCAGTAGCAGGTAGTCCCAAAATGAAGTAATACAAACTACAAGGAAAGCAACAGAAGGTAGTATGGTAAAAGGACACATGAGGGAACCAAAGAAGGGAAAAAAGCAACAGAGGTGAGCAATGCAGAATTGGGAGAACGAACTGTATGAAGCGGAGAGTTAATATAACTTTTGAGTCCATGCCAGTCAATGCATCTATATTGTAGGTCTGCTAAGTATGATTCTGCCCTTATCGACCCAGAGGTGTACTGCAACCTGAATGTTCCCACGCCCATGATGGTTATCGTTCTGGCTTCCTGACTCTCTGTTTCCCAGTCTTGCAGAGCTTCTATTCTCTTCCTTTCCGGAGTCTGGTAATTCTGAAACACATATAGCGGCCACATATCCATTGTTTAACTCTTCCTTCTGTGCTTGCAGACTGAACTCATGAAGGGGCACAATATGCTGCACTCTGGGGGAGATAACTGTTGGTCCCCTTTGAAAATCCAAAGACCTCCCCCGTCTTTGGATTCCCTTTTTGCTTCAGTGTGATTAATCGTCGACATCAAATCACTGCACTGATTGACAGACATTATTGCAAGGCATGATTCCATCCATTATTTGGGACCCATCTCCCCCCTTCCCCCAAAGGTAATGATGAATATGTGAGCAGGCGTGAGTGTGAGCTGGGTATGGAATATGGCTGGTTCAAAGGAAAACAATAGAGTTATACAAGTTATCTTTCCTCTCTATTTTTCCAGGGACTGTCTACCAGTCATGTCTTGGTCTAGGGTACAGAAGAAGGCTGAGCTAAAATCCACTATCCTGGAGGTCAGAGTAAAATCTGGATCTAGAACTTGTAAGAGGAACCTTGAGGTTGTTTGTGCCGTTTTTGTTCTCTGTGGGCATCATCCCAATTGCATCTGATCTTTAGACCCCATCCTGACTTTTTATGTGCAAGAGCATCCCCTCAAGGTCACCGAGCCATTAGTGTGGTGTTATTATAAAATACCAGGACCATGATATCTATATTTAAAGTTCTCTGGCGCCCTTGATCCTGTGAAGGTAGATGGCATTAATACACTTAAGCAGCCCACCTTCGAAAATTGTTGACGATGGCCAACGCTTTAAAAGATCAAGCTGTTTTAAGTTTTTGTGTTCCAATATGTTTATTGTTATTTGAAAACAGAAAAAGAATTAATACACTTATTATATAAGGCAATGCAACATATCATTATGGGATAGTCAATAAATTAATCACAAATACATATCTGGATAAAAGGAAACTTCATATCGGAGAGTAGTACAATTATAAGTAAGCAGAATATATAGATATGTGATAGAATATATAAGATCAATGTCTCATAAAACATTATAACAGAACTAGACCGTATTGCACAAAAATAATAACGATATATAGTAGAAAGATGAAAGAAAAAGAAGGAAAGAAAAAAGAAGAAAGAGAGAAGAAGGAAGAAGAAGAAAACGAGAAGAAAGAGATGGGGACACTTGCTTCAATGAAGAAAAGAAGTTAACTAGCAGAGTCAAAGGGATATTGGGCTACCAATCCTTGAGAAGACAGATTGATATATTCATCTAATGACCTCAGAACATTACTAGAGATGAAGGGGGTGTAATGCTTCTCTTCAACAGAAGTATGGGCGCCACAGAGAAATGATACCCATGCCCACCAAGTATGATAAGGCACTAGATCAAAAGATTTCCATTCTGCTAATATCACTTTAATAGCAATGGAGAGAAGTAGATCCAACAACTGCATATCAGTAGTATCAAGGGGTAAAGGAGTTGTTGTAGCCCAAGGTCCTAAGAGAATCAATGGCAGAGAGCGCTCCAGGGAAATATTAAAGATTAGTGATAAGTGCTTCCTCACCAACTCCCAAAATGGTTGTAACAGCGTACAATCGAAAAACATATGTTGATGAGTGCTTGAAATCATATTACAATTCCAACACAGATCGTTATCACTGAGTTTCAATTTATGTAAGCGAACCGGGGTCCAGTGTAAGAGATTTAATGCGAAAAATTTAGATTGGATCAGAGCGGGCGCAATTTTATTACGTAGGGAAAGCTTTCCAATCATCTGCCAAGTCTCTTGTGAAATATGTTTGACAATATCATGATCGAAATGATGAGACCATTTATCTTGTGTAACTGTAGAATGTGAGGGAAGTGAAGCAGATAGAAACTTATATATTCTTGAAGTAATATGTCCTGACCGATACCACATAGAAAGAAGTGATATAGTAACTGACTCTGTAGAAAGAGATAGTTTGGAAAGAGCAACCTTCAATTTTAGAAAACAGTAAAAATCCATATTATTAAGGTCATATTGTCTAGCCAAAGAAGAAAAAGGAAGAGGATCATGATTAGAGTTATAAAGATGTTTAACCAATGAGAGACCTTTAGTAGCCCAGGAAGACACCGTCTTAGAGTCAACATCAACAACAATTTTAGGATTATACCATAATGAGGACCATCTCGATTTATGTATGGGCTTGGATACTTTTTCGTCGATATACTTTAATGCAGTAGCAGTATCCGAGATAATACGTTGGGAATGAACCAGCACAAGTTTAGAAGCAGTGAGAAAGGAAGGCGTAGCAAGAGGAGCACACAAGTCTCGTTCAATATGTATCCACGGGGGCGTATGTTGGGAATCAGGCAAGAACCAAAGAGCACCCTGAGAAGCTAAAAAGGAAGTCTGATATAAATTCCAGTCTGGAAGGTTACATCCACCCAAAACAGAGGGTTTTCTAAGATGTTTATATGCAATCCTAGCGCGTTTATCACTCCACAAATTTTGAGGTGAGTAAATCAATCTCATGAAAAAAGGACGACAAGAGCTTTGTAGGTAGCATGGAAGATAAAAATTAATAATCGGTGTTATCATCATCTTGAGAGTTTGAAGTCTTCCCCACCAAGATATATATTTCGGAGACCAGGAGGCTAAAAGGTCCTTAACTTTAGCTATGATGTGAGATTCATTGTAGGAAATCGTATCAAGAAGGTCTTTGCAGAACCAAACCCCTAAATATTTAATACGAGTTGATTGCCATTTAAATCCCGAATCGCCCATATGAGAAGGGAAGCACAACGAGTTAAGAGGGAACATTTCTGTCTTGTCATTATTTAGAGTATAACCTGAAACACGCGAGAAGTCTTTAATAGTATTGGAAATCGCAGGGAGTGCGACAACAATATCTTCTGAAAAATAAGAACGTCATCCGCGTACGCAGCCGTTTTAATCGTGTGTGAACCAAATTGAAAGCCTTTAACAGCCGGATTCAAATTGAGTAGACGGAGAAGTGGGTCTATAGACAGTAAAAATAGAAGAGGAGACAAAGGGCATCCTTGCCGCGTGTCCCGGCATAAATTAAAAAAGGAAGACGTAGCTCCGTTGATACGGATGTTAGCTTTAGGATGCGCATAAAGAGACATCACCATATTAATAAAAGAGTCCCCTAAATTATGTGATTGAAGCACTGCCTGAAGGAAAGGCCAAGAGACTTTATCGAAAGCCTTTTCGGCGTCAAGGGCAATCCCCGCTGAAGGTAAAGTAGAGAGTTTAGCTTTCTCCAAAATATGACAAAAGGTTCGGATATTATCTCTAGCAAGTCTCCCCTTTACAAAACCAGTCTGGGAATCATGAATGAGACTGGGGATATGACCTTCTAATCGCTTGGCCAGAATTTTGGCAAAAATGTTTGCTTCCATATTTAATAGAGATATTGGACGAAAATTCTCAGGATCAGAATGATCCTTACCTTCTTTCGGAATTACAACAATAGTAGCTTCAGCAGCTGAACCAGAAACCTTGCCATTAAGGATGAAATTATCAAAGACTTCCTTAAGATATTTCATTATTGAGGACGAAAAAGTTTTGTAAAAAGCAACAGGAAACCCATCGGGTCCAGGAGCATTCCCCGAGCTAGTGGCCTTAATAGCTTGAATGATCTCTTCAGATTCAATCGGCTTTCCCAAATCAATTATATCAGAATGCAAAATAGAGTTTGTAGGAATCGACTTCAAAAATTGCTGACACTCCGATATGTTACATTGATCTTGGGGAGTGTATAATTTCCCATAAAAGTCTCGAAACACTTCAAGTATGTCTTGAGTAAGGAATTTTATAGAACCATTGTTATCATTAATATAAGAAATTTGAGCAGCCTTGACATTAGTACCTTGATATTTTAAGGTGGAAGCCAACAGCTTGCCAGCTCTATTACGTAGTTGTGAGACTTCTGAGCCTGTACGCCAATATAGGCCCTTTTAGTAACTTTAGAATTTAAAGAGTATTTCAGATTTTGATATCTTGTAGGAGAGACTTATCATTAGAACTTCTATATAGCACCTCTTTACATTTGATCTGATCTCCTAAAGACTTCAGCGTCTTCCTAATATCACCATTCCGTTTTGACATTTTTTTGATAATATGGCCCCGAATGGTACACTTAAATGTATCCCATAAAACTATTGGGGAATCGACCGAAGACACATTATCATTGAAGAAGTTGACAATCTCGCTATTGAGTTCTTTGACTTCCTCCCCATCATCTAAAATCTCGGTATTGAGACGCCAAATACGAGGACCACACTTTTTTTTTTTTTTTTTTTTTATTGAGCGGAGCAGAAGGTATATAAACAAACATCATTATTAAATAACATATCAAATACAGCCCAATTTTAAAAGACAATATAAAAAACATTTTCCGTATAGTAATCTCAAACCACAGTACATATTGAATATTATCGTGAAAAAAGTGCTAGTGCTTATACAGTACAAAAAGATAGAAAAGTGCAAATGCAATATAAATATAAATATAATTGACTAGTACATATCCAATATCTGTCAAATATTCATATCCTTCAATTTTTCTAAATCACTAAAAAACTTCCAGTTCTTTCTAAATTTCTTTATCGCTCCTAGTCGTTTTGCATAGGCTTCCTCAAAGTTACAAGTTCTCTGCATTTTTTTAAACCATTTTAGATGGGAAGGTATTTCATTCGAGTTCCAGTTCTGGAGAACTAACGAGCGTGCAACCGTACAGGAAATACACAAAAACACTTTCTCAGCCTCAGTAACAATTTATCTTTACAAAATCCAAATAGTGCAATATCGGCCTCTAACGGTACTTTCTTTCCCAAAGCCTGTCCAATATCAGTGAAAATTGATTCCCAGAAGGAATTCAGGCGAGGACATGTAAAAAAAATATGATGCCATCCACCTTCCCCATCTCTCTGACATCTAAAGCATTTATTTGGGACTTCCGGAAACCTTTTTTTAAGTGCCGTCGGGGTATAATAAGAGGGCCAACGGGATAAAAAAGACATTCTCTTAAAATTCGCTGCTCGAAGTGTTTTATTTCCTAAAAGGCTGATATCTTCCCAATCTTTAAGAGTAAAAGAACACTGGGTTTCACTGGCGATTCTCGCTAAAGGATTCTCTAGTAAGGGTTTTTGGCTATGCTGTTGTAACAGCCGATACCAATTCCCCACACCATGTAATTTAGTGGCATAAAGGGTTGATATTAAATAATTTGGAACATCAAAAATTTCTTTTATATCTGTTAAAAAATGAACAATTTGAAGATATTCAAAGAAAGCAGGTTTATTACAACCCTCAGCCCTAACCATTATTTCTTGCCAGGAGATCGCCCTATTCAAAACAGAAAATTGTCTTAGCTCGGATAGTCCACAGTTCTCCCATACTTTTATTGTTTTGGATCGGAGCTGGAGACCCAAATTACTACATTCTCCCAATTTTACAAAGTGTAGACCTGATGAACTCGTTTTTTAAAAAAAAGCTAAAAGTCTAAAAGAATAGTCTTTTAATGTTTTATACCTTGTCTTTTTGGGAAACTTTGAAGTTTTTAAAAATACTGAAGTTTGCGAACCCATTTCTTGAGTCATTTTATCCATAAAAACTATCTCTCGTACCATTTGATCTTAACAGTCCAGAAACTAAATCTAAAAATGCGGCTTCATAATAAGTTTTCAAATGCGGCAAAGCCAGGCCCCCTTGTTTTATAGGTAATTGTACCGTAAGCAGCTTAACCCTGGATGCCTTTTTCGCCCAGATAAATTTCCTAAATAAAGTTTCCATTTCTTTAAAAAAGAAGCGTATACTTTGATGGGAACATTTATAAAAAGAAACAAAAGCAGCGGGAGTATAGACATTTTAATTAAAGACACTCTCCCAATCAATGAAAGGGGAAGAAGAAGCCATTGTTCCAACAATTTTTTAATTTTATCTTTCATTCTTATATAATTTAGTCTAAAAAGCTGCTGATGTTGATTAGACACAAACATCCCAAGATATCTAATTGGATCCGTCTTAAATGCTTGAGCTTCTAAGCATAGCGGAAGAAAATTCGAATCGACATTAAGAGCGAGCACCTCGGTTTTATTAGAATTTATCTTATATCCCCCAATTAATTCATAGTTCTTAAATTCTTTTAAAACTGTCTCAAGGTTCATTTTATCAGGTTTTAAATATAAAATAATATCGTCCGCGAATAATTTTAGCTTTGCCATCCCAGGAATTGGAGGCTGAATATCAAGGTTATTATGCATCTTGATAACCAAAGGCTCTATAAAAAAAGTAAAGAGCAGCGGCGATAACGGACAGCCTTGTCTTGTCCCACGGCATATTTTAATATTGCCTACTTTTGTAGCATTTATAACTACAGTGGCTGTTGCTTCCTGATAAATGTTCTGAACCATCTTAACAATTTGGGTTGGGAAGCCGAAAGAGACGAGAATAAAAAATAACGTTTTCCAATTAACCAAATCAAAAGCTTTCTCGGCATCCATCATTATAATACATGCTGGAGTATAATTTGTATTAAAGTAATCCAAAGCATGAATTAAAAATTCTGTATTTACCGCCATCGATCTGCCCTTAATAAAACCAGTTTGATCGCTATGAATAGACTCTTGGGCAGCCAATGAAAAGCGCTCCGCCCAAATTTTCATTAGTATCTTATACTCTGAATTTAAAAGACTAATGGGCCTGTAAGAGTTGACATCGGCGGGATTCTTATCTTTTTTCACAAAGGACACAATTATGGATTCCTTAAAATTCGCGGGTACCAAGCCTCCCTCTTTAATATAATTAAATAGCTCTTTAAGAGGGATCAATAGCTCCCCTGAAAAAGCTTTATAAAATTCAATAGGGAAGCCGTCTTGTCCGCAAGCTTTAGCCCAAGCAGTCGTTTTAATAGCGGTCAAAATCTCGACGGTTTCCACATCCAAACTTAATTGACCAGCTCTTTTTGTCGAAAGTTTTGGAATATTTAAATTTAAAAAATAGTTCTGAATCCATTCATCCCCTACCTGATGTTCTGTTGAATAAAGTTGTTGAAAATGATTCAAAAAGATCTGACTAATCTCATTACTTTTGGTTGTTTCACCCCCTGTCTGAGGGTCAAGCACTTTCAATATTGTAGCTGCCTCTTGTTTCTTTTTTCGTTAAGTTCGCTAGTAATTTACCTACTAGCTGGCTTTCCTCATAGGTTTTTTGTTGATAATTTTGGGAGCTACAAATTTCTTCCAAAACAAAAAACTCCCTTAATACTGATTTTGCTTGAGCATACCGGTTCGGGAGTGACTGCAGCAGCAGTGCATACTCTTTTTCAACCTCCAACTGTAGCTTGGCTATTTTCAACTTCCGCGCTTTATGTTGGACGGCTGAAAAAGTAATTATTTGGCCACGAGCCGCTGCTTTAAAGCCTCCCCATACTGCAAAAGGCTCAGCACTATTATTATTGATTTGGAAATATTCAGTAATCCATTTTCTAAAACTGGCCATCCATTCCAAATCTTGAAGAAGGAGGCGATCTAATTGCCATCTGGGGGGCGGTCTCATACCCCCCTTTAGAATGAGCTCAAGACTAATATATGCATGGTCAGAGAAAGGATTACACCCTATTCCTACCTTAGAAGTCTGAAGAGATCTAGATATGAGAAAAAAATCAATTCGGGAGGATGTTCCAAAACGATGCGAGTGGCAAGTATAGAAATCCATGTCTGGATTCTCAATCCGCCAGGGGTCTACCAATTGATATTCTTGTTTAAGAACATCAATTAGTTTTTTAGTCTTCGGTTTCAGTTGATTTTTATTTTTATTTGAAGTGTCTTTTCTTAAATCTTGTATATAGTTAAAATCTCCACTGAGAATAACCTGTCCAGGCGTACCCAACAGGTACTCATTTATTTTCAACAAAGCAGAGACATCATCAGTCACAGGTCCATAATAATTTTAAAAATTCAAGATTTTCCCCTGCAGCCTTGTGGTAACCCAAATCCACCTCCCTTGAGGGTCTCTAACTATTTTTACAAATTCCCAAAGAACTTTATTGGAAAAGTAAATAGCTACCCCCACATAGCAAGACCTGCTGATGCGAAAAAAGCATGAGGAAAAGCCCTGGGTATAAATATTTTAGGAAAATTTGTTTTTAAATGGGTTTCCTGAAAATATATAACAAGAGGGTTAAGTGACATTAACCATTTAATATGAGCGCCGCACTTTTTTTTATTCAGCAAGCCATTGACGTTCGCTGATATAACCTTGCAATTAATATTTTTTTCCATTATAAAGTCAAAAAATAGGCTATTAATTTAACCAAAAACAAATTCACACTTTGTTTATTAAACATACCTTCTGCTCCTTTTTCCTCTATGTGCCCCCCTTCCTCCCCCCCCTGCAACCCCTAATGCGGATAAACCCCTACTTCCCACGCTTGCCGCATTTCACCCCTCCCTTTTAGTTTCCTGGGTGTCCTGTAATTACACCCTGGGTGACCCAGCTGCCCCCCAAAACCCCTGCAATTGCAACCTAATATATTAAAGACACACCATCCCAAAGAAAACCCCCCCCATCAAGATATAAAAGAAGGAAAAGAGAAAGAAACCCCTACATATTCCTAGCACTTTCTTTAGTCTCGAGATACATGGGAAATCTCTTTCAATGGAGCCTAAACATTAAAGACTTTCCATTTCCAAACATACCCCACCCATCAATTTATATAGAAACCTACTTAATCATAGTATTTCAAAGGATTTCCTCAAGCTCGAGATCCCTGAGAGATCTCCGTTAATAGAGCCTGAGCTTCCTCCAAATCAGAAAACATAAAGAATTTCCCTTTACCAATACTTTCAATTTAGATTGCTGAGCAATCGAAGCTTGGGCACCATGAGCTTTAAACAAGTGCAGGATTTTTACAAATTCTTTCCTTCTGCGTGCAGCAGAGGCAGTCATATCTGAAAATATTCGACATTTTGCGGTGTCAGTTACAGAAAACTGTCTCTGTTGGATTGCCTGTGTCAAAATTCTTTCTTTTATTCTAAAGTCCGCGAAATTAAGTAGCATTGTTCGTGGCATTGTCGAATTGGGGAAAGGATGGGCTGGAACTCGGTGTGCTCTGGTGATGGTGAGGTCTCCTTCAAACTGTGGGATGACTTTTTGCTTGATAAAGGAATTGACCCACTGTAATGGCTGAGAACCTTCAATACCTTCCGGAATCCCAACTATCCGGAGGTTTGACCTCCGAGAATGGTTCTCCAGCTGCTGCAACTTACTTTCCAGATTATTCTTATTTTTTGTTACCTCTCTCACCTCACCAATCACTGTTGTCATCTGATCTTCGAGAACTGAAATCCTTCCTTCAGCTTCCTGGAGTTTAATTGGAAAACATGCCATTACTTCTTCTATTTTCCCCAATCGTGAATGCAAAGAAGCAATCTCTAATTTCTGAGTTTCTTTCATTTCGCGTATTTCTTCCAATATTAAATTTAACATATCCTTAATATCCAGTTGGCAAACCCTGGATACCTGCGTACTTTGGCTGGGATCTTTTTGTGATTCGGTAACATCAGAGATCGTACCTCCATCCGTTATTGCCGTTTTGGCCATAGCATCATCTTGAAATAGTTGGCCCTCTACCGAACCTTGACCCTGAAAAGGAAGTAGAGGTAGAGGTAGAGGTAGAGGTGAAGATTGTAGCTGAGGCTTATATTGGAGTGGCATCTGGTTTAAGATCTGATTTGAGGTGATTTCTATTCCGGTGTTATTGCTTTCATCTCCTATTCCTTGCAACTGAGGAGGAATTTTACTAATAGCTGGTAATTGCATAGATGTTTCTGAAGGAAAAGGCCTGTCCTGAGTTGGAACTTGAACTTGGGCTTGATCTTGATCATAACATATCTCTAGGGGTACAGCCTTATCTTTAGAAATCATATCCATCAATGTCTTTGACAGCCCTGCTTCCTTTGATACTCCTTCATTTACTTTTAAAGTTGGACCTAAATTTGAAGAGGGAGACAACAGAGTGGCTTTCTTCAAAAATAATGAAAATTTCTTTACCTCCTTGGAGCTATTTTCTGATGTTTCACATATTGGTTCACCTTGCGGAGACTTTAATGAGGCTGCTGCGATGTTACTTAAGTTTGGTATCATATTAATCTGATCCATCGCTGATTCTACCTGCTCCAGAGATATAGTAGAGGGCAGCTCACCCTCAGAACTTTCAGGGGTAGAGTCAAGGCCATACGAGGCTCCTCCCTTATTTACTGAACAGGCGGCTTCCTTAGCTTCCCTGGCTTGAGCTAAACGTGTTTTGGCTTTCAGCCGAACTGCAGAATCGAGTTTGACAGTATTAACATGTTTAAATGTTTTGCCCATTTCTCTTCAGTTTTTTTTTTTTTAAAGTTCTTTTCCTTTCTCTTTTCAAGCCTCCTCCTTCCTCTTTCCACTTCCACTTTCCACTTTCCGGCGCCTATGCTCCTTAGATCTTATTTTCCCAGATGTTAATCATTAATCATTCACCTCGCGATCTTTTTTTTTTCTTCCTTTCCTCTGTCTTTTGTCTCCCCTCTCTTCTTCTCTTTTCTTCTCTCCACTTTCTCTCTACTTCTCTCTGCTTTCTCTCTTCCCTCTCTCTCTCCTCCTTCCCTTTCCAAAGCCTATGCTTTAAACCTGTTGTCAAACCACCAACAGCCCACTTTGCCGTCTTACAGTCTTTCCGGCTCCTCCAGCCGTATTCTTACCAGCCTGTTCCTTTAGTCAGTCACCTATTCCTCCTCTGCTATCTCGCCAATTCCAGCGCTCTCCAATCGCTGCCAGGACCTCGTCGCGCCAGTTCCTTCCTATATTGGCGCAGGCGAGGAAAAGCCAAACTGTATTCAAAAGAAAAAAGCGGATGGCTGCCCAAACAGTTGTCCGTCTTTAAAGTGCGGGCCAGGTGAAACAAACGCCTCTCGTCCGAGGCTGCCCCACCGCTCCTCCGCGGGAGCTCGGTCTCTGTTTCACTAAGCCCAGCCGACGCCCGGTTCAAACGACTCGATAAAAGCCGGTAACTACATCGAACGCCACATCTCCATCTCCATCTGTAAACCTCTCCACACAAACCGGCAGGTACGATCCGCCATTACAGGGGGAAGAGGCGGGGCAGCTTCGTCACCTGTGGCTACTTGGAGGCGTGGTTCTCCGTAGCCATCCCCCTAGCAGTCCTCCCGTGTTCCTCTCTCAAGGACCACACTTATCAGTTATATTATGGATCGTCAACGAGACCGCTGCATGATCAGAGACAACGATTGGATGAATCATGACATTACTAGTATGTTTTAAGAGAGCAGCGTCGACTAGAAGATAATCGATACGCGAGAAACTAGAGTGAGGAGAAGAGAAAAATGTGAAATCACTGCCCGTAGGATTATGCATCCTCCATGTGTCCACAAGTTGATGAGAAGAACACATATTAAGCAAGTGCTTATGTGACCTAGGAGGACGAAACTTGAAAGCAGATTGTCTATCTAAAATAGGGTCTAAGGGCAGATTAAAATCTCTGTCAACAATTATTCTAGCATTTTGAGGAATGTCAGATAATTTTTTATTTATGGAGTCCCAGAAAAGAGAGTCATCAATATTAGGGGCATATATATTCATGCCGTATAGGTCATCTGTACCATTGGACAAGCGAGAAAGTAACCATCTACCATTCGTGTCATGTTCAGCAGTGACAATAGATAGGCCGGAATTCTTGGAAATCAAAGTCACAACCCCATTCCTTTTACCAACGGCTTCAGAGCAAGCTACATCAAGAACCCACTGCTTCCGCAAAAGCAGAGCTTCCTTAAAGGCAATCTTAGTTTCCTGAAGTAGAATAACATCACCCAATAAACTTTTACAATAATCAAGAATCTTGCTCCTCTTAACAGGATGATTCAACCCACGTACATTGAGAGAGACAACATTCAAGCCATTCATAGAGATATGAGAAACAACATAAATAGAGACAACTGATACAGAAAAAGAAGACGATAAGCCAATGAATCATCAAATTTGGAGGTATAAGGGAAGCAAAACATTGTAAAGAGTATGATGAAGCAAGAATCCCCAGAGAAATAGAGAGAGGAGAAAGAGAGGAAAAGATTAGGAAGAACAAAAGAGAAAGCAAAAGAGCCCCAAAGAAAAAAAAAAGAGCATAAAAAAGAGAAGTACCCCACCAGGAGAAGTCTATAATAGACATTGTGCAAGGGGAAATAACGTGGAAGAGCAACCACAGAGGCTAGCAAACCCAATGCAGACCGCTCAATAATAAGAAATTCATTAATTCCATTAAACGACGGAACATATATAAAAAGTTTACATCTGCTGAATTATTAAAAGTTACTCAATTCAGAAGAAATAAACCAAAATGCAACAACCTATTCTCGTAACTTGAAAAGAGGTAGAAAAATAATAGCAACAGATATATATAAGATTGAAGCATTATAAATAGCAATATTAGGTAGTTTAGCAAACGGTCTAAGTCATATTCATATATAAAGTCCTTGGATTAATATAAACACTACAATCTATAAATATATCCTAATTGATAAATAACCAACATATCGTCATCTCTTAATATAACATTGCATATCAATAGCTATTTAAGGCACAATAAATGTTAATGTTAGGCAATATCAATAACAGTGTAAGGCAATATAGGTACCATAAAGAGATAAGCATTAATTTAAGCTAATATAAAAAACAGTATAGAAGCTCTTAATATAATAAGATAGCAATTAATTCATGTCCTAAATAAATAAGGAGTGAAAAAACAGAGTATCAAGATATTAAATAAATTCATTTATATAGAGAATTGAAAATTAAACATACAGATTACCACATAAATACATATAATATGAGCACCAATATAAGAGTATACCCTAAAATTATAAAAAGAAAGAAAAAGCAAGTCAGACCGAAAATGGAAAATACAAGCAGATAGTATAATACAAAAGAACGAATCACTACGAAAGAATATAGAGAATAGATGAAAAAAATTAACTACCTATACATATAAACACATAAATAAAGGAAGGCACTAATGGGAAAAAGACAAATGGGAAAAAGACAAATGGGAAAAGCGGACACCTAAAAGATTATCACCAGTAGAGACACATGGAAAGAGAAAAGGAAAAAGTCATGGAGAAAGTGAATTACGCTAGCTTGACAACTGAAGAACAAAACACCGAGCCACAAAAGAGAAAGACTATGGAAAGTAGAAAAAAAAAATACCTACTTTATATGCCATATAGATCAAAAAGCACTTCAATATGACATCACTTATCAGGGAGTGAAGAACATAAGAAATACTATGGGGCGAACAGTCGTTACTCAGTGTATTTTCCACACGCAAAAGACCCCATAGAAGCAATATTAAAAACATGTTAAGCAAACCTAAAAGACATTCAGATCAAGAAGGACCAGCAAGAGACTTGTATTCCATCTGCGACTCCGAATGGTTGTCCAAAAAAGTAGAGAGGTATGCAGGTTCATAAAAGATCTGTGGACGAGCTTTAAAAGTTATTCTAAAGCGGGAAGGGCCAGCAAAAGAAAATGGAATGTTCATATCTATGAGTCGTCTACGTAGATTTAGGAAGCCCTTCCGACGAATGACAGTGTCCCTGGCAAAGTCTTGCGATATTGAGATCCTGTGTCCTTCCCATTGAATCGTTTTAATCTTCCGCATTTGTGCCAGAATCTGTTCAGTGTGTTGATGTCGTAACGGTTTAAAAATCACAGGTCTAGGAGAAGACATCATTTTAGGTTTAAAGGTTGGAACTCTGGGAGCCCGCTCTATCTCAAACTCTTATATTCAGAGTATTCGGGATCCAAGAGAGCAAAAAATCGATCACCGAAGGAGCAGACTTCTCACTGTCTTCTGGCAAACCAAAAATGCGCAGGTTACTTCTTCTATTACGATCCTCCTGTTCGGTAAGGTCCCTTCTCAAAGAGGCCATTGAACGTTCCAAACTCTGTATTTGCCTAGATTGTGTATTTGTAAAGTCTTCAACATTACTTATTCGTGTTTCCGCATGAGACACACGTAGCAAGAGATTCTTCAAGTCACTGCGAATTGCTGCCGCTTCCACCTGAAGTAGATCGGTATTAGTTTTAGTGCTTTGAGCTATGTCCTGAACAGTGGATAGTTTAAGTAATATGGCATCTAGCGTTGAGGCAGAATCTGAACTTCCTTTAGTTGGAGACTCCGGAGTAGGGGAGGTTTGTTTAGACCGTTTCAAATGACCTTTGGAATCTCTGTCCTTAGAAGTGACTCCCATGCCTTCCGCCATTGAGGGAACTCACTGCCCACAAGCAAAAATTAAATGATGTATAGCGGTATTCAGCACCTATTTCGCCACACCACTCAGATATAACATAAGAGACAGCAAAGGGAAAATGGCACCAAAACTAGAAAAACCAGCAATTCGTCAAGTGGCAGATGGTCGTCGTAGAGAAGATTGAAAATTAACATAGGAATTTTCATTCAAGGAAAAACTTTCCTGTCAGCAGCCACCATTTTGTAAAGACCTGCATAGTAGAAACTGCAGGACTTAATGGACAACACATTTCAGAGATAAATGGCTCCAACAGGAAGGAAAAACAAACTCTTCATGTCTTGACGGAACTGTTGCAGCAGGCGTTAATTTAAATGCTCAGTAAGAGAGAGCCTAACAGGGAAACATACCTGCGAAACTGCCATGAAGCAGATATTCCACCTCACAAGGTTAATCAAATGTCTTGTCTTCACCATCACATCGACCTCAAGAGCCTTGTCAGACTGGTGCCAAGTAGAAAACGACGACTCAGGACCTCCTCTTTCCTCAAAACGAGCATTCGGACTTGCCGACCGCCATTTTGAATTACTGCCGGTGAGGAAAAATATCGTTGGGCTCCGTTGTGTTAAAGAAGCCGTCCGTGACACCAGCGAGCTGACACAATGCTCCCTCGCTGTTCCGCCGTCGAAATCTGTCAAATGGTGATGAAAAATCACCGAAGCATCAAAGTAATAAGAGCGTCCGCACCGGAGGTCCAGCGGAGCTCAAAACAAAGCCTCCATCTTGGCTGCACGCTAAGCCACGCCCCCAAGCTGTTTTAAGTTTTGCACGTTTTGGATACCAAAGCTGGTTGGTTGACTAAGCTGTGACATTCGAATCACAGTAATTTCAGTTGTTTACCTGTGACCTCTAGATTCCATGATATTGACTCTGGAAGTTCAAGCACCCAGGGAACCTTAAAAACTGCCTTGCTAACATTATGAAATGAGTGATGTGCTTTTTTATCACGTTTTATTAAGCGCCATTCATGGTTGGTTTAGGTATGAATTTTATATTGTACTGGGATTGCTCCACGAATAAACATCATCTTCAGCTGTGCCAGGAGGATCAGTATCCAGTTTCCGCGGCACACTTACAAAGGCAGTGATACCTTATTTCTGTGCTATGGAAAGCTTTGGAGCTATGAAGAGAGCAGAAAATCCAGAAGATAACACTGGTCAGTAGTTTGATTGTTGGGATCAGAATATTTTATGAATATTTATTGTTAAACGTGCAGGGATCCTGGAGAGACTCTTCTCTTCCAAAGACCGTTATATTTCACTCCACCAAGAGAGGCTTGACATTCAAACTATTCCTTCGTTCATACTGGAAGTGGTACCAACATTTAATTTGAACTAGGGAAGTGTTTTATTGTTTTTTCACCATTTTCACATGCTTCCTTGGCTGAGAAACACTTTGCAATCTGGATATATTTGGTGCCCTGGCATTTTACCTATAATGACTAACCAATGCTTAAGAATGTTAGACTAGTTATTCTTCAAGTATGCTGGACTTACTCCAGGAAACATACCCACAAACTCCACCATTGACATGTACATGGTCACCTGCATGCCTACTTGTAACAAACTTATAGACATCCGCCTTCTCAGAAAGTTCATGCTATGTTCACAAGAGTTAACTCGGCCGAGCTCGAAGCTGGGGAACCGGGCTCGAGTCTTGCCAGGGACGCTCATATCCTGTGATCCTGGGCAAATCATGTTATCTCCCCTGCCTAACAAAATGAAGGTGTCCATCTGTAACGCAACTGATGCTCATTTAAAGCGCTCTGATACCTTCCGGTCGAGTTCGCGCTATATAAAACTCAAAATAAAAACCTTGTACTCATGTCAGAACTTTAGTGGTCCATGGCCATGGTCAAACCATGTGATTTTTGTAAGCCTTATTCTCTAGATGGATCATCTTGCAGAAATGTAGAAGTGAGTGAGGGAATGCTGCACAATTGCTCTATGTGACGCTTGACAGATTTTCCTTGTAATGCAAATTACAAAGTGTATCCATATTACTGCAATCCAAGGTGGTTTCCACACTTTCATTCCAACACAAATTTAGGTCACCATTCCAGATCACAGTATTGCAGAGCTTTTAATCTGGGTAGTGTTTTAACCATAAAAGGGAAAATGCCATCTTTTGAAAGGGTCTAGTGAAATCAAGAATGATTATATAAAGTTACCCTTTAGAAATGTTAAATCATTTGCGAACAAGATAGGAGAAGACACACACTTATGAACTGAATAGGATTTGCTAAATCTAGTTTGTTGGGGGTGGAATGATATTAATACCTGCCCACAACATAAGATTATTCTTGCAAAAACCTTGCTGAAACACACATGGAAGGATTACATGCAATATTCTCACTACGTGAAAGCCAATTTCTCTTTCCGATGGGAACCATGGGGCACCCAACCACTCCTGATGAAAAAATCCATAAATCAAGCAACTAATAATAGTCCTCAATCAAATGTGAAACCACCCCAGGGTACATCACATTTTAATATTTCATTGATGACAGGTACTGGGCTCAAAGCTCCTCTGTTCCTAACAGAATTCTGCATATGTTCCAAAAATTCCAAATGTCATTCCCATTTAGGTCTATTTTTCTTCCAAGGTAATACTAGTGCAAGCTGAAGTATTTTTGACCATTCCTGTTCAATGAAAGGATTGAATATTCTCCAGATTCTTAGATTAAGACATGAGCAGGGGCACCATTATTCAGTAATGTTCATCTCTTTGAAACCAAACTCCTGAAAGATTGTGAATTCCCAGATCTTCTCATGTTTAGCATCTTTTCTGGGGAATTCCTGTGAGGAACATTAACATTTTTCTTAACTGCTAAGAAATTAGTTCCTAGGAAATACCTTCATTTCAACAAATGTACTCCTTTCTATTAATTGACAAGTACCATGAAGATAATTTTTTTGCTAAAAAGGTAAGCTAAAATAGGGCAGCCCCATAATTTCTATGTCTACCAGGGTGTACAATCAAAATAGAAGAACAATATGGTTCCCAAAGATTCATTAAAAAACACAGCTGTTTATTCATTGACATATGGTAACAAATTAACATGTGTTTGAATTGCTTAATCATACTTAAAGATTTAAAGCATACGTGAATCAATGTAAATATTTCATACAAATAACCATGGGGACCAAGCAAAAGATTCTGTGTTTTGTATATACTCTTTAATATAAGCATTGAATTGAAACCTCATGGCCTATTTTCCTTAGACTAAGAAAGCATCCTGGGATGCAGATCAAAGAGTGGCATATTCAAGTGTTCTTATAAATCACAAATATCCCAAATATTGCTATAATTAACAAGTTGAGGCAAAGTCACTGGCTCGAATGAGTAAATTAAATGTCCACTGTATATTAATATGTCTAAATATCTTCCAAAAATCTATATTTTGCTGCCCAGCCAAAGTAGGATTAAAAAAATATTTATCATTGTAAAGTCAAGAGCTAATAATTCTTTCAGTTGTTTTTTACAATGAAAACATATTGTGTTATACTTTAAATAATTTAATGTGATCAACTACCAACTTTCATGAAAGAGCTCCCAAACCGGTGAAGGCATTCTTTGTTGAGCTACTTCTGGGAATTTTCCTTTACAGAAGTGTAGGAAAATAGGATCTGCTTCTATGGTTACCCCCACTTTTTACCTGGTGCTAAGTTGTATTTGACTAGTCTGACTGGGATCCTGCTAATCAGGACCCCAGTCTATCTGCTTTCTCCCTAAATTGTTATGTTCAGTACTTAGGTACACCCCAGATTGGATACTGGGGTACCCTTATAAGTCCCTAGTATATGGTACTCATGTACCCAGGGCATAGGTACCCCAGAGGTCTCCCATGGGCTGAAGCATGCATTATGCCACCCATGAGAGACCATTCAAAATGGAACTACAGGCCTGCCATTGCAGCCTGTGTAAGCTGGTGCTAGCAGCACTTCTAAAGATATAGGTTTGATATATCTAGGGTCACTGCACTTAAAACCTATAAGTCACCCCTATAGCAGGCCTTTACAATCCTAAAGTCAGGGTGCTTGGTTCTGAGTGAGAGGAAGCCCCTGCATGAGCAGGACACCCCTGCAGCCTACAGGGTCCATTCTCCCAGGTTGTAAGTGAAGCAGCCATATACTATGTAGAGGGGCACCGTGTAACTACGCGATGACTATATCGAAAACGGCTGCAACGAATCCTATCATGTTTGGTATCAATCATGTTGGAATCATACCTCCAAACCGTAAACGGTGTGGGAGGTATGATTCCAAGCACTGGAAGAGCCCTCCATTAGGCTCTCAGAGTTTCCGGTACCAGCCTTCTTGACCCGGACAGCACAAAATGGTTGCTGCCAACCAGAGACATGATTCTGCCCTCCTGCTGCTAAACCAAACTCGAGCAGGGGAAGACAGAATAATAGGCATCCTGTCACTGGGAGGTGTGACCACCTCCAGACAGGATTTAGTGTATTGGGGTGGGGTGGGTGCACTAGCCAGCGCCACTCAGTCTGCATGAGGGGCACATTTGGTGTCCCTGAGCATAGTCCAGTTCAAACCAGTCCTGGAAGCTGTTGGCTCCTGCTCTGGCGCAAAACTGGACAAAGGACATGGGAGTAACCTCGCCCTGTCCAGACCCTCCCCTGGGAGGGTCCCCTGAATCTTCCCAACCCTTTCCCTAGGGTACTTAAGGGCTTACCTGGGTGTAGGTCCCTAGATTCGTCGTGGGATAAGATTCTGATCAGACACCAGTTCTTCTTTTACCATCTGGGCACGCTGGACTTCACTGGATTTCGTTTGGGCCTGACTTCGTCTCCCTTCCAGTCTGCTGCATCGTCTGTGCCTGTGCATCATACAGGAACCTTCCAAGGCCTGTGAAGCATCAGACACCTGAAGGAATCTCCCTTGGAGTGAAGGAGTCACTCCCCTGCATTCGCAGACACCGCAACTAAGTCGACCGGTCTGCTGATCCTGAGCTCCTCCAGACTCAGTAAGGTTCTGTAACAGGTGGTGGTTTACCACAGCTCCCTAGGCCTGCCCTGCCCTCTCATCAAGTTTGAGGCCAGTATCCCTCGTGGGGGTTGCAATAACTGAACCCCTGTGCAACGCGTCCAACTTGCATTTGCAAAGGCTTGTTGGCTTCCTTCCGAGAAGATGTTCGGGCTCCAAGTAGCCCTAACCACGCGCACCTCCAGTGACCAGAATATTCAGCCACACTGCACCGTATGCATCGTGGCCTGCATCTTTTGGTGAGCTGCTTGAGGTCCTCTAGCGACTTCAGTGCCTCCGGCCTGTGGGTCCATTTGAGGGTCACACTTGTTTCTTTTGGGCTCCTCTGATTGCTTGGGGCCTGCCCTGACTCCCCTGCTTGTGGTGAGTTCCCTGGACCTTGCTGGTCCCGACGTTGCTCCTTCTTCACTTCCTGCGTTGGTTGCATTTGCCAAAGCTTTTGGTGCTCCCGCCGAACACCGACCCCTCAGCACTTGACATCCTTCGTGGGACAGCTCGTGCATGGCTCCTGGTCCTCCTCAGTATCGCCTGGTCCTCACAGCTGTAGAGTCAAGGTCATTGTCACCCATCCTGCAACACCCGACATTGGAGGGCATTCGTCTTCCAAGTCTCCTGGTCACTCCTGAGTGACATAGACTCTGTCCCCTCAGCTTGCATGTACCTCTTATCTAGAATCTACCTTCGGATTCCACCGGACACTTTCTCCTTCCGCAACAGCGGTACTTTCCTGAAGTCCTCCATTGGGTTCGATGGTGTTTTGTGACACCACTTCACACGTATGCACCCGGCTTCCCTGGTGTAGGTAACGTGTGTACTAGGGTATCCACGGGTGGGGCGGCTCTCCAACCTTCTGTCTTCCACAGGGTTTCTTCAGGGTCCACAGGGAAGGGACCTTAATCTTTAAAAATCCAACCGCAACTTACACGTAGAGTTGCACGCTCTCCCTAGGGTCCCTATCTACTTACCTTCGGTGGTTCTGTGGGTCCCCAGCACTTCTACGTCCTCTCGACATTGTCTTGACACGAGTCGTGGTTCTTATGCCACTTTCTTAGTATATGGTTTGGTCCCCCTCTCGGGCCCACTGTGTATTCCCTGCTATTTACTGTGCTTCTTGCTAAAGTATTGTGTGCATTGAATTTATCTCCGTGAAGGAGATATTTGAACGTACTAGAGAGTATTATATAATAAATACATATTTTTATAAATACTTGTTGTGGTTCTTTTTCACTTAATTTATACTATAAGATTGCATTCTGGTAAAACAAGCTGCTTTACACTCATTCTGGACTAAGCCTGAAGGCTGCTCTCCACAGCTACCACTTAGAGAGCTTTCGAAGGTTGTCTAAGACCTCCTAAATCACCATAAGGGTTGTCTGGACTGGTGCAAGGTGTCCACTTACATAATTGTACATCATATACCAGGCCAGCTTCTCACAAGAAGTATGTACAAATTGTTTAACACAGTTCAGATGCATAGCAACCAAGAATATTCAAGAAAGCATCAGCAAAAGTACTAACAAGTATAGACAAATCCGATATTTCTTGCTTTTTGTCAGGAGAAGTGTTTGGTAATAGTTGGGCTAATTTGTGGTAGTTTCTCCTGGTTGTCCTACAAAGAAAATCTCATAAGGAAGCAACATCTTGGGCTATCTCCATTTGGAACATGGAAAAAGGGCCTCTTAGCTAAACAGGATGCTCAGACGAGTAACAGTGTATCCCTAAAACAGAGCATCGTGTTAAAGAAATCAGGAGATAATGTTCACATTGTAAGTAGTGAGTTGAAAAGGTATGGAGAGCAAAATATTTCACACTAAAGACATCTGACATGCATTCTTTTTATTTGTAAACCAAAAATCTGAAGATCCAACAACATGTTATCATGACAGTAAAGTTAAACAAAAGAGCGTGCAAGGCTTAATGCCTTAACATGTCATAAATACAAACAGCACATATTTTCTACACAAGCCATAAACCAGCAATTAAAATGTCAGTTTGTCCGTAAAGTAAATATAGAAAAGAATACACACTGACTCTGAATTACCATTTACATGTCATGTCACATCTCTAATCTAATAATAGACCTACTTCAACAGTGTAACCATCCACTAAATATCATGGTCTTGTTGGGCAGCCCATCTAAGCAATGGTAAACCATGAAATACTAATGAAAGCCAATGGGTGAGGGGGCCTGCCCAAAAGTTCACTTTCTCCCTTAGCTTTTCATAGTCAATCAATCAATCAAGCTTTATTCGGTTAATACAAATAACCATAAAAGAATTCTAAAATACAATTCATCGTTAAACATTTCTTGAAATTCTTATACATTAGAGATCGACATACTAATCAATCAATCATTCACATATAAAATACATTTTAAAAATACAATATGGAATAGAAAATTTAAAAATTAAAAGGAGGGGAACTATTCGCTTTCATAATTCAACATATCTAAATGTGTAAGATCCTTTCTCCTCTTAATAGCCAACTGAATAAAATGAATCACAGCATTACATATTGCTACATCAGCCAAATTACAGACATGATAAAAAGCAGATTTATAAGAATATAAATGGTTCGTAATAAAAAGTGGTCGTAAGATTGATTTTCTGATGTCCCTGTAAAAATTACAAAAGAGTATAAAGTGCATGGTGCTTTGGGGGTTTTGCCATCACACAGACACCTGGGTAATTTTAGGCTCCACTTACCCATCTCTGGGAAGGCAACTTGAAAGTGGAGCGTATTCAACCGCAATCTTGTCAGATAAAATCTTTGTTGTACATTTCTTATAAAAACAAGATATGGTTGTATGCCCAGGGAAAACGGTCCTTCACTGTAAGATCTAGCATGCGATTTTATACTAAAATTGGCACCCTGGTTTTTTCTCAAATTCCCATAAAGCGCTTCTTTAGCTCAACTTTACTACTAATCTGGATGCTCTCAGGTTTTTTTTAATTTGGGGCCATATTACACTCGGTTAGGAGTCTAATGATATGATTTATCCATGGGATATTCCTATAATGATCTAATTTCAGGCAATCCAGAAATATGTCTTTAGTGAAGTGAGCCTCATCGATCGTCCAAATTCTGTACCACAGGGTAAGAGCCGCCACATCAATCAGATCGCTCACATAGGGTACATCTAGCTCCTTATGGGCTATATAAGTTGAAGTTGAGTTTGGGACCGACAATAGTCTTCTTAAGAATTTGTTCTCAAGGGTTTGTAACGGTGAGGTATCGGCCGTGCCCCATAATCCTCCACCATAGCAAGCCCCTGTGATGCACTTACTCCCATATAGCTTTAAAATCTCTCGTATCGGCTTATTTCCTAATTTCTGTGAAAATCTGAAAATAGCTTCACTGGATCTCACAAACTTCAATTTACTAGTGTTAACATGTGTGGTCCATGGTCCTTTGCCATCAAACACTAATCCTAAATAGGAAAAAGTGGATGTCCTGTCAATAGATGCGCCCCGACATTGTGGGTTCTATTTTTTGTTTTCTTTTTCCACATGTCATTACGAGCGTTTTGCTTAAGTTAATTTGTAAGTCTTTTTTTGTCATAAATTCTGTAAAATGATCTATCAACAATTGGAGACCGATTGCGGTCCTGGATATTAGGACCGCATCATCGGCATATAATAAAACCGGGGTAACATGTTTGCCAACAACAGGGGCATCAGATTTCAAACTTTGTAATAAAAGATCTATTCCATTGATGTAAAGTGAGAATAAAAGGGGGCAAGGACACAGCCTTGTCTGATTCCTCTGGTTACCTTAAAGTGCGTTGTGCATTCCCCTTTCAGACCATAGCGTATTTTCGATATGAGGTGAGCATATATCTGTGATAAAAAAATTATAATTTCCTGGGGGGCACCCATCTCTACTAGAGTGTTCCATAGCTTAGAGTGCTTTACCAGGTCAAAGGCACTGGACAGATCTACAAAACAAAGATGAAGTGATCCTTCTTTGGCAAGTGTGTATTTGCCAATTATCAACTCTAGGTTAACGCATTGCTCAACCGTTCCAATACCCCTTCTGAAGCCGTATTGGGCATCTGTTAGAATATTATTTTCCTCCACCCAGCATTCCAGCCTGGCTAACAGGACTCTACCCATAAGTTTAGAGGTAGAGTCGAGAAGGGATATTGGTCGGTAGCATTTTGCACTACCTCTATCTCCTTTTTGAAGATAGGCACAATCACACTTTCAGCCCAGGTAGCTGGTAACACCCCATTAATGATAGCATTAAACAGATTCAATAAAATAGGGGCCCATAGATCTACGTTGTCCTTAAAAACATCAATTGGAACCCCATCCGGCCCTGCAGCCTTTCCACTCGCACTTTTTTTAAAGCTTGATTTATCTCTTCTAAATTGATGGTTTCAATCTTAGGGGTATTCATTATGATAATGTGTCGATTCTCATCTGTTTCCAAGGGCTGTTGGGCAGGGTTAAAAATATTCTCAAAATGGGATAACCATTCTTCTGGCATAACTAATGTGTCAACCCTTGCGGATGAAACGTCTTTAAACAGAGGTTGGTCTATGGTTTTCCAGAAGAGGATAGAATTTTTTGTCTCAGCTGCTTGAATAAGGCTCTCCCATGCATCCTCCCTAATTTCGTTTTTCCTCAGCGTTAAGGCTTGCTTATAGCTTTTGCGAAGGCACCTAATTTTATCTATATTCCGGGGTTTATTTTTTAGTTCTTCCTTCAAGGTCCTGTTTAGTCTAGAACAATGTTGATTAAACCAACGTGGGCTATCATCATTAAATTTCCTACTCTTAACTTTCAGTTCTTTTGAAATTTCATCTGTGATATTTTGAAAGGCTGAAACAATTTCAATATTACTAGATGTATTGCCCAGACATGTTTCCATGTATACACTGCTTTTTTGAATAACCTTTTCCATGAAAACAATGGGATCAACACCTGTCCATTTTATTGATATCCCATTTTCACCATGTGTGTTAATATTAGTTGCAGCAAAAGTTGTCTTCTGTCTATAATATAATTGAGAATTTAATATTAACACAATTGGGAGGTGATCACTCAGGAGACTCGATTGTATATAGCATTTTTCTACCTCAAGCCTACAATTCCTAGATAGTAAAAGGTGGTCAATATGTGATGATGACCTGGTCCCCACATATGTATGGATAAGGTTTACTCCCTCCTGTGGGCCTAGGTCCATTATTTCTAAATCGTATTTATACATCACATGATTGATAGTTTCACCATACAAGTTATGCGGGAAATGCGGAAGGTGATCACCGAGCACATCTTCATATCCACATTGATCGCCTATAATATTATCACACAAAACACAGTCAAAATCCCCAGCCCAGATTAATATATTATCGCCCCCAGGTCTCTCAAGAATTTGTCCAGCTCAACCTCTAATTTTACGATAATCTCATATCTTGAGTTATCAAAAACATTATTGTAAAAGTTAATAAATACTATGTTCTGTTTTCCTTTGACTGTGAAAGCTAAGAATTGAAAATGCTGTGAAGTTACATAGATTTTCTTTAGGGACAATGGTGCAGACAAAGAAATTAAAACCGCCAAGCCCCCACTTGCTCTTCCAGCCTTAGATGAAATTGCTTTGGAGAAAATAGTTTTAAAACCATTAATGTGAAATACCTCTGTCGACCATGTCTCCTGTAGGAGAATCACCAAGCAATACTGTATACTTTTAAGCCATATCGGATTTTGCAATTTGTTTTTAACCCCTGCAATATTCCAAGTCATGATTTGCAGTGTCCCTACCGGGGAGCACGATATTGAGACTGCCCCCGTCCTATTCTTCTGGGATATATGGTCGCTGTAAGCATCTAATTCCACAACTTCCATTTGGTTGGTTTCTACGAATTCTACATGGGAGCTTTGATTTGCTTCATTAATATGATACACATCTTCCGTGGGAAGGTTTAATATCTTCAGGGGGCAATTACTTTTGTCAAGTTTCATACTTTTTGGAGCCAGTCAATCCACCTCGCTACAGCTGCCTAAAGGGGCAAATCTGTTTGACATGAACGATATCCCAAGGGTTTCCCGGGGACAACTTGCTCTACTTGATAAATGGGACAACTCATGACGTGTTCTATAAAAATATCCGAGGGGTACCGCAATAATGCTATCATTGCGGTTGTCATATGGCCAGGTATATTTTGCTGATAGCTCTTCCATTAGAGAGCCTACCAAATCTGCATGTCGAATGTTTACCACCACACAGTCCCCGTTACATAGCTTTTCCCCTTTACCCACCCAGCCAACTCTTCTCAACATAATTATCTCATGAAATAAGAGTCTAGTACTACAATTGGTGTTACAGGTGAACCAGTGTACAACCTGATTCTTCAATGAGTCCCATGATTCAGTAGAACCATTTTGGAGTTTTGGGACGTTCTTTAGAACAATAACGTAAGGGGTCGCTTGAGGTGGTAAGCTAAGGGAACCCCCCTGAAGAGTATTTGGCCGATGATGACCATCTAAGTCTTGATATTGGTTAGTATTACTCTGCGGGTTAACATTTGCCTGCCTAATGGTTGTTTTTAATCTATGCGGACCTGGTAGTTCTTTTATTTGTGATTCAGGCAATGGTACGTGCAGTTGGTGACTATTAGACCTAGCTGCATTACTTTCGAGACCCTGGACGTTTTGTGGCGGTTTCTTTTTATCATCAACCATATTTAATTTATTGGGAACCGATTTCTGGCATGTATTAATCACATTTGATGTCTGCATGACTATAACCAGGTTCATTAGTTTAGTAATGTCTTTCTGTATTTTTTTAACCTCAGATGTTACACGCCTTTCAATAGAGTCTATTTTCCCATGCAGTTTTTTGAAGAGTGTTTCAATATCGGGTATATGCCATGCCATGTCTTCAGATCTTTTCGCGGGAGCGATGCGTCCTGTTTCAATGTCTTCCCCCCCTTTCTTTTTGTTTTCTGAGAAGTGTTCTTTGGATCGTTTACTACTGGAGCAGTATGCTGCTTTGGCCTTTTTGCTGGAGGCGATATCAAATCAGACGAATCCGATACTATGGATATTTCAGCTGTAATTGTCAGCACGCAGTGCTCGGTGCGTTCGAGATTATATCTTCCAAACTATTATTTAGCCCCTCTTTGTTTTTGCCCAAAACATGTACATCTGATTCCAAATCGTTACTAGCCTCGCTGGCTTCAATTACGGAGATAGATCCCTTGTGAGCAGCATTTAAAGCAGTTTTAGTAGCGGATAGCTGCTCCTCCACCTGAACAATCTCGCTGTTAATAATTCCCATAGCGTTTTTCAAGTAGTTTGTAATTGGTGCTGTATTGGCCATGGGCTTCCCTTTTGATGTTATAGCCAGTTTTCTCTTCCCCATTTTAGTTAGGAGTAACACAGTACAAGAGGGAAGAATAGAAATCGGCTTACCGGCAATACATTGCATCGAATCAGAGAATTAAGGGAGGCGGCCCAGCCTTGTCCGGTCTCGGACGGGCGCAGACGGGCCCGCCCTTGGCCCGGGCTTCGCACGCGCGCGTCCCGCGCTGTGGGAGCCCGTGTGCAGCTTTAAGCGCCTCCAGGCGCGTTCAGGATGACGTGGCAGCAGCGGCGGCGGCCGCAAGGATGGCTGGAACCAAAAGTCCTGGTATTCCTCCTCTCTCCCCAGCAATGGTAGCAGGCACAGAGTAGTAGAACGGGCTTCACTGCACCGTATGCATCGTGGCCTGCATCTTTTGGTGAGCTGCTTGAGGTTCTCTAGCGACTTCAGTGCCTCCGGCCTGTGGGTCCATTTGAGGGTCACACTTGTTTCTTTTGGGCTCCTCTGATTGCTTGGGGCCTGCTCTGACTCCCCTGCTTGTGGTGAGTTCCCTGGACCTTGCTGGTCCCGAAGTTGCTCCTTCTTCACTTCCTGCGTTGGTTGCATTTGCCAAAGCTTTTTGGTGCTCCCGCCGAACACCGACCCCTCAGCACTTGACATCCTTCGTGGGACAGCTCGTGCATGGCTCCTGGTCCTCCTCAGCATCGCCTGGTCCTCACAGCTGTAGAGTCAAGGTCATTGTCACCCATCCTGCAACACCCGACATTGGAGGGCATTCATCTTCCAAGTCTCCTGGTCACTCCTGAGTGACATAGACTCTGTCCCCTCAGCTTGCAGGTACCTCTTATCTAGAATCTACCTTCGGATTCCACCGGACACTTTCTCCTTCCGCAACAGCGGTACTTTCCTGAAGTCCTCCATTGGGTTCGATGGTGTTTTGTGACACCACTTCACACGTATGCACTCGGCTTCCCTGGTGTAGGTAACGTGTGTACTAGGGTATCCACGGGTGGGGCGGATCTCCAACCTTCTGTCTTTCACAGGGTTTCTTCAGGGTCCACAGGGAAGGGACCTTAATCTTTAAAAATCCAACCGCAACTTACACGTAGAGTTGCACGCTCTCCCTGGGGTCCCTATCTACTTACCTTCGGTGGTTCTGTGGGTCCCCAGCACTTCTACGTCCTCTCGACATTGTCTTGACACGAGTCGTGGTTCTTATGCCACTTTCTTAGTATATGGTTTGGTCCCCCTCTCGGGCCCACTGTGTATTCTCTGCTATTTACTGTGCTTCTTGCTAAAGTATTGTGTGCGTTGAATTTATCTCTGTGAAGGAGATATTTGAACGTACTAGAGAGTATTATATAATAAATACATATTTTTATAAATACTTGTTGTGGTTCTTTTTCACTTAATTTATACTATAAGATTGCATTCTGGTAAAACAAGCTGCTTTACATTCCTTCTGGACTAAGCCTGAAGGCTGCTCTCCACAGCTACCACTTAGAGAGCTTTCGAAGGTTGTCTAAGACCTCCTAAATCACCATAAGGGTTGTCTGGACTGGTGCAAGGTGTCCACTTACATAATTGTACATCATATACCAGGCCAGCTTCTCACAAGAAGTATGTACAAATTGTTTAACACAGTTCAGATGCATAGCAACCAAGAATATTCAAGAAAGCATCAGCAAAAGTACTAACAAGTATAGACAAATCCGATATTTCTTGCTTTTTGTCAGGAGAAGTGTTTGGTAATAGTTGGGCTAATTTGTGGTAGTTTCTCCTGGTTGTCCTACAAAGAAAATCTCATAAGGAAGCAACATCTTGGGCTATCTCCATTTGGAACATGGAAAAAGGGCCTCTTAGCTAAACAGGATGCTCAGACGAGTAACAGTGTATCCCTAAAACAGAGCATCGTGTTAAAGAAATCAGGAGATAATGTTCACATTGTAAGTAGTGAGTTGAAAAGGTATGGAGAGCAAAATATTTCACACTAAAGACATCTGACATGCATTCTTTTTATTTGTAAACCAAAAAATCTGAAGATCCAACAACATGTTATCATGACAGTAAAGTTAAACAAAAGAGCGTACAAGGCTTAATGCCTTAACATGTCATAAATACAAACAGCACATATTTTCTACACAAGCCATAAACCAGCAATTAAAATGTCAGTTTGTCAGTAAAGTAAATGTAGAAAAGAATACACACTGACTCTGAATTACCATTTACATGTCATGTCACATCTCTAATCTAATAGTAGACCTACTTCAACAGTGTAACCATCCACTAAATATCATGGTCTTGTTGGGCAGCCCATCTAAGCAATGGTAAACCATGAAATACACATGAAAGCCAATGGGTGAGGGGGCCTGCCCAAAAGTTCACTTTCTCCCTTAGCTTTTCATAGTCAATCAATCAATCAAGCTTTATTCGGTTAATACAAATAACCATAAAAGCATTCTAAAATACAATTCATCGTTAAACATTTCTTGAAATTCTTATACATTAGAGATCGACATACTAATCAATCAATCATTCACATATAAAATACATTTTAAAAATACAATATGGAATAGAAAATTAAAAAATTAAAAGGAGGGGAACTATTCGCTTTCATAATTCAACATATCTAAATGTGTAAGATCCTTTCTCCTCTTAATAGCCAACTGAATAAAAAGAATCACAGCATTACATATTGCTACATCAGCCAAATTACAGACATGATAAAAAGCAGATTTATAAGAATATAAATGGTTCGTAATTAAAAGTGGTCGTAAGATTGATTTTCTGATGTCCCTGTAAAAATTACAAAAGAGTATAAAGTGCATGGTGCTTTGGGGGGTTTTGCCATCACACGGACACCTGGGTAATTTTAGGCTCCACTTACCCATCTCTGGGAAGGCAACTTGAAAGTGGACCATATTCAACTGCAATCTTGTCAGATAAAATCTTTGTTGTACATTTCTTATAAAAACAAGATATGGTTGTATGCCCAGGGAAAACGGTCCTTCACTGTAAGATCTAGCATGCGATTTTATACTAAAATTGGCTACCCTGGTTTTTTCTCTAATTCCCATAAAGCGCTTCTGTAGCTCAACTTTACTACTAATCTGGAGGCTCTCAGGGTTTTTAAAATTTGGGGCCATATTACACTCGGTTAGGAGTCTAATGATATGATTTATCAATGGGATATTCCTATAATGATCTAATTTCAGGCAATCCAGAAATATGTCTTTAGTGAAGTGAGCCTCATCGATCGTCCAAATTCTGTACCACAGGGTAAGAGCCGCCACATCAATCAGATCGCTCACATAGGGTACATCTAGCTCCTTATGGGCTATATAAGTTGAAGTTGAGTTTGGGACCGACAATAGTCTTCTTAAGAATTTGTTCTCAAGGGTTTGTAACGGTGAGGTATCGGCTGTGTCCCATAATCCTCCACCATAGCAAGCCCCTGTGATGCACTTACTCCCATATAGCTTTAAAATCTCTTGTATCGGCTTATTTCCTAATTTCTGTGAAAATCTGAAAATAGCTTCACTGGATCTCACAAACTTCAATTTACTAGTGTTAACATGTGTTGTCCATGGTCCTTTGCCATCAAACACTAATCCTAAATAGGAAAAAGTGGATGTCCTGTCAATAGATGTGCCCCCGACATTGTGGGTTCTATTTTTTGTTTTCTTTTTTCCACATGTCATTACGAGCATTTTGCTTAAGTTAATTTTTAAGTCTTTTTTAGTCATAAATTCTGTAAAATGATCTATCAACAATTGGAGACCGATTGCGGTCCTGGATATTAGGACCGCATCATCGGCATATAATAAAACCGGGGTAACATGTTTGCCAACAACAGGGGCATCAGATTTCAAACTTTGTAATAAAAGATCTATTCCATTGATGTAAAGTGAGAATAAAAGGGGGGCAAGGACACAGCCTTGTCTGATTCCTCTGGTTACCTTAAAGTGCGTTGTGCATTCCCCTTTCAGACCATAGCGTATTTTCGATATGAGGTGAGCATATATCTGTGATAAAAAATTTCTAATTTCCTGGGGGGCACCCATCTCTACTAGAGTGTTCCATAGCTTAGAGTGGTTTACCAGGTCAAAGGCACTGGACAGATCTACAAAACAAAGATGAAGTGATCCTTCTTTGGCAAGTGTGTATTTGCCAATTATCAACTCTAGGTTAACGCATTGCTCAACCGTTCCAATACCCCTTCTGAAGCCGTATTGGGCATCTGTTAGAATATTATTTTCCTCCACCCAGCATTCCAGCCTGGCTAACAGGACTCTACCCATAAGTTTAGAGGTAGAGTCGAGAAGGGATATTGGTCGGTAGCATTTTGCACTACCTCTATCTCCTTTTTTGAAGATAGGCACAATCACACTTTCAGCCCAGGTAGCTGGTAACACCCCATTAATGATAGCATTAAACAGATTCAATAAATTGGGGGCCCATGGATCTACGTTGTCCTTAAAAACATCAATTGGAACCCCATCCGGCCCTGCAGCCTTTCCACTCGCACTTTTTTTAAAGCTTGATTTATCTCTTCTAAATTGATGGTTTCAATCTTAGGGGTATTCATTATGATAATGTGTCGATTCTCATCTGTTTCCAAGGGCTGTTGGGCAGGGTTAAAATATTCTCAAAATGGGATAACCATTCTTCTGGCATAACTAATGTGTCAACTCTTGCGGATGAAACGTCTTTAAACAGAGGTTGGTCTATGGTTTTCCAGAAGAGGATAGAATTTTTTGTCTCAGCTGCTTGAATAAGGCTCTCCCATGCATCCTCCCTAATTTCGTTTTTCCTCAGCGTTAAGGCTTGCTTATAGCTTTTGCGAAGGCACCTAATTTTATCTATATTCCGGGTTTATTTTTTAGTTCTTCCTTCAAGGTCCTGTTTAGTCTAGAACAATGTTGATTAAACCAACGTGGACTATCATCATTAAATTTCCTACTCTTAACTTTCAGTTCTTTTGAAATTTCATCTGTGATATTTTGAAAGGCTGAAACAATTTCAATATTACTAGATGTATTGCCCAGACATGTTTCCATGTATACACTGCTTTTTTGAATAACCTTTTCCATGAAAACAATGGGATCAACACCTGTCCATTTTATTGATATCCCATTTTCACCATGTGTGTTAATATTAGTTACAGCAAAAGTTGTCTTCTGTCTATAATATAATTGAGAATTTAATATTAACACAATTGGGAGGTGATCACTCAGGAGACTCGATTGTATATAGCATTTTTCTACCTCAAGCCTACAATTCCTAGATAGTAAAAGGTGGTCAATACGTGATGATGACCTGGTCCCCACATATGTATGGATAAGGTTTACTCCCTCGTGTGGGCCTAGGTCCATTATTTCTAAATCGTATTTATACAACACATGATTGATAGTTTCACCATACAAGTTATGGGGGAAATGCGGAAGGTGATCACCGAGCACATCTTCATATCCACATTGATCGCCTATAATATTATCACATAAAACACAGTTAAAATCCCCAGCCCAGATTAATATATTATCGCCCCCCAGGTCTCTCAAGAATTTGTCCAGCTCAACCTCTAATTTTACGATAATCTCATATCTTGAGTTATCAAAAACATTATTGTAAAAGTTAATAAATACTATGTTCTGTTTTCCTTTGACTGTGAAAGCTAAGAATTGAAAATGCTGTGAAGTTACATAGATTTTCTTTAGGGACAATGGTGCAGACAAAGAAATTAAAACCGCCAAGCCCCCACTTGCTCTTCCAGCCTTAGATGAAATTGCTTTGGAGAAAATAGTTTTAAAACCATTAATGTGAAATACCTCTGTCGACCATGTCTCCTGTAGGAGAATCACTGAGCAATACTGTATACTTTTAAGCCATATCGGATTTTGCAATTTGTTTTTAACCCCTGCAATATTCCAAGTCATGATTTGCAGTGTCCCTACCGGGGAGCACGATATTGAGACTGCCCCCGTCCTATTCTTCTGGGATATATGGTCGCTGTAAGCATCTAATTCCACAACTTCCATTGGGTTGTTTTCTACGACTTCTACATGGGAGCTTTGATTTGCTTCATTAATATGATACACATCTTCCGTGGGAAGGTTTAATATCTTCAGGGGGCAATTACTTTTGTCAAGTTTCATACTTTTTGGAGCCAGTCAATCCACCTCGCTACAGCTGCCTAAAGGGGCAAATCTGTTTGACATGAACGATATCCCAAGGGTTTCCCGGGGACAATTCGCTCTACTTGATAAATGGGACAACTCATGACGTGTTCTATAAAAATATCCGAGGGGTACCGCAATAATGCTATCATTGCGGTTGTCATATGGCCAGGTATATTTTGCTGATAGCTCTTCCATTAGACAGCCTACCAAATCTGCGTGTCGAAAGTTTACCACCACACAGTCCCCGTTACATAGCTTTTCCCCTTTACCCACCCAGCCAACTCTTCTCAACATAATTATCTCATGAAATAAGAGTCTAGTACTACAATTGGTGTTACAGGTGAACCAGTTTACAACATGATTCTTCAATGAGTCCCATGATTCAGTAGAACCATTTTGGAGTTTTGGGACGTTCTTTAGAACAATAACGTAAGGGGTCGCTTGAGGTGGTAAGCTAAGGGAACCCCCCTGAAGAGTATTTGGCCGATGATGACCATCTAAGTCTTGATATTGGTTAGTATTACTCTGCGGGTTAACATTTGCCTGCCTAATGATTGTTTTTAATCTATGCGGACCTGGTGGTTCTTTTATTTGTGATTCAGGCAATGGTACGTGCAGTTGGTGACTATTAGACCTAGCTGCATTACTTTCGAGACCCTGGACGTTTTGTAGCTGTTTCTTTTTATCATCAACCATATTTAATTTATTGGGAACCGATTTCTGGCATGTATTAATCACATTTGATGTCTGCATGACTATAACCAGGTCCATTAGTTTAGTAATGTCTTTCTGTATTTTTTTGACCTGAGATGTTACACGCCTTTCAATAGAGTCTATTTTCCCATGCAGTTTTTTGAAGAGTGTTTCAATATCGGGTATATGCCATGCCATGTCTTCAGATCTTTTCGCGGGGAGCGATGCGTCCTGTTTCAATGTCTTCCCCCCCTTTCTTTTTGTTTTCTTCGAAGCGTTCATTGGATCGTTTACTACTGGAGCAGTATGCTGCTTTGGCCTTTTTGCTGGAGGCGATATCAAATCAGACGAATCCGATACTATGGATATTTCAGCTGTAGTTGTCAGCACGCAGTGCTCGGTGCGTTCGAGATTATATCTTCCAAACTATTATTTAGCCCCTCTTTGTTTTTGCCCAAAACATGTACATCTGTTTCCAAATCGTTACTAGCCTCGCTGGCTTCAATTACGGAGATAGACCCCTTGTGAGCAGCATTTAAAGCAGTTTTAGTAGCGGCTAGCTGCTCCTCCACCTGAACAATCTCGCTATTAATAATTCCCATAGCGCTTTTCAAGTAGTTTGTAATTGGTGCTGTATTGGCCATGGGCTTCCCTTTTGATGTTATAGCCAGTTTTCTCTTCCCCATTTTAGTTAGGAGTAACACAGTACAAGAGGGAAGAATAGAAATCGGCTTACCGGCAATACATTGCGTCGAATCAGAGAATTAAGGGAGGCGGCCCAGCCCAGCCTTGTCCGGTCTCGGACGGGCCCAGACGGGCCCGCCCTTGGCCCGCCCTTGGCCCGGGCTTCGCACGTGCGCGTCCCGCGCTGCGGGAGCCCTTGTGCAGCTTTAAGCGCCTCCAGGCGCGTTCAGGATGACGGTGGCGGCAGCGGCGGCGGCCGCAAGGATGGCTGGAACCAGAAGTCCTGGTATTCCTCCTCTCTCCCCAGCAATGGTAGCAGGCACAGAGTAGTAGAACGGGCTTCACTGCACCGTATGCATCGTGGCCTGCATCTTTTGGTGAGCTGCTTGAGGTCTCTAGCGACTTCAGTGCCTCCGGCCTGTGGGTCCATTTGAGGGTCACACTTGTTTCTTTTGGGCTCCTCTGATTGCTTGGGGCCTGCCCTGACACCCCTGCTTGTGGTGAGTTCCCTGGACCTTGCTGGTCCCGACGTTGCTCCTTCTTCACTTCCTGCGTTGGTTGCATTTGCCAAAGCTTTTTGGTGCTCCCGCCGAACACCGACCCCTCAGCACTTGACATCCTTCGTGGGACAGCTCGTGCATGGCTCCTGGTCCTCCTCAGCATCGCCTGGTCCTCACAGCTGTAGAGTCAAGGTCATTGTCACCCATTCTGCAACACCTGACATTGGAGGGCATTCGTCTTCCAAGTCTCCTGGTCACTCCTGAGTGACATAGACTCTGTCCCCTCAGCTTCCAGGTACCTCTTATCTAGAATCTACCTTCGGATTCCACCGACACTTTCTCCTTCCGCAACAGCGGTACTTTCCTGAAGTCCTCCATTGGGTTCGATGGTGTTTTGTGACACCACTTCACACGTATGCACCCGGCTTCCCTGGTGTAGGTAACATGTGTACTAGGGTATCCACGGGTGGGGCGGCTCTCCAACCTTCTGTCTTCCACAAGGTTTCTTCAGGGTCCACAGGGAAGGGACCTTAATCTTTAAAAATCCAACCGCAACTTACACGTAGAGTTGCACGCTCTCCCTGGGGTCCCTATCTACTTACCTTCGGTGGTTCTGTGGGTCCCCAGCACTTCTACGTCCTCTCGACGTTGTCTTGACACGAGTCGTGGTTCTTATGCCACTTTCTTAGTATATGGTTTGGTCCCCCTCTCGGGCCCACTGTGTATTCTCTGCTATTTACTGTGCTTCTTGCTAAAGTATTGTGTGTATTGAATTTATCTCCGTGAAGGAGATATTTGAACGTACTGGAGAGTATTATATAATAAATACATATTTTTATAAATACTTGTTGTGGTTCTTTTTCACTTAATTTATACTATAAGATTGCATTCTGGTAAAACAAGCTGCTTTACATTCCTTCTGGACTAAGCCTGAAGGCTGCTCTCCACAGCTACCACTTAGAGAGCTTTCGAAGGTCGTCTAAGACCTCCTAAATCACCATAAGGGTTGTCTGGACTGGTGCAAGGTGTCCACTTACATAATTGTACATCATATACCAGGCCAGCTTCTCACAAGAAGTATGTACAAATTGTTTAACACAGTTCAGATGCATAGCAACCAAGAATATTCAAGAAAGCATCAGCAAAAGTACTAACAAGTATAGACAAATCCGATATTTCTTGCTTTTTGTCAGGAGAAGTGTTTGGTAATAGTTGGGCTAATTTGTGGTAGTTTCTCCTGGTTGTCCTACAAAGAAAATCTCATAAGGAAGCAACATCTTGGGCTATCTCCATTTGGAACATGGAAAAAGGGCCTCTTAGCTAAACAGGATGCTCAGACGAGTAACAGTGTATCCCTAAAACAGAGCATCGTGTTAAAGAAATCAGGAGATAATGTTCACATTGTAAGTAGTGAGTTGAAAAGGTATGGAGAGCAAAATATTTCACACTAAAGACATCTGACATGCATTCTTTTTATTTGTAAACCAAAAAATCTGAAGATCCAACAAGATGTTATCATGACAGTAAAGTTAAACAAAAGAGCGTGCAAGGCTTAATGCCTTAACATGTCATAAATACAAACAGCACATATTTTCTACACAAGCCATAAACCAGCAATTAAAATGTCAGTTTGTCCGTAAAGTAAATATAGAAAAGAATACACACTGACTCTGAATTACCATTTACATGTCATGTCACATCTCTAATCTAATAATAGACCTACTTCAACAGTGTAACCATCCACTAAATATCATGGTCTTGTTGGGCAGCCCATCTAAGCAATGGTAAACCATGAAATACACATGAAAGCCAATGGGTGAGGGGGCCTGCCCAAAAGTTCACTTTCTCCCTTAGCTTTTCATAGTAATTTTTAGAAGAATTGATGACAAGGTTTTGAGACGCTGTCTGTATCTAGACATAAAGAACCTTAGTGATGTTAAGGAATCTTCATCTGGTGATCCACATTGTTTAGAATTTACTCCTTGCCACAAGCAACTGTACAAGTCCCTGCTAAAGGGATCGGAGTTATAATTATTTGTGTATCAACATCTGAATAATAAATTGGATTCAAAGAATTCAATATTTTATCATCTTTTTGATTTTATCTTGACTTATAATGTATCTGATTAATTGCTGCAATTTAACATTGAGGGCAAGTACATCACATTTACACATGCAACGAGAATATTACAAAAGTGGCCTGTACGCTGAAACCATGTTTTTCTTCTTTTTATTTGGGGTGGAGACCAAATACCCTTTGATATTATGTTGCATGCTGATAATTTTGAAATGAAGTATGTCAAGGTTTTCAAAACCAGATCCCAGGACCTACCGATTAATTTGACTATTATAATTTTTGCTACAGTAATGTCTGATGATTTAAGAGTATGCAACTCATGAATAACCTAATGAAGCCACAGTGTTATATGATCTGTGTATAGCTGAAAATATATCGTACAATACCAAAGAGTAAAGATTACCTTTCCTGAAATGGTGGTCTTGTTCTATACAGCAGGCGTAACAAGGACAAAGTGCTACTCTTATGTGACTGCTCAAGCTGAGCCTCCTTCCCCAAGTATTTTGCAAGTTATTCAGAGTTTGACAGATGTAGGACATGTTCCAAAAATTGGTGGTCGTCCTATCAGCCCTAACTAAGGCGGATGAGACATCTGCCAATTTTTGACAGATGTCCCACATCTCTCAAACTCTAAAAAACCTTCTTTCACTCTTTTCCTTTTCTGATGGCAGCTGATCTAGACTTATACAATAATGCTCAGATTACCAAGCTCTTGTGTTGCCATTGCGTTACGCAAGGCAAAGCAAGGCAACACAAGGGCTTAAGTGATATTTACTAAGCCATGCAAAGCCACCTTGCATGGCTCTGCGTTGCTTAGTAAATCCAGAGTAACAAGGCTATTCGCGTAATTGAGTTTGGACAGAACAAGAGAGATGGTAGCCTAGACCTTGTGGGGAAATCCCAGATGGGGGAAGATGCGTTGCAGAGTTTTTATAGTAACAAAGCTTGATCTTGCTAGTTTGTCCACTTGTGCATTCATTGATAGTTTGGAGCCCATGGTCATTCCGAGGTTTCTTACTTCCTTTGATACTTTAGGCAGTGTTCGCAGATCATCAGGCCAGGCGGTGAGTGGGTCACAATTTTTCCAATCGCCACACGTGAGTGTTTCCGTATTGGAAGCACAATTTGAGATGGCTCCATGTCATCCATTGATCCACGGCTTTGAGACAACTTTAAATTGGTGAGTTTCAAATGTCTTTGGGGCATTCCAGTTGAAGGAGTATTTGCTTGCCTGCATAGTTATAATATGTGTGGTGAAATTGATTGATCAGTGTCGGTAAATACTTCATGTAGATGTTGAAAAGCATGGGCGAGATTATAGAGCCTTGAGGGACCCCTCCTTTTGTGAAGTACAGTTTGGATGAGAAATGGGGGGTATGGATGACATTAGATCTGTTGTGAAGGTAGGATGTGATCCAGTCTAGAGCAGTCCCCCTCTATGTCGGCTTCGTAGAGTCTTTGTATAAGAGTGTCATGGTCAACCGTGTCAAAGGCAGCCGAGAGGTCCAAGAGAAATAGCGCAACAACCCCGTTGCGATCAACTGAGTTTTTAAGTTCATCCCAGATGGCAATGAGGGCAGATTCTGTACCTCTTTCTGGACGGAATACCGTTTGGAAGTCTGAAAGTATGGCATTATCTTTAATGAATTGTGACATCTGGGCGAATGCTGCTCTTTCTATCAGTTTGCCCAAGAAAGGTCCATTTGTAATCGGTCTGTAGTTGTCGGGTTCAGCGGGTCGAGGTTTGTTTTCTTCAGTAATCGGCGTATGTATGACTTTTTGAGTTCTTCTAGAAATATTCCGGTAGTTAAGGAATTGTTGATGATTCTTCTTACTAGTGTGGCAGTAGAGGTTGTTTAAAGAATTTTCTTGAAGGGTTGTGGTGGACAGGTGTCAGAAGGGCTGCCTGCAGGCTTGCTTGCTTTGACCAGGTCCATAAATTCATTGTGTGAAATTTGTTGGAATGAATGGAGAGGCTGGTTTAGCGTATTCTTGGATTGTTGTTTTGGAAAAGGGTCGGTGCTGGTGCTTTTTCTTTGTTTTGAATATGAGTCCAACGTGTCAGCTTTGGCCGTGTAAGGATTTGACAGTTTGTCTGTGAAATCTTGAGTAACAGGATGAACTGCTTCTAGGCAATTTGGTTTTCGAAATTCATTATAATGTTATAGAATTCTTTATTTGCACATTTAGCATTTTGAATTCTGTCGGAATAGTGCCTTTACTTAGCTTTTTTGATAGCTGACTTGTATAATCTGTTAAGTTTCCGTAAGTGAAGTTTGTCTTGATTGGTGTTTGTTTTGAGCCGTGCACGTTGCAGCTTTCTAATTTGTTGTTTTATCTCTTTTATATCTGTATTTCTCCAAGGTGCCTGTCTTCTTTTGTTCTTTTGTGTCGTTTTTAGTGGCATTAGGATATCGAAAGCTTCTTGTAGCCTCTCATAAAATGTGTTAACAGATTTATTGTGTCTAGATCTGTACTCTATGTTAGTTGAGTTTCTAAGTGTTCCAAATTGACTTTGTTCCACGCTCAATAGGTAAATAAACGTAAGGTGGTTTTAGGTGTGTTGCTTTGTGTTGTTTTATGTTGGAAAGCAAGCAAATGTTGGTCTGACCATGTGACAGGAGTCTTCGTTGAAAGGTAACTATTTCTGTATTAGCAAAAACGACATCTATGATGTGTCCAGAGATATGTGTGGGTTTGTGGATGATCTGATGCAGGTTCCGTGCGTCAAGGCCAGCGATTATTGTTTTCAATGGGGCATATTGGGTTTGTCAAACCAAATGTTGAGGTCACCCAGAATGCATAGGTTGGAGTGCAGTGTTATTAGGTTTGAAACTGTGTCTAGAAGTGTGTCTGGGAATGTTGCATAGCTAGGTGGAGGACTGTAAAGGAGCAGGAATATACAGGAGGAAGACAGTGTAGGAATGCATCTGGTGAAAAGGGCCTCACAACCTTGTATGGAGATGTCGTCAACTTTAGTGATGTGTAATGTTTGCACGAACACAATAGCTAGGCCACCTCCTCTTTTGCCTATACGATTTTGCATGATAGTTTAATAGCCTAGAGGAACTTCTTCATGCAGGACTGGAACCATATCATCTCCTAACCATGATTCAGTTATGAAGAGTATGTCAGGTTTTGTGTCCGTGAGAAGGTCGTAGATGTGATGTTTGTTTTTAGAGAGCGATCGAGCATTTATTAGTAGTCAGTTTAGAGAATGTGCTTTGGCGATAGTGTGTCTTTGTTTTGTAGAAGAGTGAGCAGTATTTTGAGGGCTTTTAGCATTTTTGTCCTAAGTGTTGGTATTAGCTGTATGAGGATAGAAATCGTATAGCTGTTCTGTATCATGTTCCTCATCCAGCAGGCTAAGAAGATATTTTGATGGGTCTCCATGTGTAGGTGGTGGAGATGGTGGTTGAGAGTGAGTTGGTGAGTTGTGTTGTTTTTGTACTGTAACATTGTTGTGCAGTAAACATGGAGAAGCGAAGTTGGGAGGAGTGGCATGTTGCTTATTTTGTTTGCGTCTGTTTAGGGCAGAATGTGTATGAGTTATTGGTGGTAGTGCTGCTTGTGGGTCATGTACTAAGGTTCTAAATTGTCCAATGGATGAGAGGTGGTTAAAAGAGATTTGCTGTGTTGCTGTATGTGTGTTAGGTGTGGCAGAAGAGAGAAAGCTTGGCATTGGAGTTTGTTCATGGTGTGTATCATTTGTGTAGTCTGGAAGGTGGGTGTATGTTTGTAGTTTGCGTTGGAAAGTATTAGGAGGTGTTGTGCATGAGAGATTTTGTTGTGCTGGTGTGTGTATTATGTTTTGTTTTTGAGGAGTAGTGAAAGGAGGTACTGATGCATTTGTTTTCTGAGAAGCATTTGTATGTAGAGTATTGTTTGTGAGTGGATGTTTTAAGGTAAAGGGGATGTTGATGTGTTTGTGAGTAGAGTGTATGTTGTGTGTAAAAGGGGATGAACTAGAGTTAAGAGTGTTTGTGTTAGATTTGATTGCTGAAAGAAGTAATATGTGTGGTGCAGTAGAGTGTAAGTGCTGTGTGGTTGTGTTATTGTGGTAGAACAAAGAGGAGGGTGTTGGTGGCTGAAAAGATGGAAGGCTGAGTATAGGTTTGTTAGTGACAAAAAGGGGTCTGTTAGGAGTAATTACAGCAGGAAGTGCGTGTCTGGATGGGATATAGTTTAGTATGGTGTGGAATTGGGTTGTGTTTTGTGATGAGTGGCTTGGCTAGTGGTATAGGATAGAGTTGAGTATTGTTTGTAAGTGATGGTTCAAGTGTGTGGTAGCTGGGATAGATGGGTGTACAGGTTTGGTTTCTGGGGTTTTGTAGTGGGTGCTGAGACATTGAACTTTGTCTAGGGTTAGTGTGTAGTAAATAAGTAGAGTACATGTGCTGTGAGTGTGTTAATCTGATTGTGGTTGTGGATGGGCTAGGGTGGGTGCTGGTGTATGTAGAATGGGGCCGCATTTCTGGCCCTAGGACAGACCAGTCTTGAACAGGCTCAAACAGGCAATTGCCCATGTCCTCTCCGCCCTTAGCCTCGATGCATCCACCTGCACTCTGTGTTGCTGTCTGTCACTGTGTTCTTCTTTCCGCCCCTCCATGTTGCGCTCCCCCTCTTGTAATTTCCCCAGCGTTGCTTTCTCGTCTGTGAGTGTCTCTCTCGCCCCCCCCCCCACATTGCTGTCTCACCCATGGCTTCTCTTCTACACCCCCACCAACTACTTTCCTTCCTCCACCGGCACCCTCATGTATTGACCGTTGCTCCCCAGCCCCGGCCTCCATTTTGCTTCTGACCCCTGTGTTGCCCAGCCACGCCCTCTGTGTTCATCTCCTCTACACACACCCTCTGTTTTGCTCCTCCATCCACATTTTAAAAAAATGCTTTAGTGGATTTTTTCTTTTCATTTGCAGATCCAACTCGGATTGATAAAACAGAAATAAAATAAAAAAACAGCTGCATGACCATCTTTCTTTGTTCTAATTTAACCATACTGTGCAGCATCGGGGATTCTGTACAGCATGGCTAAATCCATTGGCAAAGCCAATAGATCCCAAAGGTTAGATTTATTAGCTTTGCAAATGTTTGTTTTCTCACGGGGGGGGGGGGCAGATTACGCAGTGTTATTCCACTATCAGTGGCAAAAACATTTGCACCGACCGCTAAAAAAAAAGTTATTTTTACACTTTATTGCAGTACAGACTATTAAGCACTAGACTGGTGACACGATGCATCAACCGTTTTCCATTTTTTCACCACGGCTCTCTTGGCGTGTAAGTTCCATTCAAGGAAAAGGCCGTGAAGTGTGAGGTGACTTGGACTGTCCGTTCCTCGCGCCTTCCACGCGCATACCTGTGACGCGTGACAAAAGGTGCACTGAGCCTTGATATTGAAGCCCATTTGCCAGGGGTGGTGCATGCATTTTAAGACAACATCTCTTAATCCGATGACAAAGAATGCACTTTACCGAGTAATTAACAGCAACTCAGGACACGTTCTTTTAGCTAATCACACAGCAAGAGATGACGCAGATACCAAAGCGCCTTCTTACATCCCTTCTGGTTTTGTATCACCGTGTCACAGTTGCCATCCTCTCATATACATAAAATAAGGCACGAAAAACATCCTTATTTGACTATGCATGCAAGTATGCAAGACTTTTCCTCACAAGTACTTCCGTTTTCAGCTGTCCGTCTTTCGGTTGAAATGTGCCTGCCTCTCTTTGTTACTTAATAGTCGTGTAATACATTGAAGTAATTTTGTGATGCACCCAGTCAGGTTCTGGAACATTCGCAACCCCCTATTGTATGATTTTGATGACTTAAGAACTGTTGTTGCAAACAATGTACTCCGAGTTCTAATTTAACGTGACAATCTATTAGTTTGAGCAAACCTCAGTTCAGTACATACAAATGCATATTATGACAGCACTGGTGATCAGCACACAATTAGGCTTTTGTGTGTCGTTTTATGTGTGAATGTACGGACTCCTGTTTTTCTGTTTATTTGTGTGTACCGACGTAGGCAGTAATAGCTGATACCACCATACAGTAACCTACTTTCTGACATTGCCTGGAATTGTCTTCCAGTGTACATCACATTAGACACGAGACAAGCCACGACCGCAACATCTTCGACAGCTCTTAATGTAGTTTTTAAGTAAGGACTGGCCCGTGCCGCCATATTGAGGGATTAGTTTGACCATATGTGTTAATTCCTCGAAAATAGATTTATTGTCTTTTAGTACATCTCGGGCTGCCTGGGCAAACAGAATGTCCTCACGGGTCACAAGCCCAAAAGACAGCGTTGTGACCTCAAAGATCAGCGCAAAGCCTTTGAGTGGACAGTTAATTCCTCCTTGAGCCTGTCATCTGTGAGGTTTGGGCAGGCGAGACGGTTACTTGTGGCCAAATGCTCCTCTCCGACTTCAAAATGAGGCCCGGGCACCGTAATCTTGACCAATCCCCTCGCCGGCCCATTCACTTCACGAGGCTTAACCTTCATCCCTTTATCTTCATTTTTAATTCCTAACACCTGAACTGAATGTGACCGGCTTCCATTTGCGGCTCAGGCCATTAAGGAACAGCATTTGCTCCGAGGAACCCTCTCATAATTACCTCTGCGGCAGAAGGTCGCGTTGTGATGGGCAGTGAGCTGAGTGCCCTGACGCAGCAGACATCATCACACTTCAAGAGGGAAGTCAAAATGCATCACGGTCGCGTTGGAAAGCTTATTCCTTACCAATCGAGGCCCGTCTTTTACTGGAACTGTTACGACTTTCGGGAAAACATTCGATTTCTCTCTTTTTTGCAGATTTATATAGCACGAACTAGACCGAATGTTTTGGAGCGCTTTACATGAGCACCAGTCATGTTACACAAGGACACATTTATTATTTGGAAGGGGCGCAGAGATTAAATGATTTGCCTTGAATCACAGGACGTTGAGCCTAGGCTGAGGCTCCAACCCGGTTCCCCAGCTCCAAAGTCGGCAGCTCTAGCCCTAAGGAAACATCCTTGTTGGTTGCCTGTGCTTAGTGTATGGACACTGTTTAATTGCCCATTTTGTTTATCCCCACCTTTGGTTTCTATTCTTTTTCGTTTTCTTTGTGTTTATGTGTTTTAGAGTTGTACTTTTGATTAGTGTGTTATGTGCGAGACAGTCATATAAAGCTGGATTACTAGTACTGTGCACGAAAAACAGCGCCAAAGAAGCATGTAGGGAATAACAAACTCAGATTCGGACCATGCTGGGGCTAATAAAGATGCACGGGTCCTGATTTAAAAATTGAGGGATGCAGGATACTCAGCAAAAAACAGAGGACACTCAGCAAAAAATCCCCCAAAAAACAACAACAGGATATTCTGCAAAAAAACGACGGATGTCCTGTCTCCCACCTCTAGGACCCCTTGCCCCATGTAGAAGGAACATTGTGCCACTAGAACCAAGCTATACCCAGTTGGTGAGCCTATAACTAGGGCGAAAATGGCCCTTGGTTGCTTGTGTTCCAGTTCAGGGAGGACCTGGCTGGGCAGTTTGGCTGGACTGCTCCCATTGGAGCAGGGTCAAGACTGATTTGCATGTAGCTAAGTCCAAACTGAGGTGGCATAATGAGCAAAATAACCATGGACTGGGATGCTGCCGAAGTAACTACCAGTGGCTGAGATTAATTCAAGAATTCCATCCATCACCTTTTGTATACTTTAGTATGTTGCCCTGAGTAGGACGGGTTTGCCCAGACATGGGACTTGTGCTCACTGTGTTAGTGGAACCAAGCTGTACCCAGATGATTAGCCCATAAAAAGGGCGAAAGTGGTCCTGGGTTGGGTTGCTTGTTTTCTGGTTCTGGGAGGACCGAGTGTGGCAGTTCAGGCTGGACTATTCCCAGCGGAGAAGGATCAAGACTGATTTGCATATAGCTGGGTCCAAACTGAGGTGGCATGGTGTGCAAAATAAAAATGTGACTGGGATGCGGCCCTGGGTAATTACCAGTGGGTTAGATTCATTTAAGCATTCAATCCAGCACACATTTTTTTTATACTTTATTATGTCTCCTTAAGTGGGATGTGCACACTGTCACTGGTGCCAAGCTTTATGCTGCTGATGAACCCATAATCAGGGCAAAACCGGTCCTGAAAGGCGGGTGTTCTGCTTCAGGGAGGACCTGGCTTGACAGTTCAAGTTGGACTGCTCCCATTGGAGCAGGGTCAAGACTGATTTGTATGTAGATGGGCCCAAACTGAGGTGGCATGGTGTGCAAAATAACAAAGGACTGGAATGCGGCCCCGAGAAATTACTAGTGGCTGTGATTAATTCAGGCATTCCACCCATCACTTTTTGTATACTTTAACATGTCACCCTGAGTTGGACGGGTATGCCCAGAAGTGGTTCCCATGCACACTCTGTCACTGGAACCAAGCTATACCCAGCTGATGAGCACTAACAAGGATGAAACCTGCCCTGGGTTGCTTGTGTTCTGTTTCAGGGAGGGCCTGGCCTGGTAGTTCGAGCTAGACTGTTCCCACTGGAGCAGGGTTAAGCCTGATTTGCATAAAGCTGGGCCAAACTGAGGTGGCATGGTATGCAAAATAACAATGAACAGGGATGCAACCTGAGTAATTGCCGGTGGCTGAGGTTAATTCAAGCATTCCATCCATCACCTTTTGCATACTTTAGTATATTGCTCTAAGTGGGGTGGGTATGTTCATACGTGGGCCCTGTGCACACTGTGTCACTGGAACCAAGCTATACCCGGCTGATGAGCCCATAACAAGGGTGAAATCAGTCCTGATTAGCTTGTGTTCCGGTTCAGGAAGGTCCTGGCTTGGTAGTTCTGACTGGACTGTTCCCATTAGAGCAGCGTCAATACTGATTTGCAAATAACTAGGTCCAAACTGAGGTGGCATGGTGTGGAAAATAACGATGGACTGGGATGTGGGCCAGAATAATTACGAGTGGCTGATATTAATTCAAGCGTTCCATCCATCCATCCCTTTTTTTTTACTTTACCATGTAGAGGGCACTGCAATTCCATCTCCAGATGGCACATTTAAAAAGACCACTTGGCGCTAATGCTACTAACAAAAATGGCACCCACCATTTCCATTGACACTATCTCTGTGAAAGACTATTACAGCCACGCACAGAGAGCACTTTAAATGTCCCTGATGTGCATGCCCTGAGGCTGTTCGTGGCAGGCTGGGAGAACCACTTGAGGAGAAAAAATTGTAACTTTGTTGGGGTGGCCTCTAAACGGGAAGGATTGTAAGCCAGCAGCATTCTATGGTGCTTCTTCTGACACAACAGCAGGTTTGTGGCCCAACCACTAAGTCAAAAATGAGCTCTCCAATTCTCTTTACTGGTTTTCTTTGGGGGGCCAGGATCTTATGTGCTTGTGATTGTTTTCTTAACCATCTTTTTTACAAACAGGAAGAAGAATGATTGAATATATCCCAGTCCTCACTTTAATGAAGTACTATGGAAGTGTACGAGCGCTGTAACCGAGTACCACATCTCAACCGCTTTCAAGGCTATATGGCTTTGAACTCTTATTCAACTACAATACTGCCATCTGAGCTGCACACTCTCAAATCAGTGTACAGGCTTGGGAGACAACCACACGGACATCCATTGCTGGGATAACGTACCATGTTAATTTTATGCATGACATGGTCCGCTCCCAAGCTCAGGTGAAGGAGAAATTTAAACCTTGATTCGTAGGATCTATTGACAGGTTTGAAGTACTAACCTCTTCCTACCTGCCCCTTTTATTGTCTCAAGTTTTCTTATTTGCTTATTCTCATTATACATGCTCTCTTTGTCAGCTTTCCATTCTTTTACTCTGCTTAGTGAACAGTTGTGAGGCTTCTGGTGTATTATATGGTATAGTTGTGTGACCTCACTGTGTAATACTTTACAGAAACCGTCTTGGGTCCAGTCAGGCTTGTTTGTAAAACCTCTTGCTCAACACTGGGTAGATGTGGCTTCGAGCAGCAAGGCTGAAACAAAGGAAGTAGGGTAAAGCATTTAGAAACACCAAACAACAGAATAAGAAAGTCACCCAAAGAAATTCTGGAGAGTTCCGAAGATACAGTTTTTAAAGAAATATAAATCTCAGCCTTTTAGCGCAAAGCGCAAACAAGCATTGGTAACCCCAAAGTTTGAAATTTAAAAAATGTTTTGAAGAGATGTGTTTGGGTACTCCGCCCTGACTGGATGACCAGTTCTCACGGGGGAAGGTCAGGGAGGCATGTAAGACATATCTGGACAGTTACTTAGTTACAAAAGCAGGCTCAAGTCTAGTTCCACACTTTACACCACAACCACCATAGATTTTAATGGAGCGGTCCTGATGCTGAGGATACTGGATGCTGAGGATGCTGAAGGATGCTCTGGATTCACAGCAGTTGACGGGCGTCTCCTTGGTCCACTCGTAAGGTGGGACAACTTTGGCCACAGTGATCGGTGTCCCTCGAAGACCTCTTTGGGCTAGTAGACGTTCAGCAGTAGCTGAACTACCAATCTCCGGTCACAGTGAGTCCAGTGATTTTCTTTGGTGAGGGCTAGTGTCCTTCTTGGGTGACCAATCTACACTTTGGCTACTCTCCTGGGTCCAGCAGTCATGGGTGCAACTTTTGAGTCTGGGGTGGAGGTCTTCTTATCTGCACTTGTCTGCATGTCTGCAGCGGCAATTACTTGAAGATGACTACTGACTAGCCAGAACGGGCTACTCCTGCTTTTATGGCCCAAGTGCTGGAATGGGGTCAGCCAGCTAACCCTTGAAGTCACTACTTCAATCTGGGACTCTGGAGCGACTTTTCCATGAGCCGGGCACCACAGGCAGAGTCCTCTCTTCAGTATCCCAAGGAGCAGCAGGTGCAGTCCAGTGGTTGGTGCAGCCTCTCTTGCCAGGTTCAGGGGTCAGCAGGGCAGTCCTTTTTCAGTCCTCTCTCCAGTCCAGATGTGATCTGAGGATCAGGGTGCCAGGGGAGCCATATTTATGCCCAGAAAGTGTCCTGGGGATGATGCGGTCACTAGTCAATGGTTTACCAGGATCACTCCCGCCCTATGACGACTTCCGGCTATGTGTGGCATCTAGCAATCCCCAGAGTGCACTATTCTGCCCACTCTCAAGCTGTCTGGACCCTTCCTTGGTCATGAAGAGCTTGTTAGCCCACCCCAGAGGTGTGGCTACCTGCCAGAAAAAAATGGCTTGGCTACTTGGTTTCCCCTCTCTGTTCCCTCTGGCATCCTGTCTACTTGAACAGAGGAGCAGCCATACTCAAGTGTTATCATGATTTGCCCACCAAAGGTGGCTTCTCCTTCGAAGTTCGCCTTTTGGGCCACCACCTCGAGTAGCTTCCTGCAAGGGGAAGGTAGCACTCTCCCTCTATGGCAGGCCTCTATTGTTCCTGAGCCTGGGAGTCATTCACACTACTCCCCAGGAGGGAAGATGGCTGTCTGGTGTCCAACATCTGCGAAAACGGCATCAGATACACTGGGCAACAGAGTGGCAACTTTCTAAAAGATGACTTTCCTTAAAAGTGACATTAAATTTGACTTGGGCATCAAGTTGAGTTTAAAGTCACGATTAATTTGATATCTTGAACTACCCATCTTAGTAGTCCCATTCAGAAGTTAGCAGGGCTGAGATGGCAGCCTGTAACTCTGTACTGGCTAATGGGGCTACCAGCTTTTCCACAGCAAAACCAACAATTTGGAAGTTTTGCTGTTCTGACATGTTAAGGTGCATGAACCAATTTAATAATATACTGCTCCCTGGCTTAGGGCTCCATAAGCCTATCTTAGGGGAAACTTATATATACTTTTAAGGGAAGTGGGGGGGCTTTGCCATTGGTTTAAATGGCAAAGTTGAACTACTAGTTTAAAACTGCTCTTCCAGGCTGCAGCGGCAGGCTGGGAGCCATTTTGTACTTTGTTGCACTTAAGGTGGTGTAATAAGTGCTGACTCCCTAGGTGGACCTTCTGAACTTAAATGCCCTGGGTACCCTTGGTACCAGGTACTAGGGACTTATACGTAAGGCAGCTTATACCAATTGGAGTAGCCAATTTAACATACATTTTGTAAGGGGTTAAAACACTGGCACTGAGATCTGGCTAGCAGGACTCAGTGCACTCTGTAAAAAAAAACAGCAACATCAGTCCAAAACTTTGGGGGTGATTATGCAAAAAGAGGAATTTCCTTACAACAGTCCATTTAGAAATACTCTACAGCAGGGGCGTCGTCAACCCTCCCTCCCCTCGCTTTAGCAGCTACAGCAGAGGAGGGGTTTTGATGGGCCTATTCTGTCTGCAATTCGGCAAATGCTCATAATTAACGTGAAAGGGTGAGAAGGTGAGTGAAAAGATAGATGGATGGATTTGTTAGTGAAATGGTGAATGAGTGAAGGGGTGGATTGATAGATGCATGGATGAATGAGGGAAAGGATGGATGTAAGGATGGATGCGTGCAAGGGAGGAAGGGTGGATGAATGAATGGATGGATGTGTGAAAGGGTGGATGGATGGATGGATGATGAGGGAAAGGATAGATGGATGATTGAGTGAACGGATGGATGATGAGTGAAAGGGTAAATAAATGGTGGCTGGATGGATGGAGTAAAAGGCTGGATGGATGGACAGGTTGAAAAGGTGAATGATTTAAAGGATAGATGGATGAGTGAAAGGATGAATGTGAGGGCAGATGAGGAGACAATAGCTGAATGAGTGAAAGGGAGAATTAATGGATGGCTGGATGAGAGGGTGGATGGATGTAATAGCAAAGGGGTAAAAAGATGGATGGATGTGTGAAATGGTGGATGAATGGGTGAGTGAAAATGTGGATGGATAGATGCATGAATTATGAGTGAAAGAATGGATGAGTGAAAGGGAGGATGGATGAGTGAATGGGTGGATGGATGGATGGAAGATGAGAGAAAGGATGGATCGGTGAGTGAAAGGGTAAATGGAAGGATCAATGAGTGGCTAGAGGACTGAGCGAAAGGGTGATTGGGTGGATGAGTGAAAGGATGGATATAAGGATGGATGAGTGAAAGAATGTATGTGTGGCTGAGTGAATGGGAGGCTAGATGGATGGAAGGGTGGGCGGATGGATGAGTGAAATGGAATGATGAATGAGTGAAAGGGTGGATGGCTGGATGAGTGAGTGAAAGGATGGGTGGATGAAGAAAATGGTAAATGAATGGTGGATGGATAGCTGGATGGAGTGAAAGGCTAGATAGATGGACAGGTTGAAAAGGTGGATCAGTAGATGATTTAAAGAATGGACCAACATTATAGAAGAATGGACCAAATTGATCACTGCACTCAACAGCATCCCGAACATTGTAGAATCAACCAAATCTCTAGGAGTCACTCTAGACCAGAGCCTAAACATGCAATCACACATCAACACATTGGCTAGAAATGCACGATTTCACCTGAGCTATATTAAGAAATTGAAACCATTCATCAAAGCAGCAGACCTCAAAATGGCCGTTCAGGCATTAGTAATCTCGAGGATTGAATACGGATGCACAACACTTTCTGGGCTCCCCAAAATTGCAACAGCTCCTCTAAAAGCCTGCCTCAACGCAGCAACAAGGCTTATAACAGGTTAAAAAAAATTCGACCACATCTCTCCTCTGCTGAAAGCGCTGAATTGGCTACCTTATGAAGCCAGAATTCAGCTCAAATTGGCGTGTATAACACACAAAGCGCTACACTTCATTTCACCAAGATATCTAGCTCAGAAATTGGAGATTTCGGGGGGAAGCAGACAATCCAGGAGCGCCAGAGACCTAGTGCTGAAGCCACCGATTTTCCGGAAAAAAAAACTTATGACAGAGCATTCTCGGGTGCTGCACCGAGAATATGGAATTCGCTACCTCTAAGCATCATAAGGTTACCCAACTCTGCAAGATTCAAGAAAGAAACCAAGATCTTTCTAGTGAGCATATTCCTACCGTAACCAATACAGAACAACCACATAAGATTCGCTTAAATCCTCTCGCTTAAAGACACAAGAGCTTTTTGCTAAGATCCAATTTCACCTGTTTAATATAGGTTCTTGCTTCCCTTGATGATATGGTTCCTCTAGACTTACATTCTCTGAATGTGCTAAAGTCTTTCTTATTGAGTGAAGCGGCTGTGACAACTTTGAATTGGACATTATTATGTTTAATGCTATCCAGAGTATTGTACTAAAGAAAAAGTAATCATGTACTGTACTGTGAAGCGCTCTGATACCCTATGGGGTCAAGTTCGTGCTATACAAAACACTGAATAAATAAATAAATAAATAAAGGATGGATGGATGAGTAAAAGGATGGATGTAAGAACAAATGAGGAGACAATGGCTAAATGAGTGAAAGGGAGGATGGATGGATAGCTGGATGAAAGGGTCGAGGATGTAATAGAGAAGGGGTTAATGGATGGATGGATGAGTGAAATGGTGGATGGATGGGTGAGTGAAAAGGTGGATGGATAGATGCATGAATGATGAGTGAAAGGATGGATCAGTGAAAGAGAGGATGGATGGATGAGTGAGAGGGTGGATGGATGGAAGGTAAGGGAAAGGATGGATTAGAGTGAAAGGATGGATTGGTGAGGGAAAGGATAAATGTATGGATGGATGAGTGGACAGAGGACTGAGTGAAAGGGTGGGTGGATGGATGAGTGAATGGATGGATGAGTGAAAGGATGATACAAGGATGGATGAGTGAAAGAATGAATGTATGGCTGAGTGAATGGGAGGCTAGATAGTTGGCTGGATGGAAGGTTGAGTGGATGGATGAGTGAAAGGATGAATGGAATGACAAATGAGTGAAAGGGTGGATGGCTGGATGAGTGAGTGAAAGGAAGGATGGATGAGTGAAAGGGTAAATGAATGGTGGATTGATAGATGGATGGAGTGAAAGGCTGGATAGATGGACAGGTTGAAAAGTTGGATCGATGGATGATTTAAAGGATGGATGGATGAGTGAAAGGATGGATGTAAGGACAGATGAGGAAACAATGGCTAAATGAGTGAACGGGAGGATGGATGGATGGCTGGATGAAAGGGTGGAAGGAAGGATGAGTGAAAGGTTAAATGGATGGGTGAAATGTTGGCTGGATGGTTGAGTGAAAAGATGGATGGATAGATGCATGAATGAATGAGTGATAGGATGGATAAGTGAAAGCATGGAAGGATGATGGATGAGTGAAAGGGTGGATGGATAGAAGATGAGAGAACAGCTGGATTAGAGTGAAAGGATGGATCGGTGAGTGAAAGGGTAAACGGATGGATGGATGAGTGGATAGATGACTGAGTGAAAGGGTGGATGGATGGATGAGTGAAAGGATAGGTATAAGGATGGATGAGTGAACGAATGTCGAATGTATGGTTGCGTGAATGGGAGGCTAGGTGTATGGCTGGATGGAAGGGTGGGAGGATGGATAAGTGATAAGGTCAATGGAATGACAAATGAGTGAAAGGGTGGATGGATGTATGAGTGAGTGAAAGGATGGATGGATGAGTGAATGGGTAAATGGATGGATGAGTGGGTGGGTTGAAGGGTGGATGGATGAGTGAAATGATGGTTGGCTGAGTGAAAGGGCGGATGTATGTATTGAGTGGAAGGATGACTTGATAAGTGAAACGGTGGATGGATGAGCGAATGGATGGATAGATGGAATGTATTCTTGTAGGTGAAATCCTGATCTTTCATTGAGGGGCGATATCTTGTATCTGAACTGGCAGATAGTTGTAGTAGTACATTATGGTTGCTCACTATAACGAGCAGCTTACTATAATTGAACAGGTGTTTGTGTTCACAGACCAAGACTTTCACCAAGCTTTCCTTTTCTGGCTGAGTATGTCCCCTAAATGCCTGTGAGGTAGCTGCTGCCAACAAAGAGGATGCAGCCTTGCGGCTAGAGCAGTCGATCTCAAAGCTGGGGAACCAGGTTCGAGTCTTGGCAACGATGCTCAACATCTTGTGATTCTGGGCAAATCACTTAATCTCCCCGTGCCTAACAAAAATGAATGTGTCCATCTGTAGCGAAACTGGTGCTCATGTAACGCGCTCTGATACCTGATATCTTCAAGTCTAGTTTGCGCTATATAAAACTAAACATTTTTTTTTTTGTTTTAAATAAAGACTATTTGTCAATGGTCATTTTCTTGTTGACATTTTGCTAGTATGGCACAGAGAACAACAGGACTGGGATCTACCAAACGTTCTGTGGAGCACTGACTGGATCAATTTACATTTAAATGCCCACTTATAGAAGTTTCCCTGTTTAGGTAGTTCTTTCAAGGGGATGCTCGGAATGGCACAGCTCATAATGTATTGTGCACAGTAACTACCCAGAAAAGAGTAAACAGCACTCAGGTTTGTGGCAGGTGTTGTGTTGTCCAGTGAAATGATCTGGTCAGGATTTAGGCACAGGCCTTTTTCTATGAAAATGTGACAACTAAATTTGAGTATGTTTTTGGGAAAATTACAGTTCTACTTGTGATGATTATATTTTCATCACAAGCTTCAGTACTTTGCTATATTCCTTGACTATGGCTAAAAAGAATAGAGTACATCACTAATTTAACTCTTCCACGATTGGTCTTAGTACTTTCCTAATTGCTTCTAGGAAGACTGAAACACTGAGGCTTAATCTTGTGTAGCAGAACAGACCAAGATGGATGGTTATGGTTGTGCTGGAATGTGAATTCACTGGAATAGCAATTTGGTGGTAGTCTTTGTTAAGATCCAGCTTTGAGAAGAGCTTACATCATTGAGGCATGCTGTCATGTTGTTCATATGGGATCCAAGATGTTGATTCCTCTGACAGAAGGCGGAGTCAGGCTGATGCCTGTCGACTCAAAGACTAAACTTGTTTTTACTATTTCATGCAACTACTACAAACAATGAGGACACCCAGGAGGTTGGTCCTAATGATGTCCTTGATATTAACACTTGCCTCCTCTACCCTTCTGAAAATGGAAAGCCACCTCGTGATGTTGTGGAGCTACTGGCTTCAATCATTTGCAGTTGAACATTTTGAAATCCTTAATTTTCCCTAATCCTGTCAACCATTTTAGGTACTGGTGTACAATCATGGGGGCATTATTCACCATGTACAAGTTGGCAGCCAGCTTCAATTTTTTCTAAAGTATGAATACTAATGCGGTGGTCTGTGGGGATACATCCATCATTGGTGTGGATTTAAGCAATCAAAACTCATAGTTAATAGATGTCTCACGGTCTAATATCGATTGTACTGTAGTCTCTAATCAAGGGATTTTGTTTTCTTTTTGTTCTTCTAGCCAGGTACCATGAATTCAAATTCCTCACTGCATCTTGAGGATGAGTCACTGGATGAGGACAGGTCAGATGATCTGTGTGAGGGAAGTTAGCTGATACTTTTATCCTTCACTGTTCTAACATGTTGATAGGAAGATTTGTCTTTGGCCCACTGGAACACGTAGGTGATGTAGGCATTATATACCACTTCATAGTGATTTTCTTTTCCACCCTTAGATGTTCTTGCCCCATGATGAAGCTTGTGCACCCACCATAGTGAGGGTATGACTGTCCCTATCAGCAGCAGACTCTTTTGTCTTTCACATGACTCATCTTGTATTTCTTGTCTTTCTGCATTGATACTTCATTCTTGAACTTCTGTGCAGTCTCTATATTGCTTTATTCGTTTGCACTTTTGTAATCTGAAGGCCGGTTCTCTTTTTATCACTTTTCTGGTCTCAATTTTCTTGGCTTGATTTTCCTCCTGGTCATCAATACATTTACATTATTTTTGGAATAGAGCTCATTCTCAGCAATCTGGCGTCCAGAGATTCTGATTGACACCCTCCATGATTCTTGGGCAATTGTCTTTACCATCTGAAGTTTTGACAACCTGTCAATGCTGTGGTCGCCTGCTCAGTCATGTGAAATTCATCCACGGATGCTCCTCTTTGTTCCCCAGATAAATAGAAAGTTTATTGCTCAGGGATGGAGTTGAACCATGATCAAGATGGCCGCTCCCAGTTAGAGCTCTGCAGTGTTGGCAGGCTTTCGGCGACGTTTAACTGGTCCAAGTCACCCACTGCACTCTATCTGATCACTACACCTCTACAGAAACATGCGAGGAAAGAAATACAACCACCTCCAGTTGCCTGAAGCAAGATTAATTGAATGTGCCACGAACAACATTCCTCTCTGTAGGTGCACAAGGACACGTGGCAAGAGACACAAAACGGGATCCGGGAAAAGGAGTGAGACACCTGCTGAAAAAGCATGATAGAGGTCATGGAAGCCCAGGAAGCCCTGCATAGAACAGTCAGCAAAGGTCACAAGTCTGGAAGAGTGTTCACAGTGCAACAATGTGCTCTTTTATGCACTACGCTATACAATTGAGAAAGATATGGGGGCATATTAGCAAGACCGGCGATAAAATTATCGCCGCTTTAGCGGCAGGAAACTGCCGCTAAAACGGCGATAATGGGCTTGCTAATATGCGCTATAGAATTCCAATAGAAGCCCAGGTTAGATGTCCTGCACATCTAACCTGGGCTTCTATTGGAATTCTATAACGCATATTAGCAAGCCCATTATCGCCGCTTTAGCGGCAGTTTCCTGCCGCTAAAACGGCGATAATTTTATCGCCGTTCTTGCTAATATGCCCCTATGTCTTCCTGTCAAACCTCCTGCCCAACCTCTTGGGCACTGAGGGGCATATTAACAAGGCGGCGATAAACAATTATCGCCGCTTTTGCGGCCGTTTTCGGCCGAAAAGCGGCGATAATTATATCGCCTTATCAGCAAAGACACGCTATCGCGTGTTTTGCTGATTTTGCTCCCGTTTCCAGCACGCCTGACTTCGCATCGATAATGAGATGCAAAGTAGGCGTGTCTGTGGAAACAACATGGGTAAATATCGCGAAGGCAGCTTCGCGATATTTACAATGCGGGAAGCGATTATTTTAATCGCGTTAAGTATGTCTTAACGCAGGAATTTAACGTCTGTTAAATTCCTGACTAAGGCATACTTAACATGGGGGGTGGATTCTGTGGCTAAGACCACAGGCCCTATCATCTAGGATATCGCCGTTTTCCAACATGGAAAACGGCGATATCCACGCTATCTCTGAAATGTTTATCGCCTCGGCGATGCGCGTTGTTAATAACGCGCTAACCGGGCGATAAATTACAGAGATAGCCGGCGATAAATATGCAAGCGCTAAGCGCGCTTTGCGATATTTATCGCCGGTCCTTGATAATATGCCCCTGAGTTCTCACAGCCACGAAGTTCCAAAAAGAGCACAAAATCAGACCAAGGAATTGCACAAGGGATATTTGACCAAGACCTGCCTCATCAGACATGAATAAACAGATCAAGTTGTAAAAGTAGCACAGAAGAATGTCCCATTCACGCACTTCGAGAACATGCTGTAAATAATTTAGCATATTTTTCTTTTGGAACCAACGTAAAGAAACAAGGTTTTCATAAAGCTTTCTTGGAGTCGCAACCAAGTGATTTCGTAAATGGGGCCTTAAAAAAAAGACTACTAGAACCTGCAGCACTGTCGGTCACCATAGATGAAAATCCTCCCAATATGCAGAACCAAATGACCTGAAGCACTTCTAGAACTGTTTCAAAGCCTTGGATATGGAGATTAGATTCTGCAACTAGGGTCTGTAATGAGGCAATAGCACATATACAAACACCCTGCCAAGACAGAAGAGCTAAATATCCAGGGCCTCATTTATGAGGTTTTACCGTAGGGCAGCGCCGCAGGCCTCCCTGCGGCGCTGCCCCACGGTAAAAGAAAAGGGCAGGAATGCGCTGTATCTATGAGATATGGCGCATTCCTGTCCTTTTCCCCTGCGCCGGCGCACAATGGGCGGCCGTGCACCAACACAGGCACCTTTGCACCATGGTGCAAGGGTGCCTGCGTTGAGGGGATGATTGTTTTTGTGCAGGAAGGGGAACCTTCCTGCACAAAAACAATCACAAAAGGATTTTTCCTTTTTCCATGTGTGCTGCACATTGCAGCACACATAGAAAAAGGAAAAATGAGGAGAAATAAAGATATTTCTCCTCGTTGTGCCTCCCTTACGCCTCCCCTGGGGGGGTGTACGTTTTTGGCACTGCCTCAGATTTACTATTTCTCGTAAATCTGGGGCAGTTTTAAAATGCCATGGATGTTGCTGGGAACGCCAACAGCAACACCCATTGCACGCCCCTTTAACGCAGAAAACTGCATTAAAGGGGACAATATTTACGAGGCAGCATTAAGCCAAAAAAAGTGGCTTAGTGCTGCCTCGTAAATATGGAGCAGGCTCCTGCGCCACGGCACGTCACAAAAAGTGACGTTCCGACGGGGCAAGGGGCCTCATAAATGACGCCCCCAGTTTGTAGGGATTACCTTCAGTAGTGCCCAGATTTTACTCCCTATGTTGTTGTGCTGGAGGACGTTCTTATTTTAGCTCCATCACAGAGACAACACGTGCCAGCTTTAAAATGTGAACCAGCACACTGGTTAAAAAAGAACTCAGTTTGGGCACAAGACCTGTCTGTAGAAAGTTTGACTGAGAAGAATTGCATGGGTTGGCAATCAACCAAAAATGTCTCCAGGTGATTGTTTGGCGACAAACTTCAAAAATCAATGAAGTCTGGCTGAAAACCCCTGTAAGCAACTAAGTTATACAAACTTTTAGTTAAATCTAAAGGTGTTTTATAACACAGACCTAAAAAAGCCAATTGGTCTGGCAGCCTCTTGCCCTTTGAGAAAGAAGGTAAGAAAGAATGTGGAGAGGATGTGGCCTAACGGCAAGAGCGGTCAACCTCGAAGCTGGGGAACCGGGTTCGAGTCTCGGCAATGATGGTGAGCATCCTGGGATTCTGGACAAATCACGTAATCTCCCCGTGCCTAACAAAAATGAATATGTTCGTCTGTAACGAAATTGGTGCTCATGTAAAGCACTCTGATACCTGATATCTTCAGGTCGAGTTTGCGCTATATAAAACTCCAAACAAATAGGCAAGAAGGAACGGAAGGAAGGAAAGCAAAAAAGGAAGGAAGGTGGGTGGGTGGGTAAAAAAGGAAGGAGGGAAGGATAGAAGGCAAAAAGTAAGGAAGGAACGCCAAAAAGGAAGAAAAAAGGCAAAAAAGAAAGAAAGTAGGAAAAAAGGCACAAAGGAAGGAAGAAGGGAAGAATGAAAGAAGGAAAGAATGCAAAAAAGAAAGAAGGAAGGAAAATATGAATGAAAGAAATAAGGAAATAACGCAAAAAGAAAGATAAAGGGCAAAAAAGAAAGAAAGAAGGTGAAAAAGAAAGAAGGAAAGAAAAAAGGAAAGTGGGCAAAAAAGAGGAAGAAGAAAAGAAAAAAGGAAAGAAGGAAAAAAATGAAAGAAAGCAAAAAAGAAGGGAAGAAGGAAAGAAGGAAAGATGGAATAAAGAAGGAAAGAATGCAAAAGGGAAGGAGGGAGGAAAGAAGAAAAGGAACAAGGCAACGAAGAAAAAAGAAAGGAAAGAAAGAAGGAAAGAAGGTAATGAAGCAAAAGAAGGAAAGAAAAAAGGAATGAAAAATGAATGAAAGAAGAAGGAAAGAAGGGTTGCAGTATAAAATATTGGATACTAAAATCAAATTACACTCTATCTATGTTTAAATATAAGTGTTACTAGTGTACTGCAAATCAAACATGATAACGTTTGTTTTTCTTCCTGTGCAACATTCATTAAAGAACCATTGGTAATACAGAGTCCAGGAACACAATGTGGTATTCTGTGAAATAGCAGTAGTCCGATAAACAAAGGTTATTCCAAAAGGAATTTAGAACAGCATCGGCAGGAGGAAAGAACTGATAAAGCTGGAATGTGCCCTGTGCTCACTTCAAAGGTGTCCTGCTACCACATCAGGCAACAATAAAGAAACAACAAGGTAAAAACAGCAAAAACACTGGCACTGAAGGTTACTAGCTTGTGTGCGGATGTGCTCCTTGTGAAAGAGCAAAATGTGGTCACTCAAAGTGAAGTTAACCAGTAACCTAAGCAGGCTGACCCACTGCCCAATGCTATATGCTGCAGTGGGTGGAAGCAAAACGTGAATGACAACAGACCAATGGATGAAGTGAGGTGCTGAAAGTCTGAAGGTACTGTATGCATATAAAATCAAAAGGTCTTGGTTAACACCAGACCTAAAAAGGGGATAGTAACCATCCAAGTTGTTACCACCCAATTTCATTACTAAACAGCACCATCAAGATTTGGGTAGAGTACTTCTCTCAATATCAGAGGTGTGAGTGAAGTAAAATAATGTTCTCTCCAAAGTAAAGTTCCGCCCTGGAGTAGGAACCATCAAGTAATGTCACAACCTATATCTCATAATAGGGAAGTATGTCAAAGCTAGTTTAGGGTCCATTTGGCTTTTATAATCTCTCCTGAGCATCTGACATGGGACATTACTAGAAACTGTGGAGTATTATGGAAGGGATGGGAGTGGATAAGGCTTTGATCGACTGCTAAGCATGCTTGCACTGGGGCCAGGATCTGTTATGGGCCCAATGGCATACTTTCTCCTAAAATTCAATCAAAATATGGGGCTTGCCCCAGATGTGTTTTGGCTTCCTTCTTGTTTCTGACTTATATCAATGGATTAGAGAACCACCTGCGTATTGTTGGGAAAAACAGCCCACAACTGGGGAAGTACCCCGTTCCTGTTCTCTTACACGTGGACAACACGGTCCTCATCGCAAGGATCTTGAATATGCTCCAAATCCTTCTAGATGCCTTCCCGAGCTTCATGTATGATTTTGACCTCAATACAAACGTAACTAAATCATTTGTCATGAAAAGTGGTCCTAAAAATATTAAATCAAAGCCACGCCGAATTGGGGGAGTCCAATTAGCTGGAGTTGAAAATGTTATGCATCTAGACATCCAATTCGATTATGTTCTAAATTGGGGATTTCTACTCAATCTAAGATCACAGCAATTACAAAGGTTCATTGAGTCTGTTTTTAAATTTGCATCAATGCTGGGCCACAAGCCGGAAAAAGACATTTTACAAGTACATAGGAGTAAATGCTTTACAGTGGGGCAATAGGGTGATGGCGTAAACCGAATCCTTGCAGAAGGTGGAGAAATGTTTAGATTGTAGACTGTTAGCTGTCCAACAATCTTCAGCCACATCTATTTGTCATTCAGAGGTGGGGCTGGGCTACCTGGAAGATCTCTTCAAAATGAGTGCATTGCTTTTATGGCTGAATATCTGGGAGAAGCCAGAAGCTAGCTCCTCGAGGGGGATTATTAATGGGTGTCTAACTTTAGAAAATATGCTATCCATTCCTTGGCTAGCATACGTGCTGCAGGTTTTCACAATTTTGAGGGTCCCAAGTTTTTTACTAATCCTGAGAAGGTGGCAATAAAAACAAAGGATCTTGTTAAACGCTGAATCTTAAGCTATTGTAACAGGCATGCAACGATAAGGCCCAAAAGATGCAGTTGGCCGTCTTATATTCCTCTCTGATTCTATCACCGGGTCAGGAGCCCTATTTGATAGCACCTCTTACCTCCCGATGGGTCATATCTCACACACCTTCATTTTAACATCCTTAATTATTTCACCTCTCTCCCAATTCAATTAACTTGTCTTTTAACTCTCCCCAAATGTTTCTGTGATAACGTTTCTGAACAAAGTACTTCTCACTTTATGCTCTTTTGCACTTTGGATAGCTCCAACCGGAAATGTTTTTTTTTCTGAAGTGGGGTGGGGAGTGAACATGATGTGGCTGACAGTTCAGTTAACAAGTGTAGTGCCCCTGAATGGTTGGACCACCCTCAAGTCCTAAGGAAGGTCTTCGTGAATTGCTAAGAAGGGGGCCGAAACGTCGACACAAAACGATCTCTTGAGGGCGGTACTAAATCTGGAGGAAGATATCCAAGAGTCCAGTGCCTCATTGCTTAAAGGGGCCCCCAGCACCCGACTTTCTGACCTGGTGGGACCGGAGTCCCAGGGCACGACGTGGCCTTTCTCTTCTCCAGCGCCATCATCAAAGGGGACTGCAAGTCCCAGAGGCCAGCGCGACGCCTGCAGCTGCCGCTAGTGAGGGGGAGGCGTTGCCACTGCGCTTAAAGCGCTGCCTCTCCACCCGCGGCGCGGGACATTATTTCTTCATTCTTGCTCTTAGAGTCCAGCGCCTCATTGCTTAAAGGGGCCCCCAGCACCTGACTTTCTGCCCTGGTGGGACCGGAGTCCCAGGGCACGACGTGGCCTTTCTCTTCTCCAGCGCCATCATCAAAGGGGACTGCAAGTCCCAGAGGCCAGCGCGACACCCGCAGCTGCCGCTAGTGAGGGGGAGGCATTGCCACCACGCTTAAAGCGCTGCCTCTCCTCCCGCGGCGCGGGACATTATTTCTTCATTCTTGCTCTTAGAGTCCAGCGCCTCATTGCTTAAAGGGGCCCCCAGCACCTGACTTTCTGCCCTGGTGGGACCGGATTCCCAGGGCACGACGTGGCCTTTCTCTTCTTCAGCGCCATCATCAAAGGGGACTGCAAGTCCTAGAGGCCTGCAAGTCCTAGAGGCCAGCGCGACGCCCGCAGCTGCCGCTAGTGAGGGGGAGGCGTTGCCACCGCGCTTAAAGCGCTGCCTCTCCACCCGCGGCGCGGGATGCGCGCGGGCCGCGCCCGGGCAAAGCCCGGGCCAAGGGCGGGCCCGTCCTAGCCCGTCATCGCCAGGAAAAGGCAGGGCGGGGCTAGAGCTCTTTCATTTCACATTTGGAACACTTGCGCTACAAAAAACCCTTGAAGACATTTTTAAGAAGTTAGTTTGACGGTTAGTGAAAGCTACTTCTGGTTTCCTCCTTGTTGGCACAATTATCTCGCCTTTGACTTTGTAAGCTACCCAAGTTAATTTAACTTATTTTTTTGGGTTGAGAATGGGCAAAAGGAAAACTATGGAGACTACAGTGGGGGTTATTTGCCCCGTCAGCAGGGTGGGTAAGGGGAAAAATGCACTGAAAACAGTAAAGAGTGTAACCGCTACTAATAACTGTGTAATGAACAGCATTGATGACCTGATTACCGAATGTGAAGGGCTTCTGGGAGCTAATCCCGTACACACTAAGGATTCTATTTCTCTGCGTCCAACTATTGTTCCCCAGATGTTCCAAAAATCCTTGCAGAAAGGAGTAGGGAGCGGTCACGAGACTACAACACTGGGTTCTGAGCCAGAGTCGCTAACTGGCACTCCCCCCCCCATTGCCCTTACCTACCACTCACGATGCCGTAGGCTACCCTGAGTCCTTAATTATCTGCAAGAATCGATTTGATGTCCTGGCCGGGGAGCCTGACTCTTGTGGGGAAGTGCAAATCCCACAGCCCATCCCCACCAGTAATAAGAGCTTAACTGAGATAGTCTCCCCTTGTCCTATTTTACTACAGACCCTTACTCAGATTGTTATCTCACTTAAGGAGGAGGTTGGGTCATTGAAAGTGATGCTTGAGGAACTGGTGGGCAACGTTAAAATGCTAGTCCATAATAGTACACTACAAACGTCAGCAGTTCCCCTATTATGTAATCCACAACAGTTACCTAATGCAGGAGATTCCATAATTAGTGGCCAGTCACATGCTTCTGCAATTCCACCGAGACGAGCCACTAAGGCTCTAATTTCCAAACAGATAGGCCCTTTGGAAGCCCCTCCTTGTAATACCTCGCAAATGCAGCTTTATTCTCAAACGATCGCAACTCATAATAGGTCTACTAATGTTCTAACAGATCCATCTATGGATATTAATGTTTCAGCTCATCTAAATAAACTACCAACTTGCCCCCTACTCAGGTTCAGACGGTTTTCTTGGTCAATGTCCCCGAAATAGCCCCTAACAGTAAAACTGAGAATGCTGAATCTTTGAAAAATAAATCCATTCACTGGCTACGACACGTTAGGGGTTGTCGCTCGCTGATCAGGGAAGATATTACTAGGGCACGGAGATGCACGTCTAAAAATAATCTTACAGACTGCATTGAACTAACCCTGATCAGCCCTGACCTGGCAGAAAATCTTTTGTCATTAGAGTATAGGTCCTGTCCTCCGGACTCTTCATCCATTCAGATCAGGCGCTTCCCATCAATTAGTGCAGCAAGGGCCTATGATAACATGCTATCGTTGCCTACACCTAGAGGGTCTTCACTTGAGGCGGTTGATTGACTATGTCATGATTTACATCAACGGCAGGAAATGGAACCCACTCGAATTACTAACATCCAAAGTCCCCCTAACATTACTCAATCATGCATTGATTCCGAACAATCTCAAATCTGGGCAACCGCTAATAGTAACAGTAGTCTTTTTGCTCCTAGTGTGAGGGATCATAGGGTGGTAGCAATTGGTAATACCTTTGTTCCACCACCTAGTCTACCCACCATGGTCCAACCAAACCCTTCGGGAAATAAAATTCCAACTTCTCAGCTTAAGATCCTTTCCTGGAATGTGGCGGGGCTCCTAAATAAAATGTCTTTACCTGATTGGAATGATTTGATTGAGGAACACCACATCTGTATATTCCAAGAAACATGGAGCCTAGTACCGCTATATAAGTCTGGTTATACCTGTTTCTTCACCTCTGCTGTTCACACGGGTAGGGGGCGGCCCTCTGGAGGTCTCATTGTTTGGGTTAAGATCGACATGAATTGTAAGATCACTAAACACCAATGTGCGAGCCCGGATATTATGTGGCTCTCGATCAAGGGTACTAGTAGCGGTGAAACCCTTGAGCTGTTTAATGTTTATATAAGGGGGATCCCAGGGGGCAAAGTATCAAATATTGTCATGGTATTGGAACAGGAGTTGTCCAACTGTCCACCAGATTCTTATGTTATTATTGCTGGGGATTTTAATTGTACTTTTGAGCCTCTAAGTTCTGAAGATTTGCTGGGGGTAGATGAAGATGACGTCAAGTGGGGTGTCCCATTGTTAAATATACCCCCTATTAAGAAATGGTCTCAGGTAGCAATTCAGATTAGTGCACTCACTCTAGAAGCTGGATTAAGGGCTGTGAATGGTAGAACCCCTTCCGATGTCGCAGGGACTAATACATATAACAGAGTGTCTTGCCCCTCCCGCATTGATTACATATTAGTTGACATTAGATTTTGGAGATCCATAATAGATATGGAAGTAGTTTCTTCTACTGATAGCGACCATAATATGTTAAGTATGATTATGGAATCACCCTGGGCCCTTTCTATTCCTTCAATCCAGGCCATAGGACCCCTTATGAGGACGAGAGAACTGGTCCCTTCAAACTGCAGTAGGTACCTTAAATGGCCAAGAGTTGCGGCACAAGAATCTCAAATGATCGAGATTAGGCGTACACTCAGTGAAAGTACACTTAAATTGCGGGAGGCCTTGAGTGAAAAGGATGGTCTATCTAGGGTTCCAGAGTTATATGGAACCATGATGACTCAGTTGGGGTCTTTATTTATTATAGCGAATCATGTCGGTAAACCAGTCGTATGCCGTAAAAACCGTCAGACTTGGTTTAATGGGGATTGTAGACAGAAGAAAAAGGCTTTGATTGCAGCAATAAAAACCAGACACTGCCCTTTAATTAGGAAATCTAGAAAGGAGTACAAAACTGCTATAATTCATGCAAAGATTGAGTGGGATGAGACACACTGGCAAAACCTAAAGGATGCAAGTATAGCCAGGGATCCCAATCTTTTTTGGGATATGGTCAGGCGGTCAGGTAATAAAGATCCTGACTCAATCCCTAACCACATTACAAATCAAGATTGGTTTAACCACTTCGGGAAACTTTATTCGGGGTCTAGCCCAATTTCCCAGGTTGGGTCAGTCGCTTACACAAATGGCTGCCCCACTATGGATGTTATTGATTTATTTAATACAAAAGAAATAGAGGCTGCTATAAAGAAAATAGTCCCAGCAAAGGCTTCAGGTCCGGACGGTCTCCCGGGAGATCTTTTTTTTGCAGACCCTCCTAATTGGGCAAATTACATTATGCTTTTAATCAATTCTATTGCAAAGGGTAGCGCAGTACCTGACTCATGGAAAGGTGCAGAGGTGGTCCCTATTTTTAAAAAAGGTGAAAGGGATGACCCTGCCAATTACCGCCCAATCAGCTTGATTGATGCCATGCAGAAAGTAGTTGGCAGGGTGTTGCTTCAGAGAATTCATCACTGGGTGGATGACAAGAACATCCTCTCCCAGTATCAAGCGGGCTTTAGGGCGTGTACAGGGACAGTGGACCAAGCATTTAGATTGCTTTTAATCTATTGGAAGGTTGTTCTAATTGGCAAGGGCAGTCTTTATCTGGCCTTTATTGACCTAAAGACTGCCTTTGACCTGGTACCCCGTGAGCGGATGTGGCACCTATTGGGTGATATGGGGATCCCCCCAATGGTTCTGAATCTGCTGATACGCCTTCATGAGGGCAATTATGCCCAAGTAAGGTGGGGAGCTCAAGGCCAGAAGACAGACAGGATCCCTGTAAACAGAGGAGTGTGCCAGGGTTGCGTAATGGCGCCCACTCTGTTTTCCTTATACATCAACGGAGTGGTTAGTTATCTACAAGAATTTCCATCGGATGCCCCTTCCCTGGCAGGAGACAGGGTTCCTACCCTGCTCTTTGCGGATGACACTCTTCTTATGTCTAAAACTCCAGCTGGGCTCCAGAAGCTCTTAGATAGATACCATCTCTTCTGTGAGTCTAGGGGGCTGATTGTTAACACCGCTAAAACTAAGCTTATGGTGTTTAATCCCTATAGGCCATATAGAGGCAATTTTACACTAGATGGAACCCGTCTAGAGCGAGTCCTAACGTTTGATTATTTAGGTATCCGGCTTGCTGAGAAAATGCATTGGCGGCATCATATCGACAAAATGCTTTTGAGCCACAAACGCGCGGCAGGAACACTACTTAGAGAACATCGCTCCTCGCAGAGTAGACCTGTGGCTCCCGCTATTGCGATTTATGCAGCCAAAGCAGTTAGCTCAGCCCTCTATGGTGCTGAATTATGGGGCTTTGATAATGTGGATGGAATTAGTAGATCCGAACACAAATTTTTTAGAGATCTAGTGATGCTTCCCAGTAAGGTACCATCAAAACCTCTGATGAGCGATATGGGTAGGCGCTCTTTTAAAGATATAGCCAGGTTACGGCCCTTGTTATTCTGGGCCCGCTTGCGTCGGACCCCTGAGCTTGCTAGCTATGCCTCCACGCTTACGGAATTGATGGCCCTGGATGGTAACCAAAGAATCAGCTGGCTGCTTAATTTAAAAAAGCTGGTTCTTGCGCTCGGCATGAAGGAGTCGTGGGATACCCAGACCCCACCTAGTAAGGCTGACCTTAAAAAGCGGTATTGTTCATGGGTAGATGCACAAGAGCACAGTAATTCGAGATTAGGAAGGCTCACAGAAGAATTTTATCTTCACAAGCAGCGCATACATTTAGAACCCTACTTAGATTTTATCCAGACGCCACGAGACAGGGCACTTTATATTCAGTTTAGGTTAGACACACTCCCGATACGAGAACTAACTGCAAAGTGGAGTGCTTCACATCAGACAACAGCGGACTGCCCCTGCTGTAAAGCACCAATTGAAAGCGTGGCTCACTTCATGTTTGCTTGCCCCGCCTATAAGAAGGCTAGAATAAGATGGCTAAAACCAATCTGTAGCCTATTGGGCACTATTGAGCACAGAGTCGCTTTGCGTATTCTGAAGACGGATGCTCGGACTCTTTTTGCCTGTGGCGTGGCAAAGTATCTTGGCCGTGCTTGGATAGTAAGGTTTAAATTCCTACGTCTGAAACTCTAAATGAATTATATTGTCTCTCTTATATTTTTTAAACTGTTCTGATCATTTTTATTGCATTGTCATCTTATAATCCGAAATATATATAAATTGGAATTGAGTTAATTCTATGGCTGTATAAAGTTTTTATCTGAAACATCTTGTTATTATCTATTCCCTGGAAATCTGAACTTATGGTTTTTATTTATTGTATATTTTTAAACTGAGGTTCACCTGATAACTCGTATTTTTATCGATGATTGTATGTATGTTACCGCTTTTAAGATACTTGTTAACAAACAAAGCTATCTTTGAATTGAATTGAATTGAATTGAAATGTTTTCTGGCCCTAATATTAGGAGACGACAATATTAGACAACAAATCATTGGATTCTTTTTTTTTGTTTTTGCGGCAGTTGGGATCAATGTAAATATGTTGTGCTGTGATTAATTACATTAGGTGCTCATTGAATACGAGAAAAGGATATGGAGCAGCTAATTGTCTATAAAGTAATGCAGTCTAAACATTTATAATCTCATATGGTGCAATCTTTACATACTGTTTCATTTTAAATATTTTGAGCATGAGCCTGAGAAAAAGGTACCCATCACGAAGGTAAATTGGCGATGTGAGGTCACAATATTTGCTTTGATCTAATATTTAATTGTACTTTTTCTGTCTTTTTATTATATGTTGCTGAGTCGGAGAAACATGTATGTACTATGAATTTAAAGAGGATGTTATGATTTTATCTGCTGTTTGATAGTATGTCTTATGTTTTTATACTCTGCTGTATATAAATTGTCTTTTTTATGAGCTTTTATGGTCGTACACCTGACTGAATAAAGTATTGTTATTGATTGAATCTGTTTTATGCTATTTTTAATATTGGAAGCATGTATTTATTATCTTCTGCTTCTATGGCTATCTCAGCTGAATAAAAGTTGGCGATTAACTAAGAGTGGAAGCTACAGAAACGGAGTCCCTCCTTGCAGGTTGTGGTGTGCGCGTGCTCCTCTCTGTGCCTAGCTGCCAAAGGCACTGACGCTTCCTTTCATCTCTTGACCCGGAAGCAGTTGGGGTCTTTTGGAGCACTGGGGATCCCCCTAGTGATATACTGTAGCCCCGAGGGCAACCACAATTAGAGACTGGCAACTTTAACTTGACTAATGCCGTTTAGCACTCTATATAGCGCCTTATCTGCGTGTCCTGGTTCATCTTGAAGTAGCCGCACGTTCCATGTTCAAGGAGGCCGGAGAGGCACATTTGGAGCACACAGAAAGGGGGGAGACGGCGCAATATTTTTTGCTATCAACAATGCTTCGAATATTATCATAACTAATTAATAACTAGACGCTTAAGTTAGTTCTCCTTTGTTGGCATTGTAATTGTCATCACTGCACTTCAAGCTGCAAACAGCCTCAACAATGAATACTATGGGTCCATCAGTCCAGTAAACAGCTTTGGCGTCTGCTGCTTTTTTCCACATGTTGTCCAATAAAAAAATCTGCAGTTACTCTGCAAAATGAAAGACTCATCTGCCACGTCGCCATACGGCCATTAGCGGTTAAAAACTGTCAAAAACACTAAGGTTACATTTTAGACTATAGAACACTAGAGCGGAAATTGGGTTACGTAGGAGGTGGTTTGAGCGTTGGACCGCGGACAAAGCTCTGTCCTGCTGAAAATTAGCTCCACATTGCCTTGCTCCTGCAGTTGTTATTGAGGGCATGATTATGATCTTGGCGGATGGGATACTCCGTCACTTGACACTTGGCGACGGATATCCGTCCGCCAAATTACAAGTTCCATAGGATATAATGGGGTTGTAATTTGGCGGACGGGACATCTGTCAAGTTTCTGACAGCGTAAGCCTGTCCGCCAAGATCGTAATCAGACCCTGAAGGCGTATGCAAACTTCTGAAAAGCATTTTGTGACGTTTAGCTAACCCTGTTTCCCTACCAAGGATACAACTTAGGTTGCAAATAAGAGCAAACAAAACTCTTTGTTCAGGGAAATGAATACGCACTTGAGATCAGCTGCTAAACTTGCAGCCGCAGGCATAATACAAGATAAGAATTTCCATCAGGAACCACTGTGGCTTGTTTAGGGATCACTGCTAGTGCTATAAGCAGGGATGAACACGAAGTTGCCACCGATTCAACTACTAATCAGCAGGTGTCAGGTACCTGTTGGCCCAAAAATATCCCTACCATTAACACCCTTCCTTATACCTAGGTTAAGCCATCTTTTTTTTTTTTGGGGGGGGGGCATTAGTATTTTTAATTTTTTTTTATTATCATTTTTAAACATGTTAACAACAAAACCAGCAAAGCAGTCAGTTACATCCAGTCCTGCACAGTTCTGCTACTTACATCTTATGAAATAAGGTATTTGCAATACTGATCCTTCATCGCCCCGGTTCTTTAGGTTAAAGTCAATCCCAACAAATCATAGCGTACATTATACATCCATTTGACCTTTGGTATTCCCTGTATATATTCAGCTACATTATGCCCGGCATCTCTACAAGGATGGGTCCCTCTGCATTAGCCCCTGCATCACTAAGACAGTACACAAGGATCGGTGGCCCGGTACCTCTTATTTCCACCTTTAGGCATTATTGAGTGTAGCTACTAGTCAGCAGATACCCCAGCAGCTCCCACTTCCTCCTGTGTGTGCGTTTGTGCCCACTCTAGAAAGGGCTCCCTTATATATCTAGGCCTAGATGCCGATGGCATCATCTCCCAGAACGTGGTTAATTGTGTGTGGCTAAATGTCACATCACAAAGCCAATCTTTCGTGGAAGGGACCCCACTCCTCCCCCAAAGCATACCTACCCTCCGTTTAGCAAATAACAGTAGCATGGCGTGTAGTTTACGGGTCTCAGGTGGTGTATTGTTTACGTATCCCAATAGTTCCAGTAAGGGATCCGGATCGTTGGGCGTACCAATGAGGTATGGTATGGTATGGTATGGTATGGTAAGAAACATGGTATTCCTTAAGGTATGGTAAGAAACACTGAAGACCAATATTTGGTTAATCTGGAACAAGACCATGCCATATGCAGGAATGTAGCTGGGGCAAAGCCACATCTCCAACAGCAATCATCCGCCCTGATACGCATGCGGTGTAGTTGGGAAGGAGTCCTATAAAATCGATGGAGAAATTTGAAATGAATCAAGCGTAGCTTGTAATTTGGGGACAGGGCTGTTAGTTGATTGCAGCAAAATGCTCACTGTTCCTCGGTTAGCGCTGTATGTAGTTCTGTGTTCCACTCTTGGAAGGCTCGCGGCACCAGTAAGGGGGCAGAATTTTGCATATTATTATAAATCCTCGTGATCAATCTACGAGGGGAGTCAGATTTGAGCACATTTTCCAGGGCGAGCAATGTGGCGGCTGGTTGGGGAATGTGTCATGAATTGTCCTACACGTGGCTCTGAGTTTGTGATAAAAGAATGATTCAGAAAAAGAGAGTGTGTGTCCCTCACCTGGCTCGGGAGGGGCTCTGAACCGTTCCCCCGGGTATAGATCTGCGAAGGTGCGTATCCCCATCTTCTGTGCCAGTGCTCTACTCGCACCCTCCCCCATTGTGGGCACCATGGGGTTATGTGCCAGGGGGATAGACGGAGCATATTGTTATGTCCCGTATAGAGGCCCTAATGTAGACCCGTTCATACATGCCCTAGAATGGACGTATTCATATTTGCCCATATATGGTCATGTTTGTACTTGCCCTATTATGGTCATAACTGTACATGTCCTATTATAGTCATGATTCCTTATATAGGCATAATCTTTCACCTACATTGGTCCTCACTAGTACCCAACGTGCTCTGAGGGCTGAACGTTATCTATCCTGTGGTTTTGAATACAGCAGGGTTTTTCCCAAACACAGGCCCACACTGTACTCATCAATTATGCACGGCTTTCTAGGAATACACTACCTGCATAATATGTATGTACAAAGTTCACCCCTGACGTCTTCCTCATGTCTAATGACAGACCAATACAAACCATACTGAGGACCGAGACTCTTTAGGGTATAAATACACCACAGCTTGCCCCGGTAAGACAGAGGGAACCGAGACTTCCATGCTGACACACTGACCAGAGATGCTGAGGCTCCTGCATGCAGTCGCTCCAGCTGACAGTGGTCTGACACAGCCCTCGCGGGGTGTCCAACTCGAGACCAGGACGGGGTCCCACACTCTCTCTATTCAGGTATGGGGGTTTGACTAAATCCTAGAAGGATTCTTGGCTCTTAGGTTTTAGACCTACACATATGCTAGGTACACACAGGTACATCTAGTTAGGCATTGTAGGAGTACGCGCACTTTGCATAATGCTTTTATATTCATGTATGTATTCATGATTATCGCAATATGGTAGAACTGTTCTATCCCTTTGCTTTTATCGTACTGCTGATAATATATCTCTGCTATTGTCTGCTGGTTGCCGCAGCACATATATTTTACACTAGAATAACAACTGTTCAATAAATACTTATTGAAACACCCGACTGTTTATTCTGTGTAACTCTCTGAGACAAACCGAATAAGTAAGCACGAGTGACTGAGCAGAAGGTAGTACATTGTTTCCACGATTCTGAGGAATTTGGGTTGTCATGATCTAAGGTTGCCAGAAACTAATCTCTCCCCGATAAGAGGAGATTCTAGTGGCACTGTGAGCTAGCTAATGCAAAACAATCTAACATACGCGGTGAGGGTGCACAGAGTCAGTCTGCCACCAAGCCCACAGCTTATGTTACACAAACGCGCAGGTCCTGCATGGGTACTATAGGAACTACACGACATGGCGCCACCAACGTTGGTTTGGTACTAATTTAACAGTAGAATCTGAGAGGTTCAGTCGTGCCATTCTCAGAAAACCTACTCACAAAACCCCAGAGACGTCTGGAGTGGGTGGGCACAAAATCCGCCGCAGCTGAGTAGTACGAGAATGCTATTTATTGGCTGTTGGTTATTCAAGCTTGGAGGACATATAGTTCCTACAATTGTGCATTTTCACCTTATCTTAAAAATTCCTTAAAGACCCTTCATCCACTTAAAAATGGTTGAAAAAGCAGAAGAAACAAGGAGAGTTGAAACAGACCTCTTCGGTTTAGGAGAAGAAGACCCTGAAGATGCAATACAAATTGCACCAAATTTCAGAAGGGCAGTCACCATAAAACTTCTAGAACATGGCTTAAGAGCCAGGGGTGGTAAAGTACTTTTCGTGATCGAGGCACACGAATCCAATAAAACAGAGGTGTTCTATTCATGGGTTACATTCCCAGCAGCGAATCCAGTTACAGATGTATTTCACTACTACCTAGAAGATGAAACACCAGCGGACTATACTCCTTTTGAGGAGTTAGAGGTTCCGCTCACTTACCAGGAGCATAATTACTGGTTTAAAGGCGCCCTACCCCACGTACGAGGAAGAGCAAGATTAGGTCCGCTCGGAGGAGCAGGAGCCACATGGCCCATATTAGCGGCATACACACCACATCCTGACATTGGCACAATGCCACAGCCAAACTTACTCGTACAACACAGAGATTTAATTACAATCTACAGAAACCTCACACAATTTGTGATGAGGACTTTAACAGTTCAGCCTGCACCAGCTGCAGCACAAGATACTCCAGTCCAGAGTACAGTTAATAAATTACTCCACAAACATTACACGTGGTAATGGGCAAAATGCCAGCAAAACGCGAACAAATACCATTCTGGATAGCTCAGAAAATAACTCAGCTTGAGGCAGTATTTCTGAATACTACCACCTATGAAAAACACAGAATTCTAACAATCTGCTTGCCCATGGGTCTCACACCACAAGTAGAGGACTTCACCTCTTGGGGTTCAGTCTTTGCTGCCATATATACCAGAACACATGGTATCCCATCCTTAGCAGTAGTACCTGACGTATTGAGACAGATACAAAATGAGTACGGAGCAGAGCCTGCCCTTAACTTAGGGATGAAGTTACTAAATAATTTTGACCATGTATCAGCCATAATACTAGCTAACATTAAGGGGGAAGCAGCTTCAGTGGCGATCCGCCAACGCCTAAGGGAGTTCGGTCCAGAGGATCATCAACACGAACTACCCAAAATAATTGAAACTGCATATGCAGAACTAGGCAGAGACAGTCTAGGTGGGAAAGCATTAAAACCACAATTGGTGGGCAGTACTGAAAAGGACACTACAAAGCAGACACCTACTTCTTCTAAAAAGAAGTGGGAAAATAAAAAACAACAAAAGTCTAAAGACAGCAGATCTCAATCCAGAGGTAGGTCTCCTCAACAGTAGCCCTCTGAAAGGAGGTATAACCTCAGGAATAGGGATAATATTAAAAAACCTGACAGGTATCAGGATACTGATACACGTTCCTCTCGTTCCTTTCAAGGTTCATCGAAAAATTCCGAGAGGGAAGGACGGTCAAAGGAGCGTACAAAGTCCAGAGACACGCAACGCGCTGCGGACTACGCACCTCAAAAAGAGGATAAACAAAAATCAAAACCTCAGTTCAAAAAGAAGAAGGTAGCAGGTCTCAAGATCAGACATGCCCAGAATTCTGAGGACACAGCTTCTGAACGGGGAATGGGCTCTGACGATGCTAGACAGCACGGCAGAAGTAACGATAGCTCGCCAGAACCTGAAGGAATTTCTGGTGACAGTGGAGTTGAGTGAGTATATCAAGGTGGAAACACCTGATACTCGGGTAAGTGTCCACATAAGTTACATGAGATAACACTCCGGATGGAGGGGGGACAAGCCCAGAAAAGTTAAAGGGCTATTTTGGAAAAATCTGTCATCTAGTTATGACATTCTATTAGCAGAACAAGACTGGCCGCCAGCATTCGTCATGGAGTGCCCTAGGGGAGAAACTGTAATTTTTCCAGCCTTTTCCGACCTCGTTCTCATTCACCTAAAACATGCATATGCGCAGGAGTGGGCAGTTGCCCTAGCTCCAGCATTGTATAAAAATCATGTTGGTTGGGATGAGGAGTCAACCCACCACGTGATCCCGTTAAAAGTTTCCCCAAATGTTCAAAGGCAATACCCTACAAAGCAGGAAGCTAAAAAACAAGTCAGTGAGATTCTAGACCAACTAGAATACCAGGGGGTGATAGAAAATTGCAGTTCACCTATGAACAATCCTTTGTTTCCCGTAATGAAACCTGACAACACATATCGTTTAGTTTTGGATTACAGACATTTAAACACTTGCACAAAGGCATTTGCCGTTCAAAATGCACAAAGTGCCGCAATAATGAATAACATTGTGCAGAAGAAATACAAAGCAACACTTGATATCTCAAATGGATTTTTCTGCCAAAATATAGCGCCTGAAAGCAGGTATCTGACCGCCTTCAGTGCGTTAGGGTCCCAGCAACAATTTTGTCGCCTAGCCCAAGGGTATAAAAACAGCCTGGGGGTATTTTCAGCAAGAGTAACAGGGTTACTCCAAAATTTGGATGAAGAAGCATTGTCCTATGAGGATGATATTTATCTGACGGACGATGACTTAAAGAGGCACTTGACAAGGGTGAGCACCATTATTATGGGATTCGCCTCTGAGGGCTACAAATTTAATTTAATAAAATCAAAAATTGCCCACCTCAGTGTCCTATTTTTAGGATACGAGCTGTCAAGTGAGGGATAAAGCCCGGCAGCAAACTTTTTAGAAAAGTGTGCGCTGCTCCAACCTCCAAAATCATTAAAGAATTTACAATCAATTCTGGGATTCCTAAATTTTGGTCGAACATACATTTTGGATTACGCAGAAAGAGTAAAACCTTTCTACGACTTAATAAAACCTGATTTTTCAGTCATCCAATGGACACAGGAACATACAAATATCCTGCGTTCCCTACAGGAAGACATGATAGCTTCTAAACATTTACAGACACGCGTAAACGCACAGAACTTAGTGATCCGAGTAATAGCGGGTCAATGCGGGTACACTTATTTAACTTTTAATGAAGGCGAAACAGTACCAATCACATACAAATCACACCTGTACACAAACGCAGAGATGCGTTTCACTTCAACAGAAAAAATTCTGACAGCAGTGCAGACCGCTGAAGCAAGAGAAATAGCTCTGGCTCAGGGAAAAAGCATAATTGTCGTGACCTCAGTACCAGCTTTAGAAGCTGTTACAAAAGCTAGCATTCCAAATGCGAAAGCCTTACATCTGAGATGGATACAGTGGGCTAATTCTCTTACTGCAACGGATGTTGAATACAGATTTGATCCAAGTTTAAAAACACAAGCATTCCTGCAATACGAACAAGAATATCCTCTACCAAATTAAATTTTGCCTCTAGATCAGTATGAATACATTATTTACACCAACGGTTCTGCTCAACCCGCCACAGGAAGTAAGCAAGCTTACAGCGCGGCGTGTGCGGTTGTTAAAGGTCGCATGCACGATGGAAAGTTCCATTCGAGTTGCACTAAAACGCAATCTCTAGGAGACTGCACGGCTCAGTTGGCAGAACTCAAAGCACTTCTACTGGCACTTATAAATACGGATCACGAATTCCCCATACTTATTGTGTGTGATTCCTTTTACTGTGTACAGTCGTACAATGAATATCTACATCATTGGGAACAAAACTGGTTCAAAGATGCAAAAGGTGGCACAATTAAGCATAAAATGCTATGGGAACAGGTAGTGGAGTTGAGAAACGAACTACCAAGGGCTCACGTGATACATACACTGAGTCATCAGCGTGATGGCATTCACGTTGAAGGGAATTCATTGGCTGATGAAGCCGCAAAGGGGGCTGTTTGCTCAGCCACCGTAGCTGCAGTTACTTGTTCAAAGACGAGGGTAGACGGCGAGATAATGGTAGCTGTCAATGCTTCACGCAAAGGCAGCACAGCAGTACCTAAAAAATTTCCACTCAAGTACTCCTACAAGTTCGATGCACAAAACATTCCATATGCTCAGATTCCTGGAGTGGGGGATAGAGTAATACCAAATATGGATCGTAGGTTGGGCTTATTTGTGGCAGCACACGAAGGGACAGGTTCTGTACATAAGGGACTTAGGGAGACTGTTTCTTTGTTGAAAGAACGTTACTGGTGGCCCGTGATGAGAAGGCAGATTAGAGACTATGTCTGGAACTGCGACATCTGCAAGCAGATGGAAGGGTCCACCGCTACACGTCCAGTACAGATACCATTGTTAGACAGCATTAGGTTGTCCGTTCGTGTACGTCCAGCTCAAGTTTCCTCAAGGTCTGGCCTCAGCGCTCGGCTGATGCTCGAACTGTTATAAAAGATTTGCGAGTCTTTATCGGCACATACGCAGTTGGCACGTTACATTCTGACCGTGGTCCGGCGTTTAGCTCTTGGGCTTACAAAGAGGCCATGGAAGGAATGGGCGTAGCATTGCGGTACTCCTCTCCGTACCATCCCGAGGGAAATTCTGTTGTGGAGAGGAAAAACCGAGACTTAAAGCAATCTTTAACAGCTAGGGTATTAGGCAAGGGTGGTAGATGGGTCGATCACCATTATGGGGTACAGCGCGCGATTAATAATCAGCCAAGAAGCTCTCTAGGGGGTGTCACTCCTTACGAGGTCCTATTTGGGACAAGAATGTGGGTACCTGATCTTGATTGTGAAGGCACAGTGGCGGATGAAAAACCATTTGATATCCATGATCGTTTGGCTGTTTTACAGGATCTAAATGAATCCAGAACACAACAAAGTAACGTGCTCCAGAAACAGGCCGCCACTGAGGAAGTCAAGGCAGTAACGGCAAGACCTGTCGGGATCCCAAAAATCGGGGATCTGGTCAGAGAGAAGATTGCTGACAAGAAAGAATTTTGGCCATCATATAGAAAGCCTGTACCGGTCCTAGCAATCCAAGGCACAAGAACTGTACTTCTGCCGCTTCTTGCCGGGAAAAAGGAGAAAAGATTTGTCTCAATCGACTTAAACAAACCACACTATGTGGCCGATACTAAACAGTAGGCCTTGTGGACTCCACAATAGCAGACGCCCTCCTCTCGCTACAATCCAAGAAGTTCAAACAGAAAGACTCATCACGTTTGAAGAGCCACCTGTACGGAATGAAGGACTAAGCAACAATGCTATGGAACTGGTTCCACTTCAACAAGAAATTCATCTTCAAAATGAAAATCAACTTAGTAACCAAGTTGCAATCAGACCGACTACAGACATCTACGTCAACATGCCTCGTCAAGAGCAAAATCCGATTTCAACAAATCCCGATGCAATTCCAACAAGTGATCGAACTGCTTCTGGCTATTTCATGAACTTTGATACGTTTTCACTGGATCCAAGCGAACCGGAAACGACGCCAGCCAAAAAATCACTCCAACAGAAACTCAGTGACTTTTTGAACTTTTTTAGAAAGACTTACCAGGTGTCACCTTGGATAGAACTATGGTATATCACTGGGATTTTATTTTTCATTTTCTGGCTAGGTTTAATAATAACTTTTAGTATGCTTATTAATGGACGATACCTCCAGCAAAGCTCTACAGCCCAAAGAGTCAATTTGATTTTAAAACCACACCAGTCTTCACATCGTGAACCAAGAGACTTGTCTTCAGTGAACATCACAGCAGTTCCTATACCGGACGGTATAGTATGGGACAAGATTGATTATGATGTATTCGGTCCAACTGAACTTTTAAAGCTAAAACATGTATTTAAAATTTCTTTGAGTGATATCATTACCTCCAGTACATTGTCTGATGATTGCAACACTGAAACTGTAAATGCTATGATGTCTGATTTAGAACAAACTGCCGCATTTCCGAACAATGAAATGTTAGAAGGTTCTTCAGATTATGATACATTGTACTGTTATCAGCAATATGGTCATCATTTCTTACACAAATCTATAACACCTAGAAATGTATTTGAATACCACCAGTGGGAACACTGCCAAACACCTCCAAAAGGTAGTTCGCAAGCATTTGCACAGAAATTCACATACTTCTCAGGGTTTAACACATCTGACCCGAAGTCATTTTATTATAAAGTGGCGAAAATTTCAGCTCAGAAAATTATGTTAACAAACACCAAACATATTTACTCTGCATCCTTTTTGAACCAGTTGTCTACACAGGGTTTCAACCTATGGAAGGACACTACAGATTTAAAATCAATCTGGGGTTCTAGGGACTGGCAAGTCCAGGGAATAGAAGCGCTATTTAGAGCATGCCTCATTCCACAGCAGATCTTATTTCTGAATTAAACTGTGCAACAAACAACCTGTCTTGGATTAGCCAAAGGCAAGGAAATGAACACACCGGGGTTTACAACACCATCGCAGATGGGTGGGGAGCAGAATTCAACTACACATGGGGTGAGATTAGATGACATTTTCCAGTACAACAGATCAGATCCTGATTGGAAAGAATGGCTGGTTTGGCCCATTGACACAAACAAATGTCAACAGAGATTTATGAATACAACCGAAGGGTTTAGTATCCATAGGCCAGACCCACGCTATGTACAGAGACATCACCCGGGGGTAGTGACATCCTATAGTGTTGGGAAGTTGTGCCTTGATTGGCTAGAGACCTCAACACTCACGGAAGTAAAACATCACTTGACCATACTCACACCTGATGTAGACCTTAGGGATTTCCTACTAGGTCCAAGGAAAACATGTCAGAAACGTTTCATATATGCTGGCATTTATGCCTATTATAATGAAAACTGGAAAATATCCCAACAAGAGGCCGCAGAAAGGATACGGGAGATAGACCGTATTAACTTAGAAAAGGCATTAGCTGTAGTGGATAATGGGTTAACTACTTTGACCTCCAGGATTTACTCCTTAGGCAACATTGTGTCTTCGGCAATCGACATATTAGAACAAGATCTGGCCTTGTTACAACACGGGCAATCTCAGCTACGTTCTATTATGATGCTAAGCTGGACGTTGCAATCTTTGCGCGCAGGCTATGTGCCCAGGCGTTTTATAAACACCACGTCTCTGTTTTCAGAATACAATCTAACTGATAAACAGACAGAAGTGGCACAAAGGGGAGCCAAATATACAATGCTGCGTATTGAGAAACTGGAAAGGTTACCATTCACTGTAGCCGAATCACCATCAACAGAATGGCTAATTCATGGCCAAATCACTCTGCCGGTCACTACGTTTCAGTTTCAATATTGCCTTGAGCAGAGGCAAGCGGGCAAATATGAAAAAATGGGTAAGGGATACATCAAGGAAACTTGGGAATTACCATATAGATACAGATGCCGGAATGGGGATCGAGAAGTGTATCTGAGTGGTACAAACTGCAAGAACGCTTTAAGCGGTTCTCTCATGTGTCAGGATATTTCACTACAAGGAGCCTGTAACGGTTCAGTAGCGAACCTATCGCGTCACATGACTGGGACCCCAGCTGCCGTGATCACGCCGGTTTTCGAGCTGCTCTCAAATGGGAGTTACTTGATGCTAAATGATCAAGGTTGCTGTGGGATGCTTCTGGACGTCGCATATCTGGTCACTGTTAACTCCAGGGTTACTTGCTGTATGCAAGTATTGTTTCCACCACTGAACACAGGCAGGGAGGCGCCGTTATGGCCTTCACTGAACGTTTCTTTCATACAATTTGATACTCTGAGCAGACTGCAAGCCATGCTTTTACAGCAACCCGTGCCCTTAACCTCCGCTCGAGAAACCTATGAACTTCAAGTTGCAAGGACCTCGACTGAGATACAGGCACTCATACGTACAAACTGCCCCATTCATTTTGCAGAAATGGTTAGTCGTATCTTTAGCATGTCTGATATGAGCGGTATTGTACACCTGTTTAAGACCATAGGGTCAGGACTGTTAAGCACCTTTCAGACAGTCCTCGGAGTAATCCCAAATTTTATACACTCCGTATTAGGAAACGTATTTGGAGGATTTCCGCTCATCCTGTTCCTGATTGCAGGAATCCTGATTGTTATATTACTGCTACGCAATGGACGGCCCAATTCCCGAGGGAATGGTGAACACGCTCCTGGAGCGGACATACCGTGAACGCATGGTACAACTTCTGGGCATTTCTTGCCTGCGAGAACTCAATGCCTCCTGGTTTCTATCCTTTCAACCAGTCTGGGTAGACTGCATCTTACCTGTTCTTCGTTGCCTGTTCTGCGGAGAAGAATGCACGTTGGATCTTTTGTCTAACTTTTCCATCAGATGCGCCTCCGGACACGGATGCAATGCTGGGCCCCATAAAGGCCAACGCTCTACGTTGTCCTCAGCGGCTTCCGATTCTGATGAATGCATTCCTGGAGAATCCCCAGGTGCCGTTTGCTCCTGCTGGGTTAGGTGACTCCTCCAAAGGCACCCAGGTTACAACTGCCGCACAAGCTGCCTCAGCACCGACTGTTGGCAGTGCTACATTCCATCTATGTGCGATTGACGTTCTCTGTGAGGAGTTGGATTTGTCGTCTGCAGCAGCTAACACCGATAATATTGTGCTTCCCAGCCAGGACGCTTAATCTTGAATTGGCTCATCGTGTCCTGGGAAAGAATTCGGCTTTTTCACTCGTTTCAAAACAAACGAGCAAAATTGGAACATTTCCTAAATTGACACTTTCGCTTGTGAAATGCATGGCCTTCTTCCGCTTTGAGTGAGGCAACTTAAATGGAGAAATAAAATGGACATTCTTTTAGTGCCAATTAGAAATAGCTGAATTATTAACATTTTAGGCAGAAGATTTTTTAACAATTTTAAACCCTTGCTTTTAAAAAGTTTTAAATTGTCCAGATTTTAAGTATGGTCATTGTTATCCAATTCGAAAGAGGAGTGGGTGTTATGTCCCGTATAGAGGCCCTAATGTAGACCCGTTCATACATGCCCTAGAATGGACGTATTCATATTTGCCCATATATGGTCATGTTCGTACTTGCCCTATTATGGTCATAGCCGCATATGCCCAATTATGTTCATAACTGTGCATGTCCTATTATAGTCATGATTCCTTATATATGCATGATCTTTCACCTACATTGGTCCTCACTAGTACACAACGTGCTCTGAGGGCTGAACGTTATCTATCCTGTGGTTTTGAATACAGCAGGGTTTTTCCCAAACACAGGCCCACACTGTACTCATCAATTATGCACGGCTTTCTAGGAATACACTACCTGCATAATATGTATGTACAAAGTTCACCCCTGACGTCTTCCTCATGTCTAACGACAGACCATTGCAAACCATACTGAGGACCGAGACTCTTTAGGGTATAAATACACCACATCTTGCCCCGGTAAGACAGAGGGAACCGAGACTTCCATGCTGACACACTGACCAGAGACGCTGAGGCTCCTGCATGCAGTCGCTCCAGCTGACAGTAGTCTGACACAGGCCTCGCGGGGTGTCCAACTCGAGACCAGGACAGAGTCCCACACTCTATTCAGGTATGGGGGTTCGACTAAATCCTAGAAGGATTCTTGGCTCTTAGGTTTTAGACCTACACATATGCTAGGTACACACAGGTACATCTAGTTAGGCATCGTAGGAGTACGCGCACTTTGCATAATGCTTTTATATTCATGTATGTATTCATGATTATCGCAATATGGTAGAACTGTTCTATCCCTTTGCTTTTATCGTACTGCTGATAATATATCTCTGCTATTGTCTGCTGGTTGCCGCAGCACATATATTTTACACTAGAATAACAACTGTTCAATAAATACTTATTGAAACGCCTGACTGTTTATTCTGTGTAACTCTCTGAGACAAACCGAATAAGTAAGCACGAGTGACTGAGCGAAAGGTAGTACATTGTTTCCACGATTCTGAGGAATTTGGGTTGTCATGATCTAAGGTTGCCAGAAACTAATCTCTCCCCGATAAGAGGAGATTCTAGTGGCACTGTGAGCTAGCTAATGCAAAACAATTTAACATACGCGGTGAGGGTGCACAGAGTCAGTCTGCCACCAAGCCCACAGCTTATGTTACACAAACGCGCAGGTCCTGCATGGGTACTATAGGAACTACACGACAATACAGGATTTTTAAATGCGCCCTTTCCCATAGTCTCTCCCACACCCATCTTAATGTTTCCACCGTGTCAATCTCCCCTCGAGGCCTTTTATAAGTCTGGTAAAGAGCCACCTGGAGAGGGACTGGAGCCGCCATATCTGTCTCCACGGCTGTGTGAGGCTGAAAAGGGGTTGGGTGCACCCAATGGTGTAGAAACTGTGCCTGTGCACTCAAAGCTGACAGTTGGATGTCAGGAGCACCCATACCTCCCTGTGACAGTGGTAAAGTCAAAAGATCCCATGAAACCCGGGCCTGTTTTCCTGCCCAAACCATGGAGATCAATAAGGAGCGTATTGAGTTGAAAAAATTGGTCGTAAGATTTATCGGGATGTTAACAAATAGATACAGCAGTTTAGGCAGTATCACCATTTTGGCGATGGCTATTCTCCCGGCCAGAGACAGAGGAAGACCGGCCCAAGCTATAACCCTATCCTCCACCCAGGATATTGTGCGTCCATAGTTCATGTCCCAAATTTCCAGCAATTTCCTACTTAACCAAATACCCAGATATTTTACCGGGCCATCGGCCCATTTTAATGGGTAGTCGAGAGGAAAGGGCGTTGTGGTCTCGGTAAGGGGAAATATGGTGAATTTCAACCAGTTTATAGAGATACCAGATAAACCCCCGAAGTTGATCAGTTCTCGGAGGATAGGAGCTATGTTCGTTTCCGGATCGCAGATGTATAAAGTAACGTCGTCAGCATAGAGGGAGATCAGAAGGCTCCTCGAGCTAAACCCTATGCCTCTGGCAGTGTGGTTCTGTCTAATTCGTGCCGCCAGTGGCTCCATTGCGATCGCGAATAGCAACGGAGACAGCGGGCACCCCTGCCTCGTGCCCCGTGCAATTGTGAACGGGTCCGATAGCATACCATTAACTTTGATCCTAGCTGAGGGTCTCGTATAGAGCAGTCTCACCAGACTAAGAAAGAGGGGGCTGAACCCCATCCGCTCCAAGACCGCAAAGAGGTAGGCAGGTCAAGCCATCTTTCATGGTGTCTGCCCACATCCACACACCAAGCACTGTCAATTTCAACTCCAATAAACCAGCCTGGATGACTCATTTAGAGGTACTATGAAGTTATTTTTTTCTTCCAAACATTTGTGCACCTAGAGATGGATAGAAAGTTTTGTATTCCCTTAGCTCCCACCCTGTTCCTCTAGCCCCTGGGAAAGGATCCCAGGTCTGTAAAAGCTCTTCTATCTTTCCCCTCAACAACAGCGCACAATCACTATTTATGGGCGGGAAGACGAGTGGGTTAGTGATATGTCAAACATTAACCTAGCTGATACTTCAGGACAAGTGACCATCCTTAACAGGACCACTGACGGTTTGCAAGGCTTGGAGAGTCATTCTATAGGAGATCCTGCACTACCTGAGGTGCTCCGGAGGCTTACCCCCATTCTCTACTAGTACAGAACTGAGGGACTTTTACCCTCTGAAGCAGCCAATAAGAAAAATACGTCTACCCAAAACAGTGATGATTCCCCACCACTGTATCCAGTACTTGATGCAATGGATGCTATCTCTAAAACTCCAGAGTCAGGGGCTTATTTACAAGCCCCTTGCGCCGCCGGTTCGTCACTTTTAACATGGGAAAAAGTGACGTACTGGTAGCGCAAGGGACTTGTAAATAAGCCCCTTAGTGTCTTCACCCCTAATGATCCAGGCATCAAGGGTTGAAGAGCAGACCAAAGAGCTGAGACTGACAGCGAATATACTGGGCAAACACCAAAGTACCTTCTAATCGGTCCCCAGGATTATGTTTCCACTCTTAGATTTGCTAAAATCAAATTTTTCATCATTGAGAGAAAATGATATTGTTAAGGAAATTAGACTTCTACCTGTGAAACTAACAAGTTTATAAGGGTAAAACTGATTTTGATGGGCATGTTTGTCTGGAGTTCACCTATTCCCCAGACACTGGGACATGGTTATTCTTACCAGCCCCGCTGCCCTTGTTTCGGATCAGAATACCTAGTTTAGCTACCCGGGCAATGCCCCTATGGCTCTTGGAGCCAATGAAAGTCCACACAATATGGGAATTCACCTCTGTGTGGGGAAACAAGGTGCTTGAATTGGCATGCCATAACTGTGGACGCTGTCAGCCACAGTGAAAATATAAGCCGCTCAGTCAAACCTAAATGCTCTGTGTTTACCTCTGTCCAATCGTAGGCAGGAGACAAAACAGACCTAGGTAATGTGACTCAGTTACATAAGGGACCATTAAAATATTCATTACTGTATGCAGTAAGAAGAAAATGAGGATGCTGTGCAAATTGAAAAAACTAGACCAAGCCTGAAATTCAACCATCTTATTGACTCAGCTCAGCCCTAGCAGCCAGTATCCTAACAAGGAAAAATTTCTCAATTTCAATACCGTCGGGTAGACAACAAGGGAAAACACATGTCTGGTTCTGATCAAGCTAACATTGAAGTGCAACAGGACATGTCTACAGCTCCGTCAATTAGGGCTTCCCTAAAGCTAACACCATGGAGAAAAGGCCTTCTGATAGAACAGATGAACTAAAAATTCAACCGGAGGAGAGGATTACTTTGACTTTAGAGTACGATTCGGAATGACCAAGACTTGACAGACACCTAGAAAGGATCCCTCAATCCCACATGGCACATTGGGTGAGTCCAGTAAAACATCAGGTGGAATTAATGTTGATGGCACCAACTCAAAGGATAAAGTGGGATTGTGTAGAGTCAAGTGAGCGTCTTTACTTCATTTCTAGTTCCTTGAAACGAGAATGACGTTACCTAACCTTTCTTCCATAAAGCATTACCAGGTCAGGATTCCCCTCTCAGCTATCAGAAAATAAAGTGGCTTTCAGTTAACCAGGCCCCCTGCCCAAAAGAGGTTATGGAATTCTAAGGCACATCCCTGTCATGACAAAAATTGCAGATTAGCTAAAGCCTCCCTTGTTGAAGGAAATAAAGGGTAACACCATAGAGACCATACTATTACATAGGCGTCTGTGCAAAATAAATTTAGCCGCCAAAATGGGAGAGTGGGAAAATTCTAGATGGCATGATTTTCTCAAGGCAACCAGGTCAAGTGACATAAAGGCATTTTGGAAGCTGGAAACCAAAAGTAATAAAACTAACAATAATAAATCCGAAACATATAGTGCACACGATGTCTGGTTAACACACTATTCGTTATTATACTGTGAGACTGTGTTCCAGCTGGGAATTGGGCTTCCCTGCCAATTCGGTATTGCATGTTACTCACCTTTAGAACCATTCACTTTAAATGAAGTTCTCACAGACATTGGTAGACAAAGGAGGAATATAGCTTTGTAGACTTGTATAAATCTGACCCTATTCTATGGGGCAAGTATATAGCGCTATTTAGCAATTGTTAAAATGAAAGCAACACATCAGGAAGCCTCCCAGTCTAATATGCATTTGTTGCAAAATTTCCAAGTAGCACAGCGAATAATCAAAAGACAATTGTCTTTTCAACTGATGACAGCTCTCGTTAGAAAAGGGTCAGTTAAAGCCTAATGCTAAAATACATGAAATTTAGTACAGTTTATATATGTTTTCTCACAATACAAGTCTATGGAACCCAATCATGTGACAGAAACGTGTTACTTTCAGCAAAAACTTATCTAATGAGCAGGTGGCAGCATCTTCCCCTGGAGGGAGTATGCGACATCCTTGAGGAGAAGATATAATTCATGAATACAACACCGAGTTCATTATACTCATAAAATCCGGCTTCTAGTTGCCAACTCAGAAAACAAGGTTACGCCTCTGGGCCTACTACAGCCATGAAATTTAGCAAGCCTACTTAAGGCTAAAGGACACTTTAGATCAGTGATACTCAAAGTACAGCCCGCTGGGCACTTGCAGCCCTCTTGACCTTTACATGTAGCCCCCCTGGTGAAAAGCAGCACAGGCTTCTGTTTACTTGCTGCGCACTAATATTCAGATCTTGTTTTAAAATAAATGGGGAATCATTTATTTGTAGGTGAACTGAAGTTATGAAGTAACTAAGGTGGTGTCCTGCACCACTTAACCTTAGGAACACCTTTATTTTGAAAGATATCTTGCAACAATTCTGTAAAAACAGGATTACGTTTCTTCAGAAATCAAAAAAGTATATTTCAGTGACATGCAGAAGCGTTTTCCCATACCACTGCAATCAATCAATCAAAGTAATTTTATTCGGTCTGAATAAGGCCATAAAAGTGCAATAAACATGAATAAATACACACAATAAATAAAACATTCCAATTGATACGGCATAAATAATATAATATTCATAAAACAAACCTGGAACTCTATCAGTAGGTGACTCATATCCATAAAACTTACATTAATAAATCTGGACATCACAACTAAAAGATCAAAAAGCACATCATACAATACATTTTACAAGGACAATAATATTAATATAAATTACATGTCCACAAGCACCTTCATCCCCAGAAAACTAGCAGCAATTACATTTCGACACTCCCTTCACCAAACAACTTTTTCAGCTTCAAAGACGAGGCAAGAAAGCGAGCTATAACATACGTGGAATACCCATCCTGGAGTGACTGTAGATATAATAGTGCAGGTTTTACTTGTACAAAATGCAAAGCTTTTAATAATGGGATTAGATACATTCTTCGGGGCATATAACAATAGCCACAAAAGAAAACAAAGTGCAATAAATCCTGTGGAGAAAAATTGTCACAAGTACAAGGGGTTAACTGTGTGCTCCAGTCAGTAGATTTAGAAAAAGCTAACAGCATGCGAAACTCATTAAACCTGAATCTGGTAAGGAGAAATCTATGATGGACATTAATAGTAGTGAGCAAATACGACTGAATGGCAGGACCTGTGCTTATTAGAGCATGACTGCGTACCGTAGGTTTCTTCAACTCAATAGTTTCCATCTCCGATGTCCTCCACAGTAAAAAATGATTCCTGGTCCAGTCAATATCTTCTTTAGAGATCGAAGAGGGTAAGTCGAACAAGGTAGGCCTACCTCACCTAACAAAGGTGTCCCTAATATAAGTCAAACATTTAATTGACCTCCAGCTGTCAAGCTTCAAACAGTCCTGAACTATTTATCTTCCTAGGAAATTTTCCGGCCTCACCCAGATGTTAAAGAACCTAATCAGGGGATGAAGTGCTTTCATATCCGAGAGATAGGACACCCCCAGTTCCTCATGAACCATAAAAACAGGGGTTGAAGCCAGAACCACCAATAGACGCCTACAAAAACCATTCTCTGCCACCTGAAGTTCCCTCTATTAAGGTGGCCCCAGACATCACTACATAAGTGACTACCTGGACAGACTTGGCCCGATATATTTTGATTAGGATGTTCAGTTGTTTATTACTAATTTTAGAGGAAAAAGAAAAAATAGTGCTAGAGTTTTCAGAAAAAATAATTTCTCGGCTTTAACCCCTTCGCTGCTAGGCCTCCCCCCCCCCCCCCCTGTGCTAAGCCTTTTTTGGGCTATTTGGGGTAGTTCGCACTTAGGCCCCTGTAACTTTTTGACCACATAAGGTATCCACGCCAAATTTGCGTCCTTTTTTTCCTACATCATGGGGATTCTAAAGGTACCCAGGGTTTGTGGATTCCTCTAGAGGGGACCCAGAAATTAGCAAAAATACAGCTAAATTTTGGGTTTTTTGGGAAAAATGCGAAAAAAGGGCTACAGATGAAAGCGTCTGGTTTTTTCCCTGCAAATGGTATTGTGGTGCTGAAATCATCATCTTCCCAGCTTTCAGGGACGAGCAGACTTTTGTCAGAAAACCAACATTTTTTACACAGTTTTGGCAATTTTATGGGACATAGCTTATTTTTGCAATTTTTTCTGCTTTCAACCTCCTTTCAGTTAATGGTAGAAATGGGTAGGAAATCAATAATGGATCCTGGAAAGCTATACATTTCTGAAAAGTAGACAAAATTATGAATTCAGCAAGGGGTCATTTGTGTAGATCCTTTAAGTTTTCTTTATAGAAACAAACAGTTAAATATAGGAAAAATTGAAAATTAGTTGAAAAAAACAGCCATTTGTGTCAACATTTTCACCTGTAACTTCTTCTAATTATGACAGCTATTTGAAAGCAATATACCGTTACATCCGCTGGACCTTTCTGGTTGTGGCGATATATAGGACTTGTAGTTTCACCAAGAACCCGACGAACCCAGAGCCAATAACTGAGCAGCGTCTTGCAATGTTGTTTTATTATGTACCGGGTATATAGCAATTATTCTGGGAAAAATTATACATGGAAAAATCGGTATGAAAGACACCTATGTATTTCTGAAATGGGAGCAAAATATAGAGTTTAGAAACAGTAGATATTTGCACATTTCCGAAATTGGGAGTACCCATACTAGCATGAGAATTATAGGTCATTTTTCAAAATGACTTCTTTTTACACATTGTCTTTCATTTGGAAGGCAGAAATGCATCAAAAGTCAATAGGTAATAACAGTTGCACTACAATTCTGTGTTACCCTAAGTCTCCCAATAAAAATGGTACCTCACTTGTGTGGGTAGGCCTAGTGCCCGCGACAGAAAACGGCTCAAAACGCAACGTGGACACACCACATTTTCACAGTGAAAAATGACCCTTTTTTGCAAAGTGCCTAGCTGTAGTTTTTGAACACTAGCTCTGCCGGCACCTAGGGAAACCTAGCAAACCTATACATTTTAAAAAAATAGACACCGAGGGGAATCTAGGATGGGGTGACTTGACTGGCTCTCACCAGGTTCTGATTCCCAGAATCCCTTGCAAACCTAAAATATTGTCAAAAAAGCAAATTTTCCTCACATTTTTGTGGTGGAAAGTTCTGGAATCTACGTGGATCCACAAATTTCCACCCACCCTGCGTTCCCCAAAGTCTTTCGAGAAAAATGGTTCGTCACTTGTGTGGGTAGGCCTAGTGCCCGCGACAGGAAACGGCCCAAAACGCAACGTGGACACACCACATTTTCACAGTCAAAAATGACCCTTTTTTGCAAAGTGCCAAGCTGTAGTTTTTGAACCCTAGCTCTGCCGGCACCTAGGGAAACCTAGCAAACCTATACATTTTTGTAAACTAGACACCCAGGGGAATCCAGGATGGGGTGACTTGACTGGCTCTCACCAGGTTCTGTTACCCAGAATCCCATGCAAACCTAAACAATTGTCAAAAAAAACACATTTTCCTCACATTTTTGTGGTGGAAAGTTCTGGAATCTGCATGGATCCACAAATTTCCACCCACCCTGCGTTCCCCAAAGTCTTTTCAGAAAAACGGTACCTCACTTGTGTGGGTAGGCCTAGTGCCCGCAACAGGAAACGGCCCAAAACGCAACGTGGACCCACCACATTTTCACAGCGAAAAATTACCCTTTTTTTGCAAAGTGCCTAGCTGTAGTTTTTGAACACTAGCTCTGCCGGCACCTAGGTAAACCTAGCAAACCTATACATTTTTCAAAACTAGACACCCAGGGGAATCAAGGATGGGGTGACTTGACTGGCTCTCACCAGGGTCTGTTACCCAGAATCCCTTGCAAACCTAAACAATTGTCAAACAAAACACATTTTCCTCACATTTTTGTGGTGGAAAGTTCTGGAATCTGCGTGGATCCACATATTTCAACCCACCCCACATTCCCCAAAGTCTTTTTAGAAAAATGGTACCTTACTTGCGTGGGTGGGTCAAGTACCCGCGACAGGCAAGGGCCCAAAACCTATTGAGGCAACATCAAAATTACCTATCACACACCAACCTGGTTTTGCAAGGGGAGTCCCATGAATTTTTGGCCCGGGGCTCGGCGGCCACCTAGGGAAACCTACCAAACACACACATTTCTGAAAACTAGACACCCGGGGGATTCAAGGGAGGTATGGCTTGTGTGGATCCCCCAACGTTTTCTTACCCAGAATCCCCTGCAAACCTGAAATTTAGCTAAAAAAATCACTTTTTTCACACATTTTTGTCTGGGAAAGTTGTGGCATCACCAGGCTGACACAAATTTCCTACCACCCAGCGTTCCCCCAGGTCTCCCGATAACAATGGTGACTCACTCGTGTGGGAGGCCCAAGTACCCGCGACAGGCAAGGGCCCAAAACGTATTGAGGTGACATCAAAATTGCCTATCACAAAACAACCTGGTTTTGCAAAGGGGGGTCCCATGACTTTTTGGCCCGGGGCTCGGCGGCCACCTAGGGAAACCTACCAAACCCACACATTTCTGAAAACTAAACACCCGGGGGAATCGAGGGAGGTATGGCTTGCGTGGATCCCCCAACGTTTTCTTACCCAGAATCCCCTGCAAACCTGAAATTTAGCTGAAAAAAATCACTTTTTTCACACATTTTTGTGTGGGAAAGTTGTGGCATCACCAGGCTGACACACATTTCCTACCACCCAGCGTTCCCCCAGATCTCCCGATAAAAATGGTGCCTCACTCGTGTGGGAGGCCCAAGTACCCACGACAGGCAAGGGCCCAAAACATATTGAGGCGACATCAAAATTGCCTATCACAAAACGACCTGGTTTTGCAAGGGGGTCCCATGACTTTTTGGCCCAGGGCTCGGCGGCCACCTAGGGAAACCTACCAAACCAACACATTTCTGAAAACTAGACACCCGGGGGATTCAAGGGAGGTATGGTTTGCGTGGAACCCCCAACGTTTTCTTACCCAGAATCCCCTGCAAACCTGAAAGTTAGCAAAAAAAAATCACTTTTTTCACACATTTTTGTGTGGGAAAGCTGTGGCATCACCAGGCTGACACAAATTTCCTACCACCCAGCGTTCCCTCAGGTCTCCCGATAAAAATGGTGCCTCACTCGTGTGGGAGGCCCAAGTACCCACGACAGGCAAGGGCCCAAAACGTATTGAGGTGACATCAAAATTGCCTATCACAAAACGACCTGGTTTTGCAAGGGGGGTCCCATGACTTTTTGGCCCGGGGCTCGGCGGCCACCTAGGGAAACCTACCAAACCCACACATTTCTGAAAACTAGACACCCGGGGGATTCGAGGGAGGTATGGCTTGCGTGAATCCCCAAACATTTTCTTACCCAGAATCCCCTGCAAACCTGAAATTTAGCTGAAAAAATCACTTTTTTCACACATTTTTGTGTGGGAAAGTTGTGGCGTCACCAGGCTGACACAAATTTCCTACCACCCAGCGTTCCCCCAGATCTCCCGATAAAAATGGTGCCTCACTCGTGTGGGAGGCCCAGGTACCCGCGACAGGCAAGGGCCCAAAACGTATTGAGGCGACATCAAAATTGCCTATCACAAAACGACCTGGTTTTGCAAGGGGGGTCCCATGACTTTTTGGCCCGGGGCTCGGCGGCCACCTAGGGAAACCTACCAAACCCACACAATTCTGAAAACTAGACACCCGGGGGATTCCAGGGAGGTATGGCTTGCGTGGATCCCCCAACGTTTTGTTACCCAGAATCCCCTGCAAACCTGAAATTTTGCTGAAAAAATCAGCTTTTTCACACATTTTTGTGTGGGAAAGTTGTGGCATCACCGGGCTGACACAAATTTCCTACCACCCAGCGTTCCCCCAGGTCTCCCGATAAAAATGGTGCCTCACTCATGTGGGAGGCCCAAGTACCCGCGACAGGCAAGGGCCCAAAACGTATTGAGGCGACATCAAAATTGCCTATCACAAAACGACCTGGTTTTGCAAGGGGGGTCCCATGACTTTTTGTCCCGGGGCTCGTCGGCCACCTAGGAAAACCTACCAAACCCACACATTTCTGAAAACTAGACACCCGGGGAATTCCAGGGAGGTATGGCTTGCGTGGATCCCCCAACGTTTTCTTACCCAGAATCCCCTGCAAACCTGAAATTTAGCTGAAAAAATCACCTTTTTCACACATTTTTGTGTGGGAAAGTTGTGGCATCACCGGGCAGACACAAATTTCCTACCACCCAGCGTTCCCCCAGGTCTCCCGATAAAAATGGTGCCTCACTCGTGTGGGAGGCCCAAGTACCCGCGACAGGCAAGGGCCCAAAACATATTGAGGCGACATCAAAATTGCCTATCACAAAACGACCTGGTTTTGCAAGGGGATCCCATGACTTTTTGGCCCGGGGCTCGGCGGCCACCTAGGGAAACCTACCAAACCAACACATTTCTGAAAACTAGACACCCGGGGGATTCGAGGGAGGTATGGCTTGCGTGGATTCCCCAACGTTTTCTTACCCAAAATCCCCTGCAAACCTGAAATTTAGCTAAAAAAATCCGTTTTTTCACACATTTTTGTGTGGGAAAGTTGTGGCATCACCAGGCTGACACAAATTTCCTACCACCCAGCGTTCCCCAGGTCTCCCGATAAAGATGGTGCCTCACTCGTGTGGGAGGCCCAAGTACCCGCGACAGGCAAGGGCCCAAAACGTATTGAGGTGACATCAAAATTGCCTATCACAAAACAACCTGGTTTTGCAAGGGGGTCCCATGACTTTTTGTCCCGGGGCTCGGCGGCCACCTAGGGAAACCTACCAAACCCACACATTTCTGAAAACTAGACACCCGGGGGATTCGAGTGAGGTATGGCTTGCGTGAATCCCCCAACATTTTCTTACCCAGAATCCCCTGCAAACCTGAAATATAGCTGAAAAAAATCACTTTTTTCACACATTTTTGTGTGGGAAAGTTGTGGCGTCACCAGGCTGACACAAATTTCCTACCACCCAGCGTTCCCCCAGGTCTCCCGATAAAAATGGTGCCTCACTCGTGTGGGAGGCCCAAGTACCCGCGACAGGCAAGGGCCCAAAACGTATTGAGGCGACATCAAAATTGCCTATCACAAAACGACCTGGTTTTGCAAGGGGGGTCCCATGACTTTTTGGCCCGGGGCTCGGCGGCCACCTAGGGAAACCTACCAAACCCACACATTTCTGAAAACTAGACACCCGGGGGATTCCAGGGAGGTATGGCTTGCGTGGATCCCCCAACGTTTTCTTACCCAGAATCCCCTGCAAACCTGAAATTTAGCTGAAAAAATCACTTTTTTCACACATTTTTGTGTGGGAAAGTTGTGGCATCACCGGGCTGACACAAATTTCCTACCACCCAGCGTTCCCCCAGGTCTCTCGATAAAAATGGTGCCTCACTCGTGTGCGAGGCCCAAGTACCTGCGACAGGCAAGGGCGCAAAACGCATTGAGGCGACATCAAAATTGCCTATCACAAAACAACCTGGTTTTGCAAGGGGGGTCCCATGACTTTTTGACCCGGGGCTCGGCGGCCACCTAGGGAAACCTACCAAACCCACACATTTCTGAAAACTAGACACCCGGGGGATTCGAGGAGGTATGGCTTGCGTGAATCCCCAAACATTTTCTTACCCAGAATCCCCTGCAAACCTGAAATTTAGCTGAAAAAATCACTTTTTTCACACATTTTTGTGTGGGAAAGTTGTGGCGTCACCAGGCTGACACAAATTTCCTACCACCCAGCGTTCCCCCAGGTCTCCCGATAAAAATGGTGCCTCACTCGTGTGGGAGGCCCAGGTACCCGCGACAGGCAAGGGCCCAAAACGTATTGAGGCGACATCAAAATTGCCTATCACAAAACGACCTGGTTTTGCAAGGGGGTCCCATGACTTTTGGCCCGGGGCTCGGCGGCCACCTAGGGAAACCTACCAAACCCACACAATTCTGAAAACTAGACACCCGGGGATTCCAGGGAGGTATGGCTTGCGTGGATCCCCCAACGTTTTGTTACCCAGAATCCCCTGCAAACCTGAAATTTAGCTGAAAAAATCAGCTTTTTCACACATTTTTGTGTGGGAAAGTTGTGGCATCACCGGGCTGACACAAATTTCCTACCACCCAGCGTTCCCCCAGGTCTCCCGATAAAAATGGTGCCTCACTCATGTGGGAGGCCCAAGTACCCGCGACAGGCAAGGGCCCAAAACGTATTGAGGCGACATCAAAATTGCCTATCACAAAACGACCTGGTTTTGCAAGGGGGTCCCATGACTTTTGTCCCGGGGCTCGGCGGCCACCTAGGAAAACCTACCAAACCCACACATTTCTGAAAACTAGACACCCGGGGAATTCCAGGGAGGTATGGCTTGCGTGGATCCCCCAACGTTTTCTTACCCAGAATCCCCTGCAAACCTGAAATTTAGCTGAAAAAATCACCCTTTTCACACATTTTTGTGTGGGAAAGTTGTGGCATCACCGGGCTGACACAAATTTCCTACCACCCAGCGTTCCCCCAGGTCTCCCGATAAAAATGGTGCCTCACTCGTGTGGGAGGCCCAAGTACCCGCGACAGGCAAGGGCCCAAAACATATTGAGGCGACATCAAAATTGCCTATCACAAAACGACCTGGTTTTGCAAGGGGATCCCATGACTTTTTGGCCCGGGGCTCGGCGGCCACCTAGGGAAACCTACCAAACCAACACATTTCTGAAAACTAGACACCCGGGGGATTCGAGGGAGGTATGGCTTGCGTGGATTCCCCAACGTTTTCTTACCCAAAATCCCCTGCAAACCTGAAATTTAGCTAAAAAAAATCCGTTTTTTCACACATTTTTGTGTGGGAAAGTTGTGGCATCACCAGGCTGACACAAATTTCCTACCACCCAGCGTTTCCCCAGGTCTCCCGATAAAGATGGTGCCTCACTCGTGTGGGAGGCCCAAGTACCCGCGACAGGCAAGGGCCCAAAACGTATTGAGGTGACATCAAAATTGCCTATCACAAAACAACCTGGTTTTGCAAGGGGGGTCCCATGACTTTTTGTCCCGGGGCTCGGCGGCCACCTAGGGAAACCTACCAAACCCACACATTTCTGAAAACTAGACACCCGGGGGATTCGAGTGAGGTATGGCTTGCGTGAATCCCCCAACATTTTCTTACCCAGAATCCCCTGCAAACCTGAAATATAGCTGAAAAAAATCACTTTTTTCACACATTTTTGTGTGGGAAAGTTGTGGCGTCACCAGGCTGACACAAATTTCCTACCACCCAGCGTTCCCCCAGGTCTCCCGATAAAAATGGTGCCTCACTCATGTGGGAGGCCCAAGTACCCGCGACAGGCAAGGGCCCAAAACGTATTGAGGCGACATCAAAATTGCCTATCACAAAACGACCTGGTTTTGCAAGGGGGGTCCCATGACTTTTTGGCCCGGGGCTCGGCGGCCACCTAGGGAAACCTACCAAACCCACACATTTCTGAAAACTAGACACCCGGGGGATTCCAGGGAGGTATGGCTTGCGTGGATCCCCCAACGTTTTCTTACCCAGAATCCCCTGCAAACCTGAAATTTAGCTGAAAAAATCACCTTTTTCACACATTTTTGTGTGGGAAAGTTGTGGCATCACCGGGCTGACACAAATTTCCTACCACCCAGCGTTCCCCCAGGTCTCTCGATAAAAATGGTGCCTCACTCGTGTGCGAGGCCCAAGTACCTGCGACAGGCAAGGGCGCAAAACGCATTGAGGCGACATCAAAATTGCCTATCACAAAACAACCTGGTTTTGCAAGGGGGTCCCATGACTTTTTGGCCCGGGACTCGGCGGCCACCTAGGGAAACCTACCAAAGCCACACATTTCTGAAAACTAGACACCCGGGGGATTCCAGGGAGGTATGGCTTGCGTGGATCCCCCAACGTTTTCTTACCCAGAATCCCCTGCAAACCTGAAATTTAGCTGAAAAAATCACCTTTTTCACACATTTTTGTGTGGGAAAGTTGTGGCATCACCGGGCTGACACAAATTTCCTAACACCCAGCGTTCCCCCAGGTCTCCCGATATAAATGGGGCCTCACTCGTGTGGGAGGCCCAAGTACCCGCGACAGGCAAGGGCCCAAAACGTATTGAGGCGACATCAAAATTGCCTATCACAAAATGTTTTGGGCCTTTGCCTTTCGCGGGTACTTGGGCCTCCCACACGAGTGAAGCACCATTTTTATCGGGAGACCTGGGGGAACGCTGGGTGGTAGGAAATTTGTGTCAGCCCGGTGATCCCGCCAAGCCCGGGGCCAAAAACTCATGGGACCCCCCTTGAAAACCAGGTTGGTTTGTGATAGGTAATTTTGATGTCGCCTCACTAGGTTTTGGGCCATTGCCTGTCGCGGGAACTTGACCCACCCACGCGAGTGAGGTACCATTTTTATCGGGAGACCTGGGGGAATGCTGTTTAGAAGGAAATTTGTGGATCCACGCAGATTCCAGAACTTTCCCACACAGACATTTGAGAAAAAAGTGATTTTTTCATCTAAATTTGAGGTTTGCAGGGGATTCTCGGTAGGGAAATGTTGGGGGACCCACGCAAGACATACTTGCTGGACTCCCCAGGGTGTCTAGTTTTCAGAAATGTGTGGGTTTGGTAGGTTTCCCTAGATGGCCGCCGAGCCCGGGGCCAAAAACTCATGGGACCCCCCCTTGCAAAACCAGGTTGTTTTGTGATAGGTAATTTTGAAGTCGCTTGAATAGGTTTTGGGCCCTTGCCTGTCGCGGGTACTTGACCCACCCACACAAGTGAGGTACCATTTTTCTCGGAAGACTTTGAGGAATGCGGGCTTTGTGGAATTTTGTGGACCCACACAGATTTCAGAACTTTCCACCACAGAAATGTGAGGAAAATGTGTTTTTTTGGACAAATTTTTAGGTTTGCAAGGGATTCTGGGTAACAGAACCTGATGAGAGCCAGACAAGTCACCCCATTCTGTATTCCCCTGGGTGTCTAGTTTTAAAAAATGTACAGGTTTGCTAGGTTTCCCTATGTTCTGGCTTCGCTAGGGCCCAAAATCCACAGGTAGGCACATTGCTAAAAATATGTCTGTGCCTTGTGGGCTTTCTGCTGCCCTGGGGGAATCGGGGGAGTTTGCCCGATATTGTCCCAAGGGGGGCATAAAGACTGTGGCTATTTTTTGGGGGGGTGGGGGCATTGGTATGCCCATTCTGGGCAGCCTCCACGCATAAAAAAAGCCAGCATAATCGCTGGTGCCTAGTGGGCTTTCTGCCCCCTCGGGGGGCAGATCAGGGGCCACTGCCCCCCCTGGGGGGGCAGAAAGACTGGAATTTCTCTGGGGGGGGTTATTGTCCTGCCCATTTTGAGCAGCCCCCACCCCTACATGAATACAAATAAAAATCCCTGGTTTCTAGTGGGCTTTCTGCCCCCGGGGGGGACAGAAAGACTGGAATTTTTTGGGGGGGGCATTAACATGCCCGTTTTGGGCAGCCCCCACCCTAATTTCAATTGCCCAAAATAAATCCCTGGCGTCTAGTAGGCTTTTTTCCCCCCTGGGGGGGCAGAAAGGCTGTAATTTTTGTGGGGGGGTGGGGGCATTGGCATGCCCGTTTTGGGCGGCCCCCACCCTAAGTAAAATTGCCCCCAAAACATCCCTGGCATCTAGTGGGCTTTCTGCCCCCCAGGGGAGGCAGGGGGGGCAGAAAGACTGTAATTTTTTTTTGGGGGGTGGGGGCATTGACATGCCCGTTTTGGGCAACCCCCACCCTAATTTCAATTGCCCAAAATAAATCCCTGGCGTCTAGTGGGCTTTTTGCCCCCCGGCGGGGCAGATTGGGGGCTGCTGCCCCCATCTGCCCCCAGGGGGGGGCAGAAAGGCTGTAATTTTGGTGGGGTGGGGGCATTGGCATGCCCGTTTTGTGCAGCCCCCACCCTAAGTAAACTTGCGGGGGAAAAATCACTGGCGCTAGTGGGCTTTGTGCCCCTCCGGGGGGCAGAAAGACTTTAATTTTTTGGGGGGGGGGGTGGGGGCATTGGCATGCCCACTTTGGGCAGCCCCCACCCTAATTTCATTTGCACAAAAAAAATCCCTGGCGTCTAGTGGGCTTTTTGCCCCCCCCCGGGGGGGGCAGATTGGGGGTACTGCCGCCATATGCCCCCCAGGGGGGGCAGAAAGGCTGTAATTTTGGTGAGGGGGTGGGGGCATTGGCATGCCTGTTTTGGGCAGCCCCCACCCTAAGTAAATTTTTTAGAAAAAAATCCCTGCCGCTAGTGGGCTTTCTGCCCCCCCGGGGGGCAGAAAGACTGGTATGCCCAAAACACAATGGGGGGAGCAAAGGCCCTTGCCCAAGGGGCCGCTCCCCCCTCCCTGGCGCTAGTGGGTGGATCCCTGCTTGGGGATCACCCTCCTGGAATTGGAATGGGGAGATTCTCCCCTTTCCAAAGATACCTCTCCCAAGTGTTTCGGTGCTCGGGGGGCTGAGATAGCCCCACGAGCGATCGTCATTACACAGAAAACCAGGGGAGGGCCTCAGGAGGTTGGGGAAGCTCTTCCCCACCTCCCGAGGCAAAAATGGAAATCCCTCTACTGTTTACAGCAGAGGGATTTCCTGCCCCTGTCCTCATGACGGAATGGTTCTGTCATGAGCACAGGAGCACCAATGCTCATGACGGAACCATTCCGTCATGAGCATCGAAGGGGTTAAGCAGCGGGGCCCATGTATTCCGATTATCAAAGACCACTCCTAAATAAATATACAGCTGTACCTTAGGCAGACTGTTGCCCTGTACATGAAAATATCTTAACTTAGTCTTCTTAGGCCAAAACAGTATTACCTGGGATTTGCTATAATTGGTGGAAAGGTCTAATTGATTCTTGTAACTCACAAAACCATCTAACAAAGTCTGGAGACCCAAAGCTGTTCTAGCCAATAATACAATATCATCAGCATATAACAATGCAGGAATTTGGCGAGAACCAATAAGAGGACAATTCTCCTGTTTATCAAGTAACCTGGGACCTAGATCATTCACATATAAAGGGGAACGAAAAAGGGGTCATTATACACCCCTACCTAACTCTGAACCGCAGAAAAAATTGGTTTGTACAGGACCCGTCCGTGTTAAAATGAACAACTGCCTTCATATCCCTATGCAAGTCACTAAGAAAGTGAACAATCGCTGAGTCAAGGCCCATGTCCTGCAAGATCTGCCACAATTTAGATCTTTTCACCTTATCAAAGGCAGAAGACAAATCCATATACGCGACAAACAATAAGCCCCATTTTGCCACTGTATATTTATTGATCAACATATGAAAATTTAAACATTGGTCACAGGTCCCCAAACCCGGCCGGAAACCCTACAGAGATTAGATAAACCAGACCGATTCTCAGCCCACGACATGGTCCTCTCTAGGATCACCCTGCCCATTACCTTGACGGCCGAATCAATCAGGGAAATGGGCCTATAACAAGACGGAAGATCCCTAGAACCTTTTTTATACACAGGGATAATAATGGACTTGGACAATGAATGTGGTAAACCAGCACGCAAACTAAATTAAATAGCCGTTTTAAGATCGGGGGCCACAGTTTGAACAGGTCGGCAGGAATCCTGTCAGGACCAGGAAACTTGTAGCTTGTCATGCGTGCTATAGCCAATTCAACCTCCTCTACTCCAAGTGTTAGGTTGCCTTGTTACAATGCTGCCTCAGGGGGGACAAACGAGGAAACCTAGTCTGCTGAACCATAAAGGCCTTCAAAATGCGCAATTCATTTCTCTGGAGGTATATGGGAAGAAATAGTTTGGCGTTACACTAAAAAGTGGGCAGTTGACAATCTCCCAAAATTGAGCACTATCAGCCTCTATGGCTACCTCCTTCAAGTCTGTCCAGGCCTCCTCCCTGAGCTCAGTTTTTCTCCTTTCTACTGCTATTTTATATAAAGCACATCTAGATGCAATTAGACCTCTATCTTTCGGATGGGTTTTGAGTGCAAGCAATAGCGATTTATGGGCATAACAGCATTTCTTGTCAAACCAACCCGGGTTTTTTTTTGGTGCCTTGATAGAAGGAAGGGACAGCATGACCTTAACATCTGCCTCGATCTTGTGATAGGCACTCAGAAAGGCAATGTCATACAGTAAATCCCCTAAACTATAGGCAAATTTCTTGCCCCTTCCTTGCCCAAGATCCTTCATGAAACCTCAAGGATGACCTTGGCCCACTTAATTCTTCTACCCTGATCACCAATTTTTCAATCCAGCATGTATCTGGTAGCTGGGACAGAAGATTGTACGAACAGGCAACTGATGCAAAACAACAACACATGGTGATCACTAAAACCAGAAACACTTGTATCAAAAAGACCAAGCAGATTCCGCAAAAAGGCAGAAGCAAAGATAAAATCTAGAGCAGTGCTCATTCCACGTCCAACAAAGGTAGGGGCGAAACTACCATCAGGGTTTTTTTTTAATGCTTTGGTCATAACACATTCCAGAATAAGTTCCACCAAAATGTCATTTAAGCAACCTCCTGCTTGACTGTGTTCTAGATGGAAAACATCCTCCCCAGGAAACTGGTTACAAAGGGCAAAAGAATATCGACACAGGTGTATATTAAAATCCCCCACTAGAATAAAAACAGTTTTAGCGATGCCCTGGGATTCAAACTCTAAAAGCTGGGTCCACAGAACAGACAATGAATTACAATCATTAGGGCCCTGAGTGCATTATAAAAGTTCAAAACCAAAAATCTGCCACCTACTGAAGAGGAGAATAAAATAGCTTGAGCAGTAGGAGAGATTGTGGTCAGGTTTCTCATCCTACAGTCCAATGAGAGAGAAACCAGGGTCAGTAACCCACCCTTGAGTCTACCCTTTGGGGATGGTGTGGCAGGGGTGAAAAAATACCTATAGCCATCTAAAAAGAAGGAGCTCTCAGTCTACAAAGTCTCCTGTAGAGAAATTATAAAAAAATATTTAAGGTAAGAAAACCAATCCAAATCCGAACTATTATTATTTACACCTGCCACATTCCGAGCAGCCAGTCTAGGGCCACTAGTAGTATTATTATGGGCTAATAATATATCATTCGCTGCTGTGCCAGCGGAGTTAAAATCCTCCTTAGCTCCCAAGGCACCTGACCTCTGTGAGCTTGTATCAGTGGCACTATTCATATTATTACAACCTACAGTACTCAAAAGACTGCAGTCCTTACTGGTGGTTAAACCAAATGAGTCACCCATAGGTAGCCTCCTATTCAGAAAAGGTGGTACTAACGTGTCCAAAGTGGACATGGCACGCCTAACCGGTGCCTTCTCTCCTAATGGACACTTCTCCATAAGCAATCCCATTAAAACTACGGTCTCCAGCAACACCTTGAATCGGGGGAAATAAGTGTCCATGTTTATTATCACTGTATACCAAGGGCAAAGGAACCCCTAATGGTGAGTTCTCAGACACCCTGGATTGCGCTCTAAGAGCGACTTGACCATTCTCAAATGTATTTTCAGACAAGTTCTGTAATGTGGGGCATGTGAGTCAGTCAAGTGCCTCTGCACCTAGGGCCTCAAACCTATTGGATGTCTTTAAAATAAAACCGTTTAGCTCTGTAGCTCTCACTTGTCTGTTGCGGGGCCAATTAATATTCACAGTGGGTCCAGGGGGAATTGCAAGGACAGGCAGCTGATAAAAGTAGCCCATGGGCAAGGCTTAGATGGTAGAGGTATAGGCCTTCAGGCTAGCAAGATTCAAGACAGTGGGAGCTACACATGGATGGTCAAAATCTTTAACAACACAATCCCCACCATGAGTTTTGGGTAGGGGTTCCACCCAGTCGACCCTTCTGGCCATGATAAGCCTGTGTGATAATCTATGACCTTCACTGCCCAGTAGGGACAGCCAATGAACCACTTTATTCCTCAAGGTGTGATAATCTTCTATGATTCCACACTTTATTACAGGAACCCTAGTGAGTACCACTGCATAAGGTACAGCGACAGGAGGAAGATGCAATGAAACATGCAGTGGAGATGGACCCTCCTCATTTTTAGTGGTGCTAACCCTTCCCACTGTGGGCCCAAGAACAACCGGATGACAAGCTCCTTTTTGATTATTAGAGGCTCAGGAGGCCCACATAAAATTGGGCTCAGTTTACGAGATGACACTGGTTCCTGACTAGATGTCAAATTAATAGAAAGCACTACTGGCCCATCTTGGGAGGGCGGAGTGTGACTGTGAGGCCTGTCTCATACTCCCTCGTGGGTTTATAACCTGCATGCCCCACCCGCCCTTGTCCTTCTGGGGTAGAGATCACAATGATATCATTAGGCAACATCTGGGACAAGTTGGATTTACAAGACTCTATTTAGATATTAAGACTATCCTCAATTGAGGAAAGTTTATCCAGACATTTTCCCACACCAGCCTCAATCATTGACTGCAACAGCGGGACAATCTCCCAATTGTTATTAGTGGTTTTAGAAGCTGGACTGTGGGGATTACTTCTCCCAGGAGTCTGACAAACCCTAGCCCCCTTACCCCTGGTCCCAGACCGCCCCTACACAGTGTCTGCACTTTTTTTGTGCACTCTGGAGCTGGGAGACCACAGTCCTCAAATAAATTAATAGGCCCTACCACAACCGCTGCTTGATGAACATCGGGGGTAACAGTCATAATGGCCCCTGTATGGGTCGGGCCAGACCCTCCTGGGGCGCCAGTCGGTGTATTGTTGTGGGCCACGATAGTAGGGTCATCAGAAATAACAACAGGGGATACAACTGAAGCAGTCGGGACAATAATAATAACCAATCTTTTCTTGCATGTGTTAATTTCATCATTGATGGCCACCGCCATCGTAGATAGATAATAAAGGATTGGTGATTTGGAGAGCCCAGATGTATCAGAGTCTTTTCCTGCAGCCCCTGGATGTGAGGTCCACCCTTCAATGGAGGTGTTTTTCTATTTGCCCATCACAATGTAATTAACAATATCCCAATGTTCCAGCAAGTACAAGCCCACTCGTCCAACTATGGGGTGCTCGTACAACAAGGAAAAGGCTAGAAAATGATTAAAGAGAATTTCAGCCCTATTGCATAACAACCTTACCAGGGCAGAGGAGTAATGTCCAACCCCAAGGACCAAGAGGGGTGGCCGGCTGACCTTGTCGGGCGCTGAGGGGCGCGGACGGGCCCGCCCTTGGCCCAAGCTTTGCCTGGGCACGGCCCTTGTACCCCCGATGGCCCCTCCTCATTGGTGGTAGCAGCAGGCTGGGACAGCGAGTGCCGCAGTGGCCGTAATCCAGCAAGCGTCCCACGCCAGTGGAGATGGAAGGTGTTCTTGTAGCGCAAGGTGTCAGTGTCGATGGCCCCTCCTCTTTGGTGGTAGTGGCAGGCTGGGACAGCGACTTCCACATCAGCCATAATCCAGCAAGCGTCCCGCGCTGTGGGAGACTTCAGGCGCTCTTTTAGCGCGGCACAGAGTGTCAGCATCAATGACCCCTCCTCCTTGGTGGTAGTGGCAGGCTGGGACAGCGAGTCCTGCAGCAGTTGTAATTCAGCAAGCGTCTCGTGCCGCAGGAGATGGCAGGTGCTCTTGTAGCGCGGCACGGGGTGTCAGTGTGAATAGCCCCTCTTCCTTGGTGCCTTGGTGGTAGCGGCAGGTTGGGACAGCGGGTCCTGCATTGGTCGTAATCCAGCAAGCATCCCGCAGGAGATGGTAGGCGCTCTTGTAGCGTGGCGCGGTGTGTCAGCGTCGATGGACCCTCCTCCTTGGTGGTGGCGGCAGGCTGGGACAGCGAGTCCCACAGCGCCCATAATCCAGCAAGCGTCCCCATACCACTGCATTGAGAGGTATTTTTTTTTAAGTGATAGTTTTCAAACAAGCATTTAGGAACATTCATGTTTCCTCACCAAACCTTGACAGCAATGACAACAGTTAACTAAGAGGCAAGTCAGTTGTCATGTGCACCCTCTGGGTGGCTAAGGTTGCTAATATACATGGACAACATTATAACCAAACACAGGTCAAAGTTTTGTACAACAAACATTCTGAAATCATGTATTTCGAGGTCTACTTCTATGCCAAAATGGACAAAAAAGAGTCAAAGTGAAAAAATATTTGCTTAGGATGACACAGTTTGGTCAAGGGGAAAGCCGGGATTGATCACAGGTTTTCTGGTTTCACATTGTGCAATTCAACCACTAGATGTACATGCTTCGCTTCCCCTACGACCACCTTACACAGTTCCTGACCCACCCGGACCGTCTACCCCACCCTGTTGGCATCAGTGCGGCTCCTGGTCACACCCATAATTTGTGGTCCCTGGGCAAATGTTTGCGAGTACCAATGCTTTAGATCAATAAGAAACAACTTCCATATTTGCTAATAAAAGTATATCGGTACAAACATTGATATGTGGATTTAGAATTATGGGTTAAAGAAACCAATATACTCTCGCACTTGCAGGCAGACTTCAGAAAATAGACAGTACAGTGGATCAGGCATTCAAGTTTTGTTGCTCTTTGAGAATACACAACACTAAGCAAATTATGCTTAGCCTGCACTGGTGGAGGTGACACATTGCATTGTATATGTACAAGCAATTTGTAGCGACTCATGTTTCTCCTAGACCTGACAAAGTCATTTGGTTACTACCTGTTTGACGAAACATATGTTAGCGGGATGGAACCTTATCTTGTGAACTTAAGCTTGGAATATGGTTGGACACCTGGTGCCTATGAGTTGAAATTTGTAATAAAAGAAGATTGAATTGATACACTTGCTGAAATTAATTTTTATTTACTTCTGTTGAGGTACTGGATCCTGGTGTGTGAGCATATACCATATCAGACCTTGGAATATATTTATTTCTACTTGGAAATTGTAAGTGTAGCTGGCCTTCCCACATGTTCAGCACCCATTATCTTCAATGATTTATGTATGTAAACTTATTTTACACTTTTTTAACAGCCTTAGATGTGCCCTCTAATAACCCCTGCTACTCAAATATTGTTCAAGTAAAAGTTTGTGTTGCTGCTGTGTTTGAAACCTGCTGTTATTCCTATTTGACTTAGGACATATCCTGTACCAATAAAATATGACATAGATGCCTTGATATAGTAGTCTAAATAATAAATATTTAAAAGGTGACTAGTTATTTATTGATGTCGTTGTTACACTAATCAATGCAGTGGACAAAGGTACACACTCTCAATTGTCTCTTAGGAAAATCCTTCCATTCTTGCAACTGATCACCAAATAAAGATACAGTTTGCTCGGTTGATTTTGCACATAGATTATTGTAGTGTAGTCTGTACCGGCCTCAGAAAAAACACTCATCTCTAGACTTCGAAGAGTGCAAAATCAGGCATTCAGAATGTGCCTACAATGCATCTACAGAGACAGTCATGTGTAACCAACTTTGAAACTCTCTGCTGGCCCTCAGTGGAAGCCAGAATGCAAAATGTTTTTTAAGAGCAGCAGTGGTCTCACGGCCTGCTCTTAAAAAATGAAACTTAAACGTTCTGTTTTTCCTTTTGAAACACATTCCGTTTTTCTTGAAGGAAAACGGGATGCGTTTATAAGAAAAAAAAGGTTGCTTTATTTTAAAAGCAATCACAGACATGGAGGTATGCTGACCCCAGCAGGCCACCACCCCTGTGATCCCTATCATTCCTAATGGGTCGCAAACTGTGACCTACCTCATTAATACTCATGAGGTAGGTCATTTGTGACCTACTATGAATAGTTATTTTAATCTTTAAAGTTTAGTATATTAAGGATTGTGATTACCAAATAGTGATTCGGTAAAAATTGCCATTTGGAAATCACTATCCTAAAGGTAAATACATCTGGCTCCTGATATCTAAGGGGCATATCATCAAAGAACAGCGTTAAATATCGCTGAGCGGGCTTTGCGCGGATTTGCTTAACGCCGGCTATCGCCGGATTTGATCGCCGAGATATCACGTTATTTACAACGCATATCTCCACGGCGATATTAAATCCGGCGATAGCGGCGAAATCCGCGAACATCGCTGGAAATCCAGCGCAACAACGGAAGCGATAAGGTATTCCTTGCAAATAGGGAGATGTGGATTCAGCCATAGAATCCACCTCCCATCAAATGTATAGCTAAGTCTGCTTTTTTGCAGACGTTAGCTTTCGGTGATATTCGCGGTTAGCGCGGATTTTAACGTCGGTATTGGTGTCCTGGGCCCGCTTGTTGATAGGGAGAAGTGCTGTTAGCCATGATTCCCGTGTTGTGTTTGAAGGAAACGCCCACTTTGCATCTCATTAGAGATGCAAAGCGAGGCGTCGGTAAAAAGGCTGCTAAAATGCGCTAATGCATGTTAGCACTGCCTTGTAAATAGGGCAAAAACATTATCTCCGCTTTTTTGGCTTTTAAAGCCAAAAAAGCGGAGATAAGGCCCTTGATAATATGCCCCTAAATTCTTAAGTGTGGCATTCAACTAACACTATCCACCACAAGGGAGGAAGCCCTTCAAGAATGCCGAATTTAAGCCCATCCCTTACATTTGGGTGGATTCTAACACACTTAAGGCAGTTTATTTTTCAGTGCTCTAAGGTGACCTACTTAATGTGCTACGACTTCATAAATCTCTTTATAAACAAGTAAATAAATAAAGGCTGATTACACTCACATATCAAATTGTAATGGCGATTCGACCAGTGGGACTTCCTTTCTGTTTTTTACAGTACCTCTTGCACTTCTCCTAGTTCTGCTTCTTGGAAGAGGAACTGCGCGAGATCAAGGGCTACATGTTCTTTGAAGGTAGTGACAAAATAAGCTATGGAGCAGGTAAAAAATGCTGAGTAGTGCATGTATTTGTGTGGACACTTGTTGGTGGGTGTGTGAGTCCGGTTATGTGGTGTGTGGTGCTGACTGCTTCCCAAGATGGATCTGGGAATAGTTTATTGCTTATAAGGAATCAGCAAGGAGCCCCATTTTTATTTAGCTGTAGAATTTTCCTCTACATGTCATGTTTTCGATAGGTTAACTGATGCCGGTGTTCTGTTTTTGTGTTCCATGTGAACAAAGCAGTGGAAGGTGTTAGTGGGAGTTGTCAATGCAAACATGGAGGCAATAGGTCAGTCATCATAAGCATGGCGAGCCCCTGTGAGTGGTAAAGACTTGTACAATGGAGCTTCGGAGTCAGCTGACAAACGAAGTATGCACCCTGGGCTATTTGGGCTGGTGATGCAGCCAGTGGGTGCTGGGACAGCTTGGGCAGCCCCAGTAGGCTTGGGTGGTGGTTGGCTGAATTAAGGGGGCGTTTTGGGCTACCTGCTACCATTTTGTGATGAGGCAATATGGTGGCCCAAAACAGTTAGGGGCAGGTTTTTTCTGTATTAGGCCGCGATGGACCCAAAAGCTCGGGAGGCCCTCCACCTGCTCCGTGAAGCGGGTTTGGAGGACCTCCTGTCGGAGTCAGCATGGGAGGAGAGAGGCGGTGCGCGAGCACGCCCTGCTTGCCACGCATCGGCAGGAGTGGCAGCAGCAGTATTTGCGTGTTTGCCGCCGCGCCCTAAGTTGAAAAAAATGATTGAGTAGGAAAACAGTGAGGGCGCTGCGGGTTGGAAGAAGTGGAGCCGCAGGGGCTGATTATCATGGAGAGGCCTGTTCATAAAGGCCTTGGGGGCAAACAGCAGCCTCGACAGCGTGGGACAGGGAAGGACATCAATGCCCAGCTTGAGCATGCCACATGGTGAGCAGATGGCTGTGTGGGACCATGGGCACTTAGAACAAGAAAGCTAATGGGGGTTGTTAAGCAGCTCACCGGAGAGGGGTTCAGTGGACGGGGTTGGGGGAAGGTGGAGATAACCTTAAGGGGCAAGAAGGAAAGGCTGTGGGGACAAGGCAGGGCCATGAGGTTGGGGTACTTCAGGAAGAGAGTTGAGGGGGGCGTGTAGGTGGGAACTGGACACGGAGGAGGGTGAAGCATGACCCATGTCGAAGGGGTGGGCGTTGGCCATAGTTCAGGCTCTACTCGAATGGAGCGACAACGAGGTTGGGTGACTAGGGGTGGCGGGGCTAGTGACCTTGAAGACCTCTTTATTTTTAGGTAAAGTGGAGTGCAGCCAATTAAAGTGTATGAGAGGCAGCCAGTGGGCAGGGGGGCCCATAACACCAGTAAAGGGGCATTGAGCAGGGGCACAGGGTGTCAGGGCAGGGGCTAGAAAAGAGGGAAAGTAAGCACACTGGGGTAACACTTAGAAGTTTGGTGGAACCTGCAGTGGCATTGGAGGAGCCCGGCCCTGATGAGGAAAGGTACAAGGTGGGGCATTGGGTATGGGTTGTTAGGATTACATAAAACATAATGAGAGGGGAGACACAGTTGTTTATGAAAGTGTACAGCTTCATGGGTTAGGACAGTCATATTAAGGAGCGGGGCAAGGGAACATCAGGACACTGGACCTCATAATTGGAGATTCGGTTGCAGGACAGGGCAGTGCAGCAGACCCGGGAGAGTCTAGTGTGGCTCACATACCCCGGGGTGAAGAGACAGTAAGGTCCGAGGCAGCAAACCTGAGGATGTGGTCGCCTGTGGAGCAGAGAAGCGAAGAAGGTCTGGTGGGGCCTCTTCTGCATCACCGGGTAGGTCTGGTGGGCCTCCTTGTTAGTGGCTTAGGGAAGGTCTGGTGTGATCTCTCAAAAGAGCACAGGCAGCAGTCCTCACAGAATTGGTGAGACACCTGCATGGAGGGCGAGGAGATCCCGGGTATGAGTGGATGCCAGTGGGGCAAAGGAGATATCGGAGGAGGCCTGGAACTGGATTATGAGGAGGATGAGGTGGTAGAAGGGGAAGTGGTGGACATGTGGGGGGAGGCAGGTAGAATGTGGATAAGGAGGAGGATGGTGAGACAAGGTAATCGGTCCTATGTTAAGTTTGTTGCAGGAGACAGTTTGGGGCATGCTGATGGAGCAAACTTGTGGAAGGGCCACAGAAACGAAAAGGCTGACAGGAAGGCAAGATTTGGTGCGGGCACCGACCCTGAAGTGGGCGCTGGAGGTAGGGGTCAAATATGGGTGGAGCATCCTGGACCTTCAACAAGGGTTTCTGCAATAGAGAATACTGTAATTTCCACCATGAATGCTCCAGATCCGCAAGGAGGCACCCACTGGTAAAATGCGGTGGGTAGGGACACAAGCTACCACAGTAGGGTGGCAACAGCAGCCTCAGCGAGGTGGGCACAGAGGGTTAAAGGGGCCTTTGGGAAAAGGCTCGTACTCAAGTAAAAGTGCATAGACCGGCATATTGGTTGCAGTGGTATGGGAAGAGGGATGATGCAGAGCTACCTTTTAGGGAGTTTCAGGAAGGGTTTCATTTGGGGTATACGAGGCATCACGTCAAGCGCTGGGCTGAAAACTTGAAATCGATGAGGGAGCACCCGCCGGTGGTGAGAAACAAACTTGACAAAGAAAATCAAAAGGGCCAGATGACACGTCCATTAGAGTTCTAGTCCATAGGCACGTTATTAGTGTCTCCTATTCTGGTGGTGCTGAAGAAAGAAAAAGGCCAGTTCAGGTTGATTCAACATTTGTCGTGGTCAGAAGGGCAGTCAGTGAACGATTACACATTAGAAGACCAGGCTGTGGTTTCTTATGCCACAATTATGTGATGATTGAATTGGTAAATAAAGTAGGTGTAGGGGTGCTTATGGCAAAGAGTGATATCAGATCAGCTAATCAGCTCCAACCTGTTCATCCTGCGAATTTTGAATTACTGGGCATTCAGTTCGAGGGCAAATGGTATGTGGGTAAGACGTTGCCAATGGCCTGCTTGATTTCACGTGCATTGTTTGAAACCTTCAGTTTGTTCCTGCAATGGTTGGTTATTCATGCAGGTGACAGGCTATACTAATGTGACACATTATCAGGATGATTTTTACTTTCTTTGTCGGGCAACTTGGCTCATGAACTGCCAGCAAATGCTGGATGGTTTTAAGGACTTCATGGAAGACGTTGGGGTTTCATTGGCAGATGAGAAAACCGTGGGCCCACACACGGTACTGTCCTTTTTAGGGATAAAGATTGATATGGTGTGCATGGAGGCGAGCTTGTCCGACGACAAAAAGAAGACGATGATGTCGCTCATTCAAGTAATGCTGCAGGAAGTTAAAGTATGAGTGGGAGAGGTAAAAGTGATCTTGGGCCATTTGAACTTTGCCTGTAGAATGGTGTGATACAAAAGGGGATGATGGACGGAACGCTTGAGCCAATCAAACACTCACCCCCAGTCAACTGATCTGGGTTTAATCCATCATCATTCTTTAGCTCACTCCACCACCCCAGTTCAGACATGGCCATATGCAAATCAGTCTGACCCTGTGCCTCATGGGAACAGTCCAGCCCGAACTGCCAAGCCATGTCTTCCCTGGACCGGAAACAAGCATCCTAGGACCGGTTTCTGGCATTTCAGCCGTCATCAGCCAGGCTTGCTTGAATCCAGTGGCAAAGTGAGCAAGGGACCCACGTCTGGGCATACCCCCGCCAACTCAGGGCGACCAAAGCGATACAAAAGGGGATGATGGACGGAACGCTTGAGCCAATCAAACACTCACCCCCAGTCAACTGATCTGGGTTTAATCCATCATCATTCTTTAGCTCACTCCACCACCCCAGTTCAGACATGGCCATATGCAAATCAGTCTGACCCTGTGCCTCATGGGAACAGTCCAGCCCGAACTGCCAAGCCATGTCTTCCCTGGACCGGAAACAAGCATCCTAGGACCGGTTTCTGGCATTTCAGCCGTCATCAGCCAGGCTTGCTTGAATCCAGTGGCAAAGTGAGCAAGGGACCCACGTCTGGGCATACCCCCGCCAACTCAGGGCGACCAAAGCGATACAAAGAATGGTGTGGGCAGGAAGGGCCTTTTGTAGGAGGCTGGAATTGCTGCTGTCAGGTTTGTCATTACCACACCACAGGGTAAGATTGAAAGCAGGGGTGAAGGAGGACTTAAAAATGTAGTGTATTTTCCTGGAGAGTTTGGCAGTTGGCAGGTTTGAGAGACAGAGCTGAGTGGAAGGTAGAACCTTTTTCTGAAGCAGCAGGGGGGTTGGGCTTTGGAATCTATTGGCAGGGGCATTCGTGAGCGAAACAGTGGCCAGAAGGATGGAGGAATGGCGGGCGCAGCATAGCCTTTTTGGAACTTTTTCCCTTGGTAGTTGCAATGGAAGTGTGGGGAGATGCCCTCGCAAAGAAGAAAGTATTGTTGAATGTGGATAATATGGCAGTAATTCACATAGTCAATAGGCAATCAGCAAGGGCACTCATGTATTGAAACTGTTGAGAGTTTTTGTGTTGAGCTGTTTGAAGAGGAACATATGGTTCAAGTATCGGCATGTGCCCGGTATTGATAATAGCATTACGGGCGCCTTGTCTCTTTTTTAGTGGCAGAGTTCTGTGGTCTTGCTTTGGGAGCCGACAAAGACAAAATAAGTATGCCTGTGAAACTTTGGAGAATAGGAGATAAAGGATGCTCCAGCTGGTAGTGAGTTCTCTAGCAGAATCAACAAGGACAGCCTACAGTCAGGCACGGAGGGAATTCATATGGCCCGGGGTGAAAAAGAGGCATGCTGTGGATGAGGTCTGGAATCAGCAGGAAGATGTCGTGAATTTCATCATGGTTATGGTAGAGAAAGGTTGGCCAAAAATGGTGATGGCAGGGAAATTGGCTGGAGTTGCAGTTGTAGGTAAGCTGCTGTGGGGATACGCACTGTTGGAAGAAGAGATGGTTCAAAGGATATTGGAAGGTTGGGTAAGGGAAAGAGCCAAATGGGGGTGCATACGTAGACAGTTGCTGTGGTCTGAGTTTTGCTAGGTGGTGAGGAATCTGCAGGCAGTCTGTGGAAGTGAGCTTGAAACTGAATTGTTTTCAAAATTGATCTCATGGATGTTTTTTGGGGCTTTTAGAGTTTTGGAATTGGGTGGGTGAGAACAGAGAAAGGTTTGGAATTGGAAGATGTGCAGATGCACATGGATCAGGTAGTGGTAATGATTAAGAAGTTGAAAAGGGATCAAAGAGTCAAGAGTGTGATGGTTACATTGGGGGCTTTCGAAGTTCAGTGTTTTTGCCCTGTATATTGGGGAAAAGGCTGAGTGGGCAAATACAACCCCAAGTGGGAAGGGTTTTCCGGCATGAAAGTGGAGGGGCAGTTACAGCATTCCAGTTGTTAGCGGTACTGCGGAAAGCTTTAGAACAGGAGGTGCTTCCAGAGGCACAATACAGGACACATTCCTTTAGAATTGGTTCTCTGAAAGAGACAAGGAGGCGGAGTTGGTCTTGGGTAGGATTATGAAGTTGGGGATATTGTTGTCGGAGTGATATAGAAGATATATGCGGTCAGAAAATCTATAAATGATAGGGGTCAGCTTATGGGGAAGGAAGGTGTAAGGAGGAGTCTAACTGTTTTTGTTGTTTAATTGTAGTTTCTGTTCTGGGCCTGAAGAGTTCAGGCATGAACATTTGGATAATTGGCCACTCATTTATAAAATGGGCGCAGAGACCAGTGGCAGAGAGACACAACTGCGACCAATTGGGTTTAGGGGAACATGGGGTGTGGACTTATTGGCAAGGCAAAGGGGGTATATTGTGGAAGGAGCTGTTAGCAGAGTTGAACAGGCATCTGGGGGGGTGGGGAATGCCCAGACATTCTTGCTGTTCATGTAGGGGAAAACGACTTAGTGAGGGATAAAGCTCTGGCATTGTTGAATGCGGTCAAAGCAGATTTTAAGGAAATTAGGCAGTTATGGTCTGATACCTTTGCATTGTGGATGAAGCTGATTCTTAGGAGAGTTTAGTGATGGGAGGATTGTCCAGTGGCTATCGCCAAAGTGAGATGGAATATCAACAGAGAAGTGAGGAAATTCTGTAGGGAAGAAGGGGTAGGGCTGGATTATACAATCAAAGTTGAGATTTGAGGCTGAGCAATTTTCCACGATGATGGGATGCACTTGTCGAAGATGGAGATGAATTTGTATTGTTTGCAATTGCAAGTGGCATTGTCTGAGGACTTAGGCATGGAGTTGTGGAGGAAACAGTAAGAAATAAAAGGTGAGTTTAGGCGCCTAAGGTTTGGGGGAGCAGGAAAATCTCCAGTAAAGGAGCTTTTCCTGAGTGGTGATCTGCTCACAGGTTTTCAGAGTTGAGTAGGTTTTCTTGTGTTGGGGTGGGTGAAGCAGTTTGAAATGGAAAGGGGAAGTAAGTTTATAATTGTAGATTGCAGGAAGTTGAAGGTTAAAATTTGAGGAGTTAATGGTAGCTCAAGGTAAGCTAAGATATAGTTATAGGTTTACAGAAGGGGGAAAGGTGGTAGGGATCATTTAAGAGTGGGGGTAGGTGCACTGTAGGATGTCTGATGTATAGTGAGGTCAATAGTTTTGTAAGGCAGTTATGTCTTATTAGGTGCACCTGCTTCATTAAAGTGGCCTTTTCCACACTTCAAGTTGTAATTGCTTCGTGCTGTGCCCTCTTGCCCAATGGGAACTAGGGGTCAGTCAACAGAGGAAGTCTGCCCCCGGTAAAATTTGGGCGGGTGGTACGGCCCACGGGGGTGGGGACAGCTTGAGCAGACCCAGTAGGTTTGGGTGGCAGGTGGTGGAATTAAGGAGACATTTTGGGCTACCCGCCACCATTTTCTGTTGAGGCAACACAGTGGCTGGTGGCCTAAAACAGTTGGGAAGGTTTTTCTGTCCCACCCGCTCATCCCTTGATTAGTAGGACAGAAGTGGTGCAGGTGGTGGGCAGAGACATTACTTAAAGGGGGATGTTTAGGGTGTTACAACCCCCCAACAAATGTACTTTCGGATCAATAGTTTGGAACAGGTGCTTTTAGTCGGGTATGGTGAGAGGGCTGTCGTCATGTCCTAGGCGAGCTGCCTTACAAAACTATTGACCTCACTATACATCAAACATTCAAAACAGAGAGGGAGACAGTATGTCCTCCAAAATGTTGGTTATTTTACAAAATATTGTGTTTTCTCCCTTACTACTCCTACCAGTCCACATTCTACTCCCTTTCCACTCCCCCTTAGCCCCCTCTCAGGCTCCCTGCTTGTAGTATAATGTATTTTAACATTATATTCCAGCCTGATTGTTGGAAAATCTGAACCCCCCCCTCAATCTAACTGACCTAGCTACGCCCCTGGTGGTGGGGGACCATTGGTGAAACAGGTGCACAAGGGAGAAGCTGTACAGGAGGTTTGTCTGTGTTAAGCAGGTGTTGTTTGGCGGTCTGCCAACCGGTTTGCAGGGTTGAATAGGTTTTATTGTGTTGGGGTGGGTGAAGCAGTTTGAAACAGATGGAAGGAGTAAGTTTATAATTGTAGATTGCAGGAAGTTGAAGGTTAAAATTTGAGGAGTTAATGGTAGCTCAAGGTAAGCTAAGATATAGTTATAGGTTTACAGAAGGGGGAAAGGTGGTAGGGATCATTTAAGAGTGGGGGTAGGTGCACTGTAGGATGTCTGATGTATAGTGAGGTCAATAGTTTTGTAAGGCAGTTATGTCTTATTAGGTGCACCTGCTTCATTAAAGTGGCCTTTTCCACACTTCAAGTTGTAATTGCTTCGTGCTGTGCCCTCTTGCCCAATGGGAACTAGGGGTCAGTCAACAGAGGAAGTCTGCCCCCGGTAAAATTTGGGCGGGTGGTTCGGCCCACGGGGGTGGGGACAGCTTGAGCAGACCCAGTAGGTTTGGGTGGCAGGTGGTGGAATTAAGGAGACATTTTGGGCTACCCGCCACCATTTTCTGTTGAGGCAACACAGTGGCTGGTGGCCTAAAACAGTTGGGAAGGTTTTTTCTGTCCCACCCGCTCATCCCTTGATTAGTAGGACAGAAGTGGTGCAGGTGGTGGGCAGAGACATTACTTAAAGGGGGATGTTTAGGGTGTTACAACCCCCCAACAAATGTACTTTCGGATCAATAGTTTGGTACAGGTGCTTTTAGTCGGGTATGGTGAGAGGGCTGTCGTCATGTCCTAGGCGAGCTGCCTTACAAAACTATTGACCTCACTATACATCAAACATTCAAAACAGAGAGGGAGACAGTATGTCCTCCAAAATGTTGGTTATTTTACAAAATATTGTGTTTTCTCCCTTACTACTCCTACCAGTCCACATTCTACTCCCTTTCCACTCCCCCTTAGCCCCCTCTCAGGCTCCCTGCTTGTAGTATAATGTATTTTAACATTATATTCCAGCCTGATTGTTGGAAAATCTGAACCCCCCCCCCCTCAATCTAACTGACCTAGCTACGCCCCTGGTGGTGGGGGACCATTGGTGAAACAGGTGCACAAGGGAGAAGCTGTACAGGAGGTTTGTCTGTGTTAAGCAGGTGTTGTTTGGCGGTCTGCCAACCGGTTTGCAGGGTTGAATAGGTTTTATTGTGTTGGGGTGGGTGAAGCAGTTTGAAACAGATGGAAGGAGTAAGTTTATAATTGCAAAAAGCAGGAAGTTGAAGGTTACAGTTTGAGGAGTCAATTGTATTTCAAGGTAAGGTAAGCTCTAGCTTAAGTATTACAGTTGGGGGAAAGGTCGGGAGGGGACATTTAGGGGTCAGGTATGTGAATTGTTGATTGTTTGATGTATAGTGAGGTCAATTGTTTTGTAAGGCAGTTTGCCTAGGAACGGTTATGTCTAATTATGTGCAACTGCTAAATTAAAGCAACCTTTTCCACACTACAAGTTGTGATTGGTCCATGCAGTGTCATCTGGCCAAACTGCTCTACCTTTCCATACACAGAAAGCCCTCTATGTTTCCCAGAAGCACTACTGTGATGTGCAGATCAGGGAGTTTCTCTGTTGAGAGAGGTAGGACGACGGTGCCTGCTTCATCTCGGTTCCACTTCTGGTGACACCCAAAGGTCGTGCTGGCTGAGCAACAGTCTTTGCCCAACTATCTTAGGCGTGTTGAACGCTGGAGAAGGCGGTGAAAGAGCTGCATTTCACGTGAAATCCAAACTAGGTAAAACCCAAACTGCTTTTTGGCTTAAATAACAAACGTTGATGCCATTTGCCAGAAAAAGCAGTGTGCACATGACTATTAATTAGGAGTAGCCAGGTGCCGAATATTTGAGTCTTGGCTTTCCTTCTGATACCCCGGCACTGCCCTTGTCCTTGCGATCCTTGGTTTCAGGGACCATACATTATGCAACAGGAAAAGTTCTTGGGAGCCATTCTGTAGTATAAACTCATTCACTCAAAATTCTAAGCAGAAATAAGAGACAACAGAGGGCCTAAGAGTAGGGGAATAGGTCAAGTCTGTGATGCCACTGGAAGTCAAAGGGAGTGTGATGTCACTTCCGCTAGGTGTAGCATTTTGGTGAATTGACTCATCATTGTGCATAATGGATTCATATTTAAGCCATATACCACATCATGATATTCTCCAGTAATGTAGTCAGTCTATGGTGTTTACTGTGCACAGGTGAATACCACAGACTACTTTGTGCGACTAATACAGTTGCTACACGAAAGGTTTTTAATTTTTGAATAAATAGCAAATATTAATCTGTCAGTAAAGTATCAGTGGACAAAAATAAAGAAAGCACTGTTACAAAACTGTTTCCACATATGTGCTTAGATAAACGCGTCAGAATGTGACAGTCCCTTTTGATGAACAGCTACCAGAGGATCTTGCCAAGTTCCTTTAATCACAAAATCCTTTCACTTGTGAACATGGCGTCTGTCACCTCGGAAAGATATTTTATGAGCTAATCAGATTCTGAACGTGGCAGAAGATTGTCAGGTTGCCTTTTCCATCGCCTGGAGGTTTGAATTGTGGCCATCACTCTTTTCATCTCGAGTGTAATCACGTGAGACTGGCATTGCTTCAATTTATGGAAGTGGCCAAGTTATCTTTCACGTTTCCCTGAAAGTATTCAATTGAGTTTATGCGATAGTAACTCGATTAGGTGATGAATAAAATATCTGAGTCAAAATACAAAACCCGATTCACAGCAGAGGAACTATGTTCGCAGCAACAGCCACGGATTTAAAGTTTAGAGGCAAATTAATAGGAAATGTGTATGCATTAGACGGGTCTGCAACAGGGCCTCATGTAGTTTGAGGACCTATTGGCTACCAGTCTTGCGACGGCCAGCCTGACTTGCGTAGTGTTAACCTCTCCACCTAGCTGGAGAGCGGGCACAGGCCTCTTCTGCCTGCTGGAGTATCGTGGCAGCCCGCTCCAGCCAATCCTGCCGCTGCTCTCATGATGCTCATCTGCAGCATGAGAGCAGCGTTGGGATTTGCAGAAGGGGGATGCCTGAGGCTCCATGAGGTGCCGTCACGCTGATGTCTAAAGAAAGAAGAAAACACGGAGGAGAGCGAAACACGGGTAAGTAAAACATTTTTTTATCATCATCTTGGCCCCCACCGGGTTTGTCTCTCAGCCCCCTCTACGCTCCTCCAGTGTTGAGGATCACCGCAAGCCACTGTATAAGAGTTGATTAGAGAGACTGATCGGCGCAGTCAATAACTAATAAATATGTTCCCATTGACATGATGGACATTTTCATAATAAAGCACTGATCAGGAGAGTCTCTTAACAGACAAATAATAAGTAAAAAAACAATACAACTTATACAGTGATGGATAACTCAAAACCCCTCTGTATGGCGGTCTGTCACAGCATCATAACAGGTGACAAAGAAACAGATTTTGATTTATTCTCCCCAAATACAAACGTATAGATGTCAAGTTTCCCAGGTCCATGCATAATGTGTTGGTCCAGTTTAGGTCTTTTTAATCTTTGAATTCTGGGACTTGTAGCCCTGTTTTATGGTGAAATAAACAAGACGAAAAGTCCCCAAATTCAAAGAAAACAAAATGTGAGCAGCATTTGACACATGGACCTGGAAAACCTGACAGTGCTGCAAACGCATGGGGAGAAGTGTCTGAGATACATTAAAGAGGTAAGCAAAAAGTCGGCTGTACAAAGGGGGCAACAATAAAATGTAGTGGAAAGCAGCTCTACTCACTGATATTGAATCACTCATATATACGAACAAGCACTGACAAAGCCGATAGGTCTATCCTTGGCTAAAGAGCAGTGGCTTTGCTAATGCTGGTTTTCCTTTGACATATTTCATTACTAGTTTAACATTCCATTCCAAGATAGCACATGCATGCAAGACTGCCCATTTTTGAATGTATTTGGTATACTTTATTATTCTTTATTGTTCCAAGATGGCCGATGCATTTGCCATCTTGGATAACTAGATGATTAAAATGCGAAGAAGCATTAAAATATGGACACCACTGCATGCACAAGTATCCATCATCACCACCAAAGATGGTCGCCAAAGAAGTGCCCACACAGGAGGTGGCACCCAACAAGAGGCAGTAAGTATCCTGCTTGTAGTGTGGAGTGAGCTGCTGGGGACTCATAAAAGGTAAAAAATATAGTTAGAACTTAGTAATACATAAAAAACACATCATCCACCCACCCCTAGCATTGAAGGAGAATACTTTGACAGCAGATGTGCACATTGTGCACGAGCAAAATTCTGTCCCTCGTGTGAGGGGAGCCAAAGGCTGAAGTAGGCTGACCCATTGCTGTTGGAGGCCTAGGCAAAATATAAATCACAATGTAAGTGGCCTATGGATGAAGACTGCTTACCCAAAACTCTTCGAGGTATGTATACATTTTCTAAAGAAAAATCAGTGGTCTGATGCGACAGCTAAAGCTGTGTCAAAGGTCAAATCGAAGCATTCAGAGTAATGATTCATACGTGTGACAAGAACTTGATACCTTTTCCAGAGATGAGACATAATTAAAGCTAGCACAGTTTTATAATGGATCTTAAGCCAAATAGCATAGCTGTGCATTGAAAATAAGGCCTCCAGTAGCATAATTCTGTCTTGTAATTTTTTATTTTTTACTTTTTTATTTGTTTGCTTTTTCCAAATTGTGTAATTATAACGCCATTAAGTAATGGGCAGACACTGCATATTCCATGTGATTAGAGTGACAGGTCCTGGTTGCACAACAAACACACACACAGTGAAGAACACTTGCTTAAAGAAAGTTTATAAAAATGTTTGTGAATGGAGTAATACATTGAAGCTTTCAGCTTTTCCAGAATATCAGGTAAGATGTAACACAGAAGTGTTTTCTCTTTGTATAAACACAAAACTAATAAGGAAAATTGAAAAGGTACTGGAAGTTATGGAGTCCCCAAGTCTTATAATGGCTGCCACAACATTTTCTTATATGTTGTGACAGCTAATCAGATTCTTTTGGAGGCTCCAAAGACCTATATTGCTCTGAGCTTTACTGAGCTTTAACGACTTCATGCCCAACCCAAGCACCTTTTAGATGCCAATTTCTTGAAAACTACTGAACGGATTTATACCAGACCCAAAAAGGGATATCCTTGAGTAAAGATTTACCTTTATGCCAATTTTGGAGCAATTCCGGTCAGCTGTGTTTTCTGTATTGAAGAGCTAAATCTCCAATAGGAATTGCAATGGGAAATGGTACTTTTAGGGCCTCTGCTTTCTCTTGGCTCCTACGTGGCAGATCTGCACGAATCTTGCCACAAAGGACCCACAGTGGATGAACCTTTGGGGTTGTTTCAAGGAGTTTCATTGAACAGCCCCAATGTCATTAAGAAAAAATAATGCCTTTGCTATGGGAACTGTCACTTAACCATAACTACACTGGTGCTATCACTATCACTGTGGGATTCTGCAATCCATGTATTAAAACCAGGGGCATATTTACAAGAACTGATGCATCTGCATCGATGCGCCAGATTTCTTGCACCTGCCTCATAGCCCCTAACGATGCCATGGATGCGCTGTATTTACAATAGAGTGCTCCATGGCGCAAGGATTCACGGAGGAGTCCGAAATGTTGGCGCCTGTTTTGGCGCTGAAGTGACGCATTGCTGGAGTTGGTCGCTATACTGTCGCAACTCCAGCAACGCGTCAGAACACAGCGGCGAGTCCCATATTAAAAGCCCTACACCAATCCTGATGCCTGGTTTGAGAAGACAGAGGGATTTTGACGCACTCACGTTGTAGAGTGATGCAGTGAAAAGTTGTACATTTCACTATGTTAGCTTTTAACGTTGAAACACCTATCATGCAAACATTATACCTGGTGCAGATATAATGTGACGCAGGCCTCCACAAACTGACACATTGGGCAAAATGCGCCAGTTTGTAAATATGGAGCAGTGTGCCACTGCTGCGTCAAAAAAAATGATGCTGTGGCGGCACTAACTTCTTATATGTATGCCCCCCAGTCTCTATTTTCTGTATATTCAGCAACTTGTGATGCACCCAACTACCTATTATAAAGAAATGATGTAGCCGCTCAAATGTAATAACAGATTACAGTTAAGTTCTGATATCACAATGCCTCCTGCCAGAGCCAGCGGCCAAGGGGAAAGGCAGTTTGGGGCATGGAGATAATTAAAGCAGCTGTTTAAAGAGCGAAAATCAAATGTTGCTTTTCTGTCTTCTGCTCTGTTTTCCTAGCTGTACAGTGGCAGGTAGAAGGGAGATATTTATTTATAGCAACATGTTTATTTTTTACACTCTTTAGGTAATTATAGAAAAGTTAGAATCTTTCTGCATGTTTCTATACATTCATAGCTAATGCGCCTTTTAAACAAATTGCTTGTATTGAACTGATTCTAATATCTTTTTGCAACAAATTTCTAATAGCCATGCTCGCTCTTTCATAAGAAAGAGCTCACACCAAGGATGTAAGTGGTAGTGTTATGTTTCATAGGGTACCCCAATATAGGCTTGAGTAGTCCCCCAACATTTTACCTACATTTACTGTACTGTTACACTACACAATGGGTTTTGGTATTGACCTTTTACCTAGTTAATCGCTGCATAATGTTGTGTGGTTTTCCCTGAAAAACTAGCCTCATTAATTATGCATGAAGATTCTCAGAATCACAGCAGGATTGCCATCTTCTGCATAGTAACTATGTATAAGGGTCATCCCTTCTGTCATCCACGACCGACATGACACAGCAAGGTAGAATCCCCTGAGGGTTCCTTTTGGGTATGTATACACCATATCTTTGCCAAAGCAGGCAGAGGAGAAAGACATCAATGCTGACACACTGACGCGAGACGCTGAGGTTCCTGCACGCAGACACTCCAACTCCCTGTGGTCTGACATCCCTCGCGGGGTGTCCATCACGAGACGTAGACAGGGTCCCACAGTCTCTCACTTCAGGTAATGGGGTTGGCTTCAGCCTAGGGGGATTCTTGGCTCTACACTTACATACATGCTAGGTACACTTAGGTACATCTAGTTAGGGTTGCATCGTAGGAGTACGTTTTATTACTGTAATGTATTTATATACCTGCCTGTATTCATTGTTTTAGCACTATGGTAGGAATCTACCATCCATTTACTCTATTGGTGCTTATAATCATTTATATCTGTTTCTGTCTTATGGTTGTTTCAGCACATTTATTTTACACTAGAATGATGCTGGTTCAATAAATGCTTACTGAAAACGTCCCCACCGTTTATTCTGTGTACCTTTCTGAGACAAAGTGAGCACGAGTGACTGAGCGAAAAGTACTGAACTGTTTCCATGGTCCCTGATGGGACAGAGTTGTCATGTTCAATAGTTGCCAAGAACTATTCTGTCCTTGGTAAGAGGAGTCTACAGTGGCACTGGGAGCTAGCTGGTATAGAGGCGAACATACCCTGTGGGGGTGTCTGGAATCAGTCTGGACACCAATCCCACAGTCTATGTTGTCTAACCGTGCAGATCCTATATAGGTTTATAGGAACTACACAACATGATGCCCAACGTTGGTTTGGTACTTATTTAACGGTCAAATCTGAGCAGTTCAGTCGTGCTTTTCTCAGAGACCCCTACTCACATTTACCCAGAGACGTCTGGAGTGGCAAGGGAAAATCCGCCACAGCTGAGTAGGCATATCCTTTGTGTTGGCTGTAGGTTTATTCAAGCTTTAAGGACAAATAGTTCCTATTGTGCATAAACCCTTATCTCAGTTTCCTTGAAACCTTTTTCAACAATGGCTGACGAAAATCTTGTTGCGCCAGTAGAGGAAGGAGAACAAGAAGGTGAAATAAACATTTCAGTAAATGTCAGAACTGCCCCTATTTTAAAACTAGCAGAGTATGGAGTCACAGCTAGGGGTGGGACAGTAAAATTCGTGATTGAGGCTCGTGAATCATATAGAACTGAGGTATTCTATTCATAGGTTAAATTCCCACAAGCACATGCACGCACAAATACATTTCATTCTTACACTGAAGATGAAACACCAGAGGAATACTGTCCATATGAGGACATTGAAATTCCGCTCACCTACCAGGAGCACATAAGCTGGTTTAAAGGCGCCCTCCCACACACAAAAGATAAAGTTAGACTCCGTCCGCTCGGCAGAGACTGAGCCACTTGGCTGGTCCTAGAGGCTTACATACCGCATTCAGAAATTGACACAATGCCAGTAGCAGACTTACGTCCGCTACACAAAGAAATAATAAAACTTTACAGAAACCTGACACAGGTCGTCATGAAAACACTCACACTTCAGCTAACAAGGGCTACAACAGCAGGACAAATTCAGGGATCTACAACTAAAATAACTCCACAAACGCTACCCGCAATTATCGGTAAAATGCCCACTAGACGTGAGCAAATGCCATTCTGGATAGCTCAGAAAATCACACAGTTAGAGGCAGTGTTTCCACACACAAGCCCTCAAGAAAAACACAGAATGCTAACAATCTGCTTGCCAATTGGGGATAGCTCCGCAGATAGAGGATTATACCTCCTGGGGTACAGTTTTCGCTGCCATATATACCAGAACTCATGGTATCCCTTCAATAGCAGTAATACCAGATGTATTAAGACAAATACAGAATGAGTATGGAGCAGAACCTGCTCTGAACTTAGGGATGAAGTTGTTAGGAAATGTTGCCCAGGTATCAACTATAATATTAGCAAACATAAAAGGGGCGGCAGCAGCAGTGGCAATACGGGAACGCCTGAGGAATTTCACTCCTTTACAACAGGAGCGTGAAGTACCTAAAATGATCAAAGATACCTATGCCGAATTAGGTAGAGAGAGTTTGGGAGCTAGAGCAACAAAACTTCAACTCATGGGTGGTCCTGAAAAGGATAACACCAAGCAAGAACCTGATTCTTCCGAAAAGAAATGGGATCATAAAAAACAAAAGAATAGAGAGAATAGATCACAATCAAGGAGTGGGTCTCCTCAACAGGATCCCTCCGAAAGGAGGTACAACCTTAGAATTGTGATAACATTAAAAAACCTGACAGGTATCAGGATACTGATACACGTTCCTCTCGTTCCTTTCAGGGTCCATCAAAAAACTCAGAGAGGGAAGGACGGTCAGAACACAGACAAGAAGAACGGACAAAGTCCAGAGACACACAGCATACTTTGGACTATAATATCAAAAAATAAGATAAACCAAAATCAAAACCTCAATTTAAAAAGAAGATGGTAGCAGGTCTTAAAGTTAGACATGCCCAGAATTCTGAGGACTCAAATTTTGAACGGGGAATGGGCTCGGACGATGCTAGACAGCGCAGCAGAAGTAATAGCTCGCCAAAACCTGATGGAATTTCTGGGGACAGCGGAGTTGAATGAACACATCACGGTGGAAACACCTGATACAAGGGCAAGTGTCCCACATCGGTTACATGAGATAACACTCCAAATGGAGGGGGACAAATCCAGAAAAATTAAGGGTCTCTTTTGGGAGAACCTAACTTTTGGCTATGACATCCTTTTGGCTGAAAAAGATTGGCCACCTGAGATTGTTGTGGAGTGCCCAAAGGGAGAAACGGTAATTTTACCGACCTTTTCTGACCTCGTTCCAATATACTTAAAACATACATATGTGCAGGAGTGGGCGGTAGCACTTGCTCCAGCAGTATATCGCAACAATGTAGGTTGGGATGCTGAGTCAGCTCACCATGTAATCCCAGTAAAAACTACTCCAACTCAACAGAGACAGTACCCTATTAAACACGAAGCGAAGACACAGGTCAGGAAGATCTTCGATCAACTTGAATACCAAGGTGTAATAGAAACGTGCACCTCTTCAATGAATAATCCTTGTTTCCTGTAATGAAACCCAATAATAAATACCTTCTACTTTTAGACTGCAGACATCTGAACACATTCATAAAGACATTTGCAGTACAGAATGCACACAGTGCCGCATTAATGAATAACCTTGTGCGGAAAAAATACAAAACAACACTAGATATCTCAAATGGATTTTTCTGCCAAAATATAGTGCCTGAGAGCAGATATTTGACAGCATTCTCAGCGCTAGGTTCCCAGCGTCAATTTTGTTGACTCCCCCAAGGGTATAAGAATAGCCCAGGGTTGTTCTCAGCTAGGGTAACTGAGCTACTTCAAAATTTGGATGAGGAGGCATTGTCCTATATAGATGATATTTATCTTAAGGATGATGATTTAAAGTATCATTTGACCTGTGTGAGCAACATCATTTTGGGGTTCGCCTCTGAGGGCTACAAATTCAACTTTAAAAAATCAAAAAAAGCCTACCTCAATGTCCTATTTTTGGGATATGAGCTCTCTAGTGAAGGGAAAAGCTTGGCAGCTAACTTTTTAGAAAAGTGTGCGCTGCTCCAACCTCCAAAATCATTAAAAAATTTACAATCCATACTGGGATTCCTGAATTTTGGTAGAACATACATTTTGGATTACGCAGAGAGGGTTAAACCTTTCTATGACTTAATAAGACCTGATTTTTCAGTTAGGCAATGGACACATGAACACACAGATATCCTTTGTTCCCTACAAGCTGACATGATAGCTTCAAAACGGGAAACAGCCATTATTATGCGGTCTTTACCACGCACGACCATTACCACGCATATTTTACAACAAACATGCCTTTACCACGCATGTCCATTACCACGAAGCTTTTACCACGAATATGCTGTGGTAAAGGCATGTTCGTTGTAATGGATGGTAATGGTCACGAGTTAGGATCTCAGGGCCAGGACTGTGGCAGGGGTGGCGGTTGTAGGAATCAGGGCCAAGAAAAGGGATAGACTTAGGGTTCAGGGCCGAGCTAGGAGCTGAGGCGGGGCGATTTTAGGCCCGGGGGGGCGGGGAAAGGTTACGGAGCATAGGGCCAGGTGGGGGACTGCAGCAGGGGTGGTGGTTTTAGGAATCAGGGCCAAGAAAAGGGATAGACTTTGGGTTCAGGGCCGGGCAGGGGGCTGAGGTAGGGAGCGGTTTTAGGGGTCAGGGCCAGGTACAGGCATAGCACGAAGCGTTAAACTCACCCCTGCTTCTCAGGACCCATCAGGCTCTCCCTTGGACTGGAGGACTTAAGGATCAAGAACGGACAGGGGGCTGCAGCAGGGCGAAGTTTTCTCTGGTTCTGACCTCTCTGTCTCGTCAGAAAATGGAAGACCGTTCACAGTGTCTATTTAGCACTGTGAACGGATCACGTGGGGAGAAACAGCAAAAAATCTGGAACGTTAATGGCAGTGCGCCGCAACGGCACGCATGCCATTACAAAGGTAATGCCTTTACCGCGCATGTCAATAGAGCACCTATAGGCCCTTACCAAGCATACCTTTATCACGATATTATCATGGTAAATGCATGCGTGGTAAAGGCATATACGTTGTAAAAATTATCGTACAAAATTCATGCATGATAATGACGCATGCGTTGTACGGGCAGCGAAGTAAAGGCATTTGTGGTAATTGTATGCGTGGTTACGTCATACAATCCTTCAAAACACTTGCAGACACACGTAAACTTCCGTAATCTGGTGATCCGTGTTATAGCGAGTCAATCTGGGTACACTTATCTAACCTTCAATGAAGGCGAAACAGTACCCATAGCATACAAATCACATTTGTACACAGACGCTGAAATGTGCTTTGCTTCTACAGAAAAAATACTGACAGCAGTACAGACTGCTGTAGTGAAAGAAAGAGCACTGGCTCAGGGGAAACGAATAATTGTCGTAACTCCAGTACCGGCCCTAGAGGCTGCTACGAAGGCTAGTGTTCCAAATGCAAAAGCTTCACATCTAAGATGGATACAATGGGCTAATTCTCTCACTGCATCAGACGTAGAATACAGATACGACCCAAGTCTAAAAACACAAGCATTTTTGCAATATGAACAAGAATATCCTCTCCCGAATGAAATAATGCCTCTAGATCAGTATGAATACATAATTGACACTGACGGATCTGCTCAGCTGGCCATTGGAAGTAAACAACAATACAGCGCCGCATGTGCGATTGTAAAAGGTTGTATGCAGGACGGAAAGTTCCATCCAAGCTGTACAAAAACACAGTCTCTAGGAGACTGCACGGCACAGCTGGCAGAATTAAAAGCTCTATTACTGGTGCAGATAAACATGGATCAGGAATTCCCCACACTAATTGTGTGCGATTCTTTTTACTGTGTCCAGTCATACAATGAATATCTTCACTATTGTGGCAGAATGGGTTCAAGGACTCAAAAGGTGGCACAGTTAAGCATAAAATGCTATGGGAACAGGTAGCAGAGTTGAAAAACGAACTACGAAGAGCTCACTTGATGCACACGCTGAGTCATCAACGTGATGGCGTTCACGTTGAAGAGAATTCATTGGCTGATGAAGCTGCAAAGGGGGCAGTTCCTACTGCTGCCGTAGCTGCAATCACTCATTCAAAAACAAGAATAGACGGAAGTACAATGGTATCTGTCATTGCTTTACGCAAAGACAATAAGGCATTGCCGAAAGGTTTTCCACTGAAGTACTCCTACAAGTTAGATGCAAACAACATTCCATATTCTCAGATTCCAGGAGTGGGGGATAGAGTAATACCAAAACGGATCGCTGATAAGGTTTAATACTAGCTGCACACAAGGGTCTAGGTTCTGCACACGCAGGGATAGCCGCAACAGTTTCCCTACTGAAACAACGCTATTGGTGGCCAGGGTTAACAAAGCAGACCAAAGACTACGTCTTAAAGTGCGACATCTGTCAGCAGATGAAGGGTTCTACCGTGGCGCGTCCAGTGCAGACACCTTTACTAATATCAGACAGACCACTAGCATGTGTCTATCTGGGCCACTGCGGCACGCTACATTCTGATGGGGCTTACAAGTATATCTTGGTGGCAGTGGATTCATGCTCGAGATTCCATTGGGTATGGCCTCAGCGCTCGGCTGACGCTCGTACTATTATAAAAGATTTGCGAGTCTTTATAGGGACATACGCAGTTGGTACATTACATTCTGACTGTGGCCCCGCGTTTAGCTCTCGGGCTTACAAGGAAGCCATGGAAGGTTTGGGTGTAGCACTGCGGTACTCCTCTCCGTACCATCCCGAGGGAAATTTGGTTGTGGAGAGGAAAAACCGGGACTTAAAGCAGTCTTTAACAGCAAGAGTATTAGGTTCGGGTGGTAATTGGGTCAATCACCTATATCTATATAGGTGATTGACCCAATTACCACCCGAAGGGTACAGCGTGCCCTCAATAATATGAGGGGGTGTCACTCCTTATGAGGTCCTTTTTGGGACGAGAATGTGGGTACCTGATCTCGATTGTGAAGGCATAGTGGCGGATGAAAAACCTTTTGACATCAATAAATGTTTGGCTGTTTTACAGGATCTGAATTAATCCAGGGCACTACAGAGTAATGTCCAGGTGAAGCGGACTGCCACTGGGGAAGTTAAATCAGTCACGGCAAGACCTGCCTGGATCCCAAAAGTCGGGGATCTGGTCAGGGAATAGATCGAGGACAAAAAAAGAATTTGGGCCATCTTACAGAAAGCCTGTGCCTGTCCTGGCTGTCGAAGGAACAAGAACAGTACTTCTTCCACCTCTTGCCGGCAAAAAAGAAAAGAGATTCGTATCCATTGATCTGATCAAACCACACTATGTGGCCGATACTGAATGGTAGGCCTCGTGGGCTCCTGAGTAGCCGGCACCCTCCTCTCGCTACAATACAGGAATTTCAGACAGAAAGACTCATCACGTTTGAGGAGTCTCCTATACGGAATGATGGACTATGCATCAATGCCATGGAACTCGTTCCCCTTGAAACAGAAATTCAAAACCAAAATGAAAGACAAATTTCAATTTGACCTAACACTGATGTCTACATAAACATGCCTCAACAAGAGCCATCTACAAGTTCAATAGCACCTGCTGAGCTACCAAAAATAGATTGAACTGCATCTGGCTATTTCATCGACTTCGATACCTTTTTCTTGGATCCAAGTGAACCTGAAATAACGCCAGCCCCAATATCACCTAAACAACAAATCAAAGACTTCTTCATTTTTCTTAAAAAGACTTACCTGGTGTCACCTTGGTTAGAACTTTGGATAATCACAGGGATACTTTTCTTTCTTTTCTGGATAGGCTTAGTAACTGTTTTCTGATTACTTATTATTGGAACTTACCTTCGCCAAAGCTCTGCAGCATCAAAAGTGAACTTGATTCTGAAACCTCATGTTTCATCACATCGTGAACAAAGAGACTTGTCATCAGTGAACATTACAGCAGTTCCTATACCTGATGGTATAGTATGGGACAAGGTTGATTATGATATATTTGGCCCGACCAAACTTTTAAAAATACCTCATTTATTTAAAATTTCTCTAAATGATATCATTACCTCCAGTACATTTACCGATGATTGGGATTTTGAAACTGTCAATAATATGTTGTTTGATTTAGAAAAATCTGCTGCATTTTCAAGCAATGAAATGTTAGAAGACACATCTGATTTTGATAGTATGTACTGTTATCATCATTATGGTCATCACTTTTTACAAAAATCGAGTATCCCTCGTAATGTTTTCACATACCACCAATGGGTACATTGCCCAACACCGCCGAAAGTTAGTTCAAAAACTTTTGCACAGAAATTTTCATATTTTTCAGGGTTTAACACTTCTGACCCGACCTCATTTTACTATAAGGTTGCACCTACACCTGCACGGAAAAATATGCTGACTAACACCAAACAGATTTATTCTGCATCCTTTATTGCCCAACTGTCTGAACATGGTTTCGACTTATGGAAAGACACTATAGACACAAAATCAGTCTGGGGTTCTAAGGATTGGCAAGTTCAGGGAACGGAAGCACTATTTAGAGTGTACCTCATTCCGCAACAAATTATATTTCTAAATGAAACTGTGCAACAGACTTCCTGTCTTGGACTAGCCAAGAACAAGGATTTTAACACACTACGGATTCTAACACCTTCACACATCAATTTTACATCAAATGGAGGGGATACAATAGATGACATCATGAAGTACAATCGATCAGACCCCAATTGGAAGGGATGGTTAGTTTGGCCCACAGACACAAATGGATGTCAATCAAGATTCAGGGGTACAACCGATGGGTTTAGTATCAATAGGCCAGACCCACGATATGTAGAACGAGAACATTCGGGGGTAGTGACATCATACAGTGTTGGGAAGTTGTGCCATGATTGGCTAAAAACCTTGACACTGTCCCAGGTGAAACAGCACTTATCCTTACTCTCAGACGAGGTGGATCTAAGGGATTTTTTATTAGGTCCCCGAAAGCCACGTCAGAAACGTTTCTATTACGCTGTCTATAATGAACTCTGGAAAATCTCTCAACAAGAAGCCGCAGAGAGACTACGTGAAATAGATAGAATTAACCTAGAAAAGGCGTTAGCTGTAGTTGACAATGGTCTGACTACATTAACATCCAGGATTTATTCACTGGGCTACATTGTATCTTCTGCTATTGATGTACTAGAACAAGATTTGTCCATACTACAGCACGGACAATCACAATTACGTTCTATTGCATTGTTAAGCTGGACACTGCAATCACTGCGCGCTGGTTATGTGCCTTGGTGATTTATCAACAGTACGTCTCTATTTTCAGCATACAATCTAATTGAAAAACAGATTACAATGGCACAAAGGGGAGAAAAATATACAATGCTGCGCATTGAAAAACTTGACAAGTTACCTTTTACTGTGGCAGAATCACCGTCCACAGAATGGTTAATTCATGGCCACATAACACTACCGGTCACTACTTTCTAGTTTCAATATTGCCTAGAACAATGACAGGCAGGCAGATATGAAGCGATGGGTAGGGAATTCATCAAGGAATCTTGGGAATTGCCGTACAGATTTCGATGTAGGAATGGGGACACGGAAGTGTTTCTTAGCGGTACCAACTGCGAGAATTCCTTAAGTGGATCTCTCATATGCCAGGATACATGCTACACGGGCCTGTAATGGTTCAGTTGCAAACTTATCCTGTCACTTGAAAGGTTCCCCAGCTGCCGTGATTAATCCAGTATTCGATTTACTTTCAAATGGGAGTTACGTGATGCTGAATGATCAAGGTTGTTGTGGGATGCTTCCGGGCATCGCATATCTTGTCACTGTAAGCTCCAGGGTTACTTGCTGTATGCAAGTATTGTTTCCACCGACCCACACAATCAGGGAGGCGCCGTTATGGCCTTCGTTGAATGTTTCCTTTATACGGTTTGATACTCTGAGCCGAATGAAAGCCATGCTTCTACAGCATACCGTGCCCTTAACCTCCGCCCGAGAAACTTATGATCGCCAGGTTGCAAGGTCCTCGGCTGAGATACAGGCACTGATACGAACAAACTGCCCTTTCCATTTCACAGCAGTGGTACAACGTATCTTTAACATGTCTGATACGACGGGTATTGTCCAACTATTTAAAACCATAGGTTCAAGACTGTTAAGCACCTTTCAGACAATCCTCGGAGTTGTTCCCAACTTTATTCACTCCGAATTCGGAAGCATTTTTGGAGGGTTTCCGCTGATCCTGTTTCTAATAGCAGGTATACTGATCGTCCTTTTTCTGCTATGCAATGGACGTCCCAGTTACCAAGGAGATGGAACGCATGCTCTTGGAGCGTCAATACCGTGATCGCATGGTAATCCATCTGGGCACACCTCGTCTTCTAGAACTGAGCGAGTCTTGGTTCTTGTCATTTAGACCAGTCTGGATTGACTGTATTCTGCCTGTCCTCCGATGCCTGTTCTGCGGACAAGAATGCGTGTTGGATCTCTGTCTAACACTTCCAACAATTGCGCCACCGGACGTTGATGCTTTACTGGACCCGATAACGGCCCATGTTCTGCTGTGTCCTCAGCGTATTCCGATGTTGATGTCTGCATTCTTAGAGCCACCACAGGATGCTTCAGCTCCTGTTGGAGAGGATACCGGCTCCTCAACAACTACTCAGGCCTCGGATGACACTAGTACATCACCAGCAACGGCTGTGGTGAATGCGGAGGAACATCTGTGCTCGATTGACCTGATCTGCGAGGTGTTGCAGGGAACGTAGTCTGAGGTTGCAGGCAACTGTAATGTTGCGTCTCCCAGCCAGGACACATAAACATTTGGCTCACCGTGTGCTGGGAAAATTCGGCCTTTTTCAAAACAACCAAATTTGGAATTTTAAACAAGACACTTTTGTCTAATCTGCATGGTTTTCAGTCTCTCATGGTTCTGACTGTATATACGAACTCATTTAGTACAGACTTTCTATCGCATGCACTATTTTGATTTTTTAGCATTTTTTAGAAATTATACTTTTTAAGTACTAGTTTTAATTGACTTATGACGTAGAATTTGTTAGTGTGTCGTCCAGTCGGATGAGGAGTGGGGGTTATATTCCATATAGGTACCCTAATATAGGCTCAGGTAGTCACCTAACCCTTCACCTATATTCTCCCTACCATTACACTGCATAACGGTTCTTATTACTGACCTTTTACCTAGTTACGGTAATGTCCATAGATGACATGGGTTTTTTTCCCGAAAAGCTTAAGCCTCATTCATTATGCATGAGGATTCTTGGAATCACAGCAGGACAGCAGGCCTACCATCTCCTGCATAATAACTATGTACAAGGGTCATTCCTTCCGCCATCCAAGTCCAACATGACACAGCAAGGTATATCCCAAGGGGGTACCACTTTGGGTATATATACATCATCTCTTGCTGAGGCAAGGGAGAGGAGATCAAGACTTCAGTGCCGACACACTGACGTGAGACGCTGAGGCTCCTGTATGCAGATACTCCAGCTCGCAGTGGTCTAACATCCCTTGCGGGGTGTCCAACTCGAGACCAAGATGGGGTCCCACAGTCTCTCACTTCAGGTAATGGGGTTGACTTTATCCTAGAGGAATTCTTGGCTTAACACCTACATACATGCTAGGTACACTTAGGTACATCTAGTTAGGGACACATCATAGGAGTACGCATTCTACTGTCATGTATTTTATATACTTGCCTGTATTCATGGTTTTAGCACGATGGTAGAAATCTACCATCCTTTTACTCTGTTAGTGCTTATGATCATTTATATCTGTTTCTGTCTAGTGGTTGTTGCAGCACACCTATTTTACACTAGAATGACTCTGGTTCAATAAATGCTTATTGAAAAACGTCCCCACCGTTTATTCTGTGTATCTCTCTGAGACAAAGTGAGCACGAGTGACTGAGCGAAAAGTAGTACACTGTTTCCACGATTCTGAGGGATCAGGGTTGTCATGTTCGATAGTTGCCAAGAACTATTCTCTCCTTGGTAAGAGGAGTCTACAGTGGCACTGTGAGCTAGCTGGTATACAGGTGAACATACCTGGTGCGGGTGTCTGGAATCAGTCTGGACACCAACTCCACAGTCCATGTTGTCTAAAAAGCGCATATCCAATATATGAGGTCGATTCACAGAACTAATCTGAGATAAAATCCTAAACTTACTACTTTTGGTATTCACAGAAGGCATTTAGTAGTAGTAAAGTTAGGACTCGTAACTTTACTACTACTAAATGCCTTTTGTGAATACCGAAAGTCGTAAAGTTAGGATTTTGTCTCAGTTTAGTAATAGTAAAGTTAGGAGTCCTAACTTTACTACTACTAAATGCCTTCTGTGAATACCAAAAGTAGTAAGTTTAGGATTTTATCTCAGATTAGTTCTGTGAATCGGCCCCTAGGTTTATAGGAACTACACGACAGTAGGAAAGGTGATGGTGTGACCATTTATGATAATGAATAACATACCCCCTGCTGTACATGATAAGGATATTGTAAGTCACCTGAGAGTTCCATATTATTATAAAAGAACTTTGCCTTTGGCCTCATTCCTCTATTTGGTCGTTTTATTCTAAAATTATAGTTTTGGGGGTTTTAGCTACCATTTTCAAAGAGAATATGTCCATATCCCTGACAAACAAATGAAAACCAAGGAACATTAATTTTCAGTAATTTACCATCAGGTAAAGATGTTTCCAATGAGTTCATGCCTGAGGTCAGTGCCTTCATTCTCATCACTGTCGTCTTGCTGATGCATGTCACCAGCATCACTCTGGGGTTGCCACTGGTAATATGCATCAGGAATAAATGGTAGGGCAAGGCATGCCAATGTTATGAAGTATTCAACAGGGCACCACTATGTTGCAGACCTTGTCATACGAGTAGAGGAGGGCCCCTCTGGTATTATCCAGGCACCTAAACTGGACCTTCTGGATTCCAATAGCCCACACCACAGGACCCCCCGTTTGTATTTGGGCGTCATCGAAGCCTGGGGTCGTTGTGTTCCTCAGATGTACCAATAGCCAGGTATGAGTTAGATACCCCGACTCCCCTGAAATACATAATGACAAAGAAACACAGAGGTGAACTGAAATTTGGCTGGCCACAATATAATAGTTAAAATGGAGTAAACATAATGGAGGAAACTTACCAACAAACCAGGCCATCCTGTGTGCATGGCTTGCCATCTGTTGAGGTCTGCACCTGCCAAGTAGCACCAGCGAGTCATGGGTGAAACCTGGAAATCTTCTACAGATAGTAGTGCTAAAGGGGCCCACAATGCAAACGACCTTCACGTGAATGGAGTAGAAATGCTTGCCATTTCAGTAGACTTGCACCCGGTCATCAGTGCAATGAGGGATACCTTCAAATCCATAGCACTCAGCTTTGATATGGATCCGGGTAGCATTATCTGTTGGAAATTGTAGGTAGTCATGCATGTTTCTGGGCATACCATCCAGGACCTGGTTCAGGATAGCCGAAAAGGTTGACTAAGACATTTCCTACAAGTCCAAGGGGGATGGGAGCACACTGCTTAACCTCCCAGCACAGTTCACCCCTTAGCATTATGGTAAATGCAGTTCACTTTAAACGCTTACTTGAGTTTTTGCTGAAGTGTTTCACCAAAGTCGGTGCAGGTTAGTGCTGTGAATCTCTAGAAACATGTGTTTCTGGATATTATCCTTCATCAGAAGAGATAAAAAACAAAATTAATCTGGGGTTGCTGAGAAAGCTGCCACAATCCTCTCACGTCTCAGCACCTCTCTCTGGCACACAGGTGCATCACCAAAAGCTTGTCAGCTCAATGGCTCAAGGGAGTCTTTTCAAACACAAGGGGGATGGGAGCACACTGCTTAACTTCCCAGCACAGTTCACCCCTTAGCATTATGGTAAATGCAGTTCACTTTAAACGCTTACTTGAGTTTTTGCTGAGGTGTTTCACCAAAGTTGGTGCAGGTTAGTGCTGTGAATCTCTAGACACATGTGTTTCTGGATATTATCCTTCATCAGTAGAGATAGAAAACTAAATTCATCTGGGGTTGCTGAGAAAGCTGCCACAATCCTCTCAGGTCTCAGTACCTCTCTCTGGCGCACAGGTGTATCTCCAAAAGCTCGTCAGCTCAATGGCTCAAGGGAGTCTTTTCAAACACAAGGGGGATGAGAGCACACTGCTTAACCTCCCAGCACAGTTCATCCCTTAGCATTATGTTAAGTGCAGTTCACTTTAAACGCTTACTTGAGTTTTTGCTGAAGTGTTTCACCAAAGTTGGTGCAGGTTAGTGCTGTGAATCTCTAGACACGTGTTTCTGGATATTATCCTTCATGAGAGGAATTTGGCAGCATTTCCAGCAACCCCAGATGACTTTTCTTTTGCTTTCTACAACTGGTGCTCTCTACTGATGAAGGGCTGAACCCAGAAACACATGTCTAGAGATGTACAGCAATGTCTGCACCAACTTTGGTGAAAAACTACAGCTAAATTTCAAGTAAGCACTAATTTTGTACTGCATTTACCAGGATGCAAATGGGCGAACTGTGCTGGGATGTGAGGCAGTGTGCTCCCAACCCCCTTTCTATTCCCTTTAAGCCACCCAATGTATTTTGCAAAGAACCAGTTGCATAGAAATGTAACACTACTGTAATCTTTATAATAGGTGAGATGGCAGCCTGAATTCTGATGTGTGGCAATATTTCTGATTGTAATTGCTGTTCCAATTCCTCTATGATGTTGCGGTTAAGCATATACTTCTTAATAATGTGTCTTTCCTGCATGGTTTGTAGATCCAAATGTGGTCTGCACACATGCTCATTGCGTATCCTTCTTAGTCTTGCCTGCGGTGGATGATGGACATCTCTGCAAAATATATGTGCAATGTCTAAATCGGGGGTCTCCAACCTTTTCGGTATTGAGAGCTACATATGTTCAATAACATAACATGTGTATTTGTAAAGCGCACGTTCACCCAGAAGGGTATCTTGGCGCTGAATAACAGATGTTTATTGTTACCCAACGGTACTCATTTTATTGACCTCAGATGGATGAAAGGCTGAGTGGATCTGCTGGGATTTGAACCTGTGACCATGAGGTCAAACACAGGCCCCTGAAGTGGACTCATTAGTCCACTGAGCCACCAGACCCAGCTATCACTGAGCCACCAGACCTGGCTATCCACTGAGCCACCAGACCTGGCTATCCACTGAGCCACCAGACCCAGCTATCAATGAGCCACCAGACCTGGCTATCCACTGAGCCACCAGACCCGGCTATAAATGAAACACATTGACAGCTAATAATATTAGTGCTGTTTAATTAAAAAAAAATTATATGTATAATAATTCAACGAAGCAAAAGCTTTCTAATTTAATAAGCTGGGCTGCACACAGGTGAGCTACTCAGAGGCAGCTGGAGAGCAACAGTAGCTCACGAGCTACTGGTTGGAGACCCCTTGTCTAAATGATGTAGGTACAATCATGTTAGATAGACACACTTGTTTAATGATAAAGTTAATGCATTTTATTAATACACACACACACACATAACTTGGCTACAATGTGAGTACTGTTTTTGACTTGACTTACACACAAAAATATTGTAAGCAACAGACACAATTATATATTGTTTCTTGTAAGTATCTATCAATTAACCTGTATACACATTCAAACTCTTTAATGATTTCATTTGTACAAAAATAACAGTTGTATTAAAATAAAAGTAATACATTTTACATTGATAATTTTAAGATTATTTATTTACAGATATAGAAAATGTGTTTTCCTTACAATTCTTCAAACTTGACAGAAATTAATCGACCGACAGTCTAAATCTATTAACTGTAATGGAGATATTCTAGTTGTTCTTGACGGAAGCAACATAATGGATGATGGATGCTTCCGTCAATTATGTAGTCCGAGTCCACCATATTGTCAGGGATACCCTATGCTGATGAAAGTTTTTAAAGCTGGACCTAGCCTGGCAGATGCCTGACATATCTGCCATGAAGGCGGACTACTAAGCTAATGGTGTACCTACCTTTTCCGATGACCCAAATCCCTCATTGGTTAAATGGGTACATGATAGACAGAATCTGACGTTAGCCATGTTAGTGTCTGTTGACAGAAAATCTGTCATGCTGATATACACATTGTTCTAAAACATGTGATCACTTACCTCCTAACCCCTATCTGTGGCAGAACTCCTCAACTGTTGCTGCTCAGTATCGTCTGCTGGGTCCCACCATGACTAAAAAGTGCAGGTAACAGGGCCGCCAACATCACTCCAGAGGAGTTGGACATCATTATGGAGAGGGCTATGTCCAACTACAGTCAGGTCAGAGTCAGGTACTCTAAATATATGTACTTTCATAATATTAAAGGTTATGTTTTAATAAATAATTTTGTGAGTGACATCAAAGTCTAACCCTAATGTTTTGGATGTCACATCTGCTGCACTAAAACTGTCAGCAATCTTCTGGTCCCAAATTTGTGTTTTACACACAAGATACGCCACCACAAATGTTGCGCTGTCACCTGTGTGCCATCGAGATGACAGACAAAATATCCTCCGTCATCATGATTGATGGTGTACATTTGGAGATGGGATACTCCATAGCAAAAATTAAACATATTTCATCTGGTGTATTACAAGTGCCATACAGATTAATGGACCTGTAATATGGTGGATGTGATAACTGCTATGTTAATGATGGAGTATTCTATCCACCAAACCTGAAACCAGGCCCTTCATCAATTATTTAAATAGGCCTACACTCCAGTTGTGCAGATGAAAAATGTTGGGGATGCTCATATAGCTAGATTGTATAAAGGGCCAGATTTAGCAAGGTTTTTCATTGCCCTTGTGCCACACCAGGGGGCACAAGAGCGACAGATAACCTATGAGAGATTTATCAAGCCATGCAAGGCCACCTTGCATGGCCCTGCATGGCTTGATAAATCTTGAGTAATGCAAGGCCGCGCTAATTGCTGCCTTACGTTATTCTGTGGCAGGGAGGTGACCCATGGGTGGAGAGTGGGTGCTCTCACACATCCAGCCATGGATTAGCATATTCCCAGCCATTAGTGGTAGACCTGGTCAAAATGCTACGCCTCCCCAAGTGAGGCGTAATGAGGAAAAATATCTATATTCTCCTCGTATTTTTCTCTTTCTATGCATGCTGCATTCTGCAGCACACGTAGAGGAAAATGCCTCTCATTTTCAGAAAGGTGTCCCTTCCTGCACAAAATGAATCCTGCTACAATGCAGGCACTCTTTCACCATGAAGCAAGGGAGCCTGCATTGGCGCTAGGCTGCCAAAAGTGCACCAGCGCTATGAAAGGACAAGAAAGTGCTGTATAATGGTAAATACGGTGCATTCCTGCAGTTTCCCTTTCACGCAGCGCTGCAAGGTGGCGTGCCGTGTTGTGCTGAGTGAAAGAATGATAAGTCTGCCCTAATGTGTTTGTCCTACAGTGCAAAAGACACTGTTCCTTGAAGTGGACAGTATTCCTTGGACACCACTTGAGGAGATGGTAGCTTGGAACTACCAAGTCCCAGGCAAATGCACCATGATCAGACATTAGATCAAATGGCATTCTTGTACTAATCAGTTGGAGTAAATGGCATGGTATAGTCATTGATTGGTATAAATGCTGATGCCAAATTGTTTTGTCTCTAGTGCAAAATTGCCCAGTGATCGGTGCTGTGTCTAATCCAGCAGCAGAAGTAAGCAGGCAGCTCTTCAATAGCTGAGACATTGTGCTAGAATTGCACAATTGCTCCTGAACACCCGTAATAAATATGAGGTTAGGCCCCAGAACCAGGCTTTTAATCAAACAGGTTTCCCTGATTACAGGGTTGCCGATTTTTTGTGCAGGAATTCTGCAGGGCGGGTATTCCTATTTTGTATTCGAGGTGCTGCCAGCAATGGGTATTGATTGGAATTAGAATGCTCAGGTTTTGTTTACCTTTCTTTAATGCATGTTTTTATAAAACATTGAGCAGGTGAGGGCGAGTAAATGTATGCAATTCTGTGGCTGTAAGATTTGCCACATAATAATAGATTCATACATTTTCCTCATAATTTGCAGATTTCACCCCAAAAAATGTTTTGCCTCAAATTGATAAAAATAAAACTGCCTCAAAATATGTTGCAAAATTTGTATTATTTTTTATGCTGCATTCATTAGATAACTTTAAACTACACTTTGGCCCTTCTCACAGCAGACGCCTAGTAGACCAGACAATACTAAAGCGCAATGGTTTGAGGGCTGTCATTATGATGATAAAACCTATATTTCACAGGGAACCATTAAATATTTTCCATATTTCACGGTTTTCTATTAAATATGTTTTACCACTGCATTCTGGGCAATAAAAGTACCCGAAAATGCCATATAGCAAAATAAAATAACTATAAGAAACTATACTGTCTAATAATGCTTCTCTAAACGACTCAGACTTCAGCATCATCAACCACAATAAAAAGAGATGTATTATTTATATAAGAGACGTGTTTAAATTGAGTAAGCGCCAAATGGCGCATCCTCAACCCAGTGACAGCTGTTGATGAATTTAACATGTGGAAACCTGAGTAATCTCTTAATCCAGCCACAACTGCTCTCAAAATTGTGAGGGAAAATGTGAGAGCGACTCTTAGTAGGCTGCATTCAGCGGACGAATGAAAAAGAAAAAGATCATAAGTCGTATTTAAATGTCACTAAAAGAACAGACCCTGCCGATTTATTTCTGGACACAAATAATATACACACACTCATAAACGCCAATGTTGCCTTATAGACGCCCTCCCTAAGATTTGTGTTGCACGCTGAGCTATCTCCTTTCCTGCTCCCCTGCACGTGTTGTAAACAAGTTTGCTGTTCTCAAATTATCTTTCTTTTTGCTCTCTTTCCTCCATGATGAATGGCTGTTTTATCACTACTTTTTATAAACTTTTTTTATTGAATTTAAGATAAGGCAGGCAATATAGGGCTCACATCTCATTATATCAGGTATTAGAATCACAAGTCATTCATTGGCTCATCTGTCAAGGACTGTCCAAAAATACACGTGTTAATTAATGACAGCTGAATCCCTCAGAAAATACAGCTCTGTCACTCTTCCAGGACTTTATTTGGTTGTTTCATATCCTATGCAAGTACTTGATTTAGATTAAGTGTAGTCTAGTCAGGGCTTAATTTGAGCCAGTGGTTGCCGGTGGGGGCCACCAGCACTTATTTTTGGGAACCGGCACTTATTTTTCCTCATCAGATATTTACAGAGTGCAAGAGCGGGATAAACACAGAAATGGAAAAACGGAGGATGAGAAAGACGGCGTAGGGAGAAAGCAGGAATGAAAAACAACGTGCAAGTGTGACTTAAAGGGGCAGGAAGTGTCTGGTAGTGGATTAAAGAGGCATGAGGTGGATTTGAGCCTAGGCAGCCTTGGTATTCAGTCCAACGATGTTTAATTGCAGCGTTCACATCTTCTGAGCAGAGTTTCGGGCACCAGCACTCTTTCTTTCACAAATTAAGCACTAAGAGGTATATTTACAAGTAAAGTGACAGAGCGCGGCGTCAGCCTTGTTGGCTTAACGGCATGCTCCGCCACTTCTGAAATGCAGGGCTGCACCGTGATTACAAGAATAGGGTGCAGCCCTGCGTTTTCACCTGCATTTGTGCAAATTACAGCTGCCTAGCGCCAACGCAGGCACCCTTGCACCAAAATGCAAGGGTGCCTGCGTTGAGGGGAAGGATTGTCCCTTCCTGCACATAAACAATCTGAAATAGCGATTTGTAACTTCTATGTGTGCTGCTCAGCGCAGCACACATAGAAGTTGCAGCTTGTCATTTTTTTTTTAAATGAGTGTTTATGTGCAGGAATGGACACCTTCCTGCATATAAACAATCAATAGTGTTTTGCTTTTGCTATGTGTGCTGCACAATGCAGCACACATAGAAACAGCAAAAACGAGGAGAAATAAAGCATTTCTCCTCATTTCGCCAGGGTAAGACCAGGTTTTCCCTGGTCTTAATTTTGGCGCTGCCCTATATTTACGCCACCCTTGTAAATATAGGGCAGAGTCAAAATCAATGGGTGTTGCGGTGGAACGCCCACCACAACACCCATTGCCAGCCCCTTTCACGCTAAGTATAGCGTGAAAGGGTGCCTTATTCACAAGGCGGCGTTAAGCAACATTAAGTGGCTTAACACCACCTTGCGAATAAGGCGAAGCCCCAATCGACACAGGAACATCACTAAAAGTGACCTTCCTGTGTCGATAGGGGCTTGTAAATATACCCTTTAGTCTAACTGACATATGATATAAAGTTTCAGGTACAAAAGAGAACCTGTACCTTTGACGCAGTAAGTGGTTCGGTGGTTACTCTATGTAATTCTCTTTTGACATTTCCCTTAAGGTGCATTATTTACTGCAGGGAACAGGACACAAAACAAATAAACAACCCTACGTATCTCTTTTATGACAACAGTAACCCCTGTTTCTCCTTCTAACTACATAGAGTGTGACTACAATGTCCGTTCATCTTCCCACATTAGAAGCCCGACCAGGAGTGAGGGATACTGAATGGCCCGGACTCACTCCTCGCCATAGAGAAGCATGTTTATCTGCCTAGAACTTGTTTTTATGCGTGTGTAGTGCATGCCACATGCTAGCACATCACTATGTGAAGTTTTGCTTTGTTATCAATGAAACAGCATCACTAGTGGGTGATTCATTTTCATGGTGTGCTTTCACTCCTATGCAAAAGAAGACAATAATTGTATGTTTTTTAACCCTGCCTTACAGATTTACACCTGATTACCGAAAAAAAGGAACACATGTTTTCATGAGTGTGTGCATGCTTACTGTATGAAAATGCCCATTTTGCGTGGTCACCCTCAACTTTTTTGCTGGATTTCATTGATGGCTTATGGATTCTGAAAACGGGTGCGTTGCCGTCCAGTTCCCAGTGTATGTACTCTGAACCCTAAAAATATGTAGAATTGGTTAATCCTTGATTGGCTTATTTAGATTATTTGTAAGTCCCTAGTATATGTACTCTAGAGACCCTGGTCATGTAAGTTAAATGTCACTAGTGGACTGCAGCACCTATTGTCCCACCACTAAAATGACAATACAAAGCATGTCTTCAGGCCTGCCCCTGCAGCTTGAGTGTGCAGTTTTAGAACTCCAAACTTTACATAGCAAACTAAATTAGGCCTAAACCTTCCTTTTTAATACTTATAAACCATTCCTAAGTGCCCTTAGGGCAGGGTGGATGCTATTTAACCACTTCACCGCGATCGGAATTCCGCCCAGGTGCTGGACATTCCGATCGCGGGCGTGGTCGTGACGAGCTCAGCTCGTCATGCGCACACGCCCACCGCGCAGCATGACTAGCTGAGCTCGTCATGAGCATAGAAGGGGTTAAAAAGTAGGTAATGTGTTCTTAATTTTTACATGTCCTGGCAGTGAAAAATCTCCAAAGTAATTTTTCATTGTGGGAAGGCTGGCTCTCTTATAGAAGAGATATGGGTTACATTAAAACACCTTATAATATACAATTTCAGTTTGGGAATAGCTAGAACCAGGATTCCAGGACACACCTTGATAGTAATTTAAAATCCAATCTGGGGGGGCGTGGCAAAGATGGCGGCTCGGTAGGACGTGAAACTCCGTCCCTCCGGCCCCGCCGTTCTTTAGCGTTGTATATGCCCCATCCCCCGGTCCCCAAACAGCCAAACACGGATTGGAAACGCCTTGTGCTTCCTCCGGTGCAAGTTTGGAGGAGTTTGACGGCTGCATCGGCGCTCCTGGATGGGTGCCTGCTTAGACCGCGACGGAGCTGGAGCGAGCATGGCGGCGACAGCGGCAGCACCTCTGGTGAGGTCCGAGGGAGCTCCGTGACAGCACTGAGTGGACGAGCCTCTGAGCCAACGACAGGATCGGGGCCCGCCTGGAGAGCGGGCCGAGGGCCGCAGAGGGTGAGCGGTCTTCGCGACGCTAGAGCGCAGTAGCTGTTCGGCAGGAGCCCTGCTCGTCCCCCGCCATTTTGCATCTCCTCTGCTCTGCCGGCCAGGTGCGCTTGTGACTGCTCCGCCTAGGCCCTTGAGATTCCACCCACGAGGCCTGAGAGAGTGCCCGGCCTGGCGGCCCGTCTTGCCTGGTGTGCGGTTTGATGCCCAACACGACACGGGAGCACAGTGACTCCCCGGAGAGAGGCCTGCTTTCCACCCGCCATTTTGTCTTCTTCCCCGCCCTTGCCGGGCCGACGCGCTGTAGACTGTAAAAACTGGGGCCTGGGGATCCCTACCCGTGGAGGCCAAACGAGCAACTGCCCTGGCAGCCTACCCAGCCCGGTGCAAGGATTGGCACCTAACGACGCTGGGAACTGTCTGAAAAGCACTACACCGGCCCTCTAGATCCCCGGTAAGTGCGGCCTGCATGCCCATAGCGACCCTGCCTGACCTTGCCTGACACCTGCGCGCCACAGCAGCGGCTACTACAGGGGCCTGGCGTTGCCCAGAGACGAGAGCCCCGCTGAACATCGCCCTCTCCCCCACCCACGGGCCCCGCTGCCGATCAGGGACAAAGGCTGAGGGGTTACGCTCGTTCCCTCTACAGGACTGCCCTCTGAGCACACCATTCAGCGGTCGGTGGGAGCTGCCCTGGTCGTTTCGGCCGGCCTAAAGATCCGCCCAGCCCGGCACAAGAACTGGCGCCTGACGACGCAGCAGACCATTTGGTAAGCCCCACACTGGCCATCTAACAAGGGACAAAAGCTGAGGGTATGCTGCTGCTACCGGTGAAGTTGTGGGCTACTACCTAGAGAGGGGCCTCGTGCAGCAAGTGCATTCCTCCACAAGCGGGCCTCCATCAGTACCTTCGCTGAATACCCCACCCAGCTGAGGGCTTGAGCTGACGCAGGCCTTTCCACGCACCACTTTGCACAGTGGGAGCTGGGATATCTGCGGTCCCAGAAGTGCTTGGACAGACCGGGAGCCGGTCGCAGTGGAGAGGTAGGCCTGGGCGTAAGCCAGCTGCATTCCACAGATACAACTCAGCAGACTGTTAGCCTCCTGGCCTCCGTCGACCTGTCCTAGCTAGGACACCGGGGTTGGTGTGAATCGATGCCTGGTGCACCTACGGAGCTACAGAGCTACGGACCTCCCCTAGCCACCTTCTCAACCTCAACGTGGCGGGATGGCCTCGGCCTGAGCGAAGAGGGAGAAGTCCCTCAAAGACCTGCTGCTGAAGCAGTCCAGCGGCCCGGACGCGCCACAAGGGGCACCCCAGGACTTGGGGCACTCAGCTTCGTTGGAGGGCGCGGACGGCCCGGCCACAAAAGCCTTCATGATGGAACTGTTCTCCGCCATCAAAGAGGACATCCTCGACCTGAAGGGCTAGCTCTCTGCAGATCTTAAGGAAGTGCGGCGAGATATAGATGAAGTGGGTGAAAGGGTGGCCGTCCTGGAAGAGCATGAGCTGACTCGAGAGGAAGATCTGCACCAGCTGCAGCAGGAAGTCCTCCGGCTGCAGGATCAAAACTGGGATCTCCAGGCCCATGCGGAGGATTTGGAGAACCGCTCACGGAGGAACAATATCCGCATCCGTGCGGTGCCCTGGAGGGCGGAAGGTGACAATCTTCGATCTTATGTCCTGTCCCTCTTTCGGCAGGTGTTGGGGGATGACGGCCAGCAGGAAATTCAGATGGACAGGGTACACCGTGTGGGCCTGCCCAGAGGTGAGAAAGCCCCCCCGCCCGATATACTCGTTTGCGTGCATGACTTCCAGCTCAAAGAACAGATCCTGCGCAAAGCTCGAGCAGCCCAGCCGATCCAGTTCCAGGGGCACTCACCGGCCCTCTTCCAGGATCTTGCAGCGTCCACTTTAGCCAAACGGAGAGAATTTCGAGAGGTCACCTCCTATCTTTGCAACAAGGGGATTCCAAACTCATGGGGACATCCCTTTCGCATCATCTTTAAACATCAAGGGAAATTACGACAGCTTCGCTCACTCGCTGAGACTCTTGATCTGCTGGGGTTGGACGCCGACGTGAACTCAGAGCGGAGGGACGGCCCCAAAGACCGGGCTGCATGAAGACCCCCTAGATGGCAAACTGTTGGTAAGCCGTCGGCCTCTGCGAAGCCGGACCCAGAGGAGATGGCGAAGGAACGTGAGGCGGTGATCTCCTCTCTCTCTCAACCCCAAGACTGTCCGTGTTCCCCTTGAGCACTCCAGCCTGGATCGAGGGGATGGATATCATGGAACGATGCCAGAGGGACACAGGGGACGGCTACCTTTCCTGACTCAGCGGACTGCCCCTCCGCAGTTCTTGGTTCTCCAGGAACTCTGATTTACGGTCTACCGCCAGGGCCATGTTCCCTTTTGGACTTTCTTTCCAGACGGACTTCTGTCTATTGTTCTTCTCTGGGGTTGAGTTCTTGTGGGTTGTCTTCTTTTCTCCCTGCAGACGGACTCCTGTCTATTGTGCTCTTATGGTACTGTGTTATTTTGGGATGTGTTTTTTTGCATACTTGTTGGGGTTTCTTTTAGGGGTTTCCCGTACCAGGCCCTGCGATTACGACTCCTCCTTGCTGGCCCACGCGCTATTCAGCCCGCCACTTGCGCTGCGCTCCATTTGCCCTGTGAGTGCGCCTTGCACGCTAACATCCACTGGCTATGCCTAGAGACCTGAAAATTGTGAGCCTCAATGTTCGGGGCCTGAACCACCCTACGAAATGCGCTGCGATCCTCACCCTACTCGAACAGTCCGAAGGAGATATCTGTCTGCTTCAGGAGACCCATTTGCTTGCTAAAGATACTCCCCGCATGCGCTCGCAGCGATTCCTGCGTCAATATTGGTCTTCAGGGGTGGCGAAAAAGAATGGGGTGGCCATTCTCCTGGGGGCTAAATTTGATGGCAAGGTAATCTACCTTCTACGAGTCCAAGGGTAGGGTCCTGGCTCTTAGGATTCAGTGGGGTTCACTGTCCTCACTGTACTTAATATCTATGCACCCAATGCGCAGCAAGAGCCCTTTCTTCGCCGGCATGTGGCGGAGGGTCTGGCTTCCCCGGACTCCACGCTAGTGGTGGGTGGGGACCTAAACTTAGTCATGGACAATGACTGGGACCTTCTGGGCAGCGCTACATGCAGGTGGGAGCCCTCTCTACGGAGGGCCAGCAATGGCTAGCGGAGAGCGGCCTCCACGATGTTTGGCGCCTTAAACATGCGGGCATGCATAATTATACCCACTACTCTGCGGCGCACAAATCATATGCACGACTAGACATGTTCCTGGTCTCTAGTGCGCTTCTCCCTAGAGTTAATGACACCTCAATAGCTACACGCTCCCTCTCTGACCACGCACATATCTCTCTTTCCCTGCTCCCTGACGGGGTCGGGCACACCCCTGCTAGATGGCGACTGCGCGTAGGCCTCTTACACTCCCCCGACATTGTAGAGGGTGTGCGTACCAAGATATTGGACTACCTCCAACATAATGACACGGGTGCGACATCCCTGGCTACTGTTTGGGAAACCCTCAAAGTGGTGATACGCGGGGAATTTATGGCTATTTCCTCTGCTGATGCCCGGAGACGTAGAGAAGCCCGCTCGGGCCTTGAAAACGAAGTACATTACAGAAGGTGGTCCCAATGCACATTTCATCAACAACACAAAATACAATAATAAAGAAGAGATACTGGAGGAAGTATGGAGTACATTTAGTAATCAGTGTTATTTAATCACACCGAACGTGCATCAATTTGTAACGTTGTTTAAACAATAACAAAATGTTGTGCCCCTGGGAGGGAGAAAGGGGTAATGAGGTAGGTGTTGTGTTTGGAGTGAGGATGGCAGGGTAAGTAGAGAAGGTATAGTGCAAATCACACAATTAGTCATATAAACAAACACGGCTTATATGTTTAAGCCACAAGATTCAAAATGATATCCAAAAGATAAATAGCCATGATTGAGAATAATATCACAGTGATTTATCGCTGTTGATCAAGCTGGCAAATGATACAGATGTTGACGTTTCGACCCCTATGACAATGTAGGTTTTTTGGTCCCTTACGACGGGGCCTTCCTCAGGACAGGGGTGAGAGTGAATGGGGGCACCATAGAAAGCCCTTCTCTGAGGGCTGATACGTGGGCGCGTGGGCTCCAAAGTGGCGAGAGCGAAGGGCAATCACTTGAATAAATATCGAATTCCTTCATAGGAAACCAGGCCGGAAAACTCAACTGGGCCTCGCAATTAATTAAAGTTCTTATGAATTCCTTAAACAGGCAAAAATGCTCCGTGTCACAATCGCTATTATTAGAAACGGAGACGTCCCAGGTCCTCAACTTGTCCTTACCACAAACACAGGTGGAGGCCCTCAAACAGTCTCTTCCCCTACACTGGTCTAGCGACCCTGTGCCCTATTTGAGCATCCTTCTGACCCCCTCGCTCCCAAGTACGCTGGAACTGAACTACACAACCCTGGTGGCTCAGACACAGAGGGCACTGGATGGGTGGACCAAACACAATTTGTCATGGTTTGGGTGCATCGCCGCGGTAAAGATGACGATTCTGCAGCGCATACTATACCTCTTCCAGACCCTCCCGTTAACTCCGCCACCTAAAGCTTTGCGAGCGTTACAGCTTGCTATGAATAAATTCATTTGGGGCAATAAGAAGGCACGCCTTTCGGTGGCACAACTGTCGCGTCCCAAGGGCGATGTAGGGGTGAATTTGCCACTAGTTCACAGATATCTACAGGCCGCGCACCTTCGTTATGTGCTGGAGTGGAACCGCCCACTTTCAGAGAAGCACTGGACCTTTATGGACCAGGCAGTAGCTGGCGCGAATGTTTGGCTTGAAATCTGGCTCCCCCGCCGATCACGATCTTGGGGCCTTTACTCCTCCCCGGTTACGGCAGCTACCATGAGAGTGTGGGACAGAGTGGCGCTCTCGAAGGGCCTCACTACCTTCCCCTCCCCAATGACTCCGATGGTGGACAACCCGGATTTTCCCCCGGGAAATAAGACTGTGGTTGCCCAGAGATGGAGGGAAGCTGGCTGCAAGCGCATGGGCCATTTTTTTGATTTCGAAGGCATTATCCCGTTTGATCGGGTTCACCACGACCTTGACCTTCCTCACACTGACAAGTTCTATTATTTGCAGCTCCGACACTGGGCTACCTCTAAGGCCTACCTACCACATGTCTCTCGTAAGCTTACCCCTTTCGAGAAATGGATAGCGAATAAGAAAGACGACAAACATCTCATAGAAGAACTGTATGTCCTCCTTACTCCGCGCCCGACAGGAAGTCGCTCTCGCGGCCAACTCAGGTGGGAGGTAGAACTCGGACGGGCCCTCACAGATAAGGAATGGGACAATATCCACTACAGAGCGCATCACACAGCGTACAACACGGCAGGGACTGAATCCGCGTACAAGGTCGCTTCCTATTGGTATCTTACTCCGGCTAGGATACATCAATGGGACAAGAACCACACTGAAGAATGTTGGCGAGGCTGCGGCCTGACAGGCTCCCTTGCACATCTTTTGTGGCATTGCCCGAGGCTAGAGCGATTTTGGGAGCGGGTACTTAATGACATTGATGAGGCATTTGACACCGAGATCCCTCGCTTCCCGGCTTACACCCTGCTGGGGCTATCGAATCCCCTCACCTTCCCATTGAGGTCACTACGAGGCAGGCAGATGGCGTTAGCTCTCCTGGCAGCGCGGCAGGCGATATTAGTGCATTGGGGTACTGCCACAGTTCCGGATCACTCTGCTTGGCTCCACAGGCTCTGGATGACCCTGGCCATGGAGCGACTCTCGCTGATCCAAAACCAGAAGAGCGAGAAATACGCAGAATTTTGAGCTCCTTTCATAACATTGTTATCGAGGGATCTTTGCGAGATCACTTGCCCCAAACTCCTACAAGTGCTACGTTTAATACCTCCAACTATGGAATAAGTAGGGCCCCATCTAGGCGAGCGAGAAGGGCTGGGAGTGGGCGTGATGGGTAGTATGGGTCACTATGCAGGTTTTGACATCTTGGTACGGGTCCCCCTCTGTTTTCCCTTCTCTTTTGGGGGGTGGTTGGGAGGGTGGGGTTTGTTTTTCTATTTGTTGTTCCCCTTCCCAGGTGGGTTCTCGTTTCTGGACAGGCATTGTCCTTTGACACTGTATGCTGTTCCTATTTGCTAGCTTTGATTCTGAGCGCTGCCAGCCTCCGGGATGTCGGCATTAATGCGGTGGAGCTATATACACACTCAATGCATTGTCTTTAGCCGCCGGCCCCAGTGGTTGTAGGCGATTGGCTGTGTGCAAATGTCGAGTCACCTGCCAAATAACTTAATAAACAGATTTGTTCCATAAAATCCAATCTGGTGGTAATGTTACATTTTAAATTACTATTTTGAAAATGTCACTTTTAGAAGCCCTTTCGGAGATAATCCCCAATCATAGGTGCTGGGAGTACAGGTGCTGGGGGTGGTGCAGCACCCCCAAAATAACCATATTGGAATTTGAAAGGGGAATGAGCAATAAAGATGCCTTTACATTTTGTTTTTATCTTGTCCCATTTGCTGAACATTCTAAGAAAGAGGTCAAATGTAAGGCTGTGTCTTCTGACGAATTGCTGCTTATCCTTTTAAAATGTCGATTGGTGTTTACTTTTCTTTCTCTGATTGCAAAGTGAGAGGATTTTGTGAAGTAAATACTGTGGCAGTCTTGCTGGTGTAAAAGGAAAGGCTGGAAGATTTTGGCTTTTTTCTAACACACAACAAAACTTAAAACCTATAAGTGAACTACACAAATATTGCTAAATATGTCAGCTAATTTGAAATCACAAAGTAAGCTCTTTTATTGATCTAAAGTGTGATGGAAACAAAGATTTTCATAGAATCAAAGCTTTTCAAGATACTTTACTCGGTGATGCCCAAATGACAAATATTTGCTGAAATCCGATTTCCACATATTATTGTTTGTGGCTATATAGGTTTACCAGTAACACTAGGTCTGTGCAAAATTAGTGACTGTTCCAATGAAAAATGTTCTGTTGGTAAATGAGCAACTATACCATGTTTTAGTAATATATTTGCGCAAGTTTAATCCAAAAGTCAACAACAGATACACACCGCACCCTTACCAGTCTCTTGCTGAATGGGCGTGGCTCATTTGCTACATTTGTTCTTTGTGCATAACATGGGCTTTTCACCGTCCTTATGAGTTCAATTATTTAATATTGATGGCAGCACCCCCGCTCTTAAAATTGTTCCAGCACCACTGTCCCCAATTATCACTAGGTAGCCTGCAGGGAGTTGTGATTTACTCTCAGGAAAGGGAACAAAAAGGACTTGGCTGGGAGAAGGTGTGACCTCCTCCTCACAGGATGGCCGGGGGATATGGCCACCAACTGTACAAGCTTTAAAGGGGCAGCCCCTTTCAACATCAGATGTAATTAACAGGTCAGCCCCTGTCATTGTCTAAGTTGCCAGAGTGGCTAGTCAGTGGGGGAAAACCTGTCTCAGAACTAGATATGCAGGGGCAATTCCTCATTTCTCTAAACATACCTCAGGGGTATGCCCAGATCTCTGACCGAGTGAAGAAAGATTCTGACATGTTGGTTTTTGGCAGAGCAGGGCAGTGTGGGATTTCTTAGGCCCAAACCCCCAGGGAAATTATGCCAAAGTGGGTGGGTCTGCCCCTAGGAACTTTTTGGCTATTTGTTAGGGAGTCACACCCCACCCACAAGCTATTGCCAGACATAAAAGTGGCACCCCTGGATATCTTATTCAGAACACTACTGGACTCAGAAAGAACAGAAGAAGGACTGCACCTGTTGAATCTGTGGACATGAGAAATTAAGGCTGCACCAAGGAGGACTGCACCTGCTAAACCAAAAACAGACCTTCAGAGAGATGTTTGCTCCTGCTATTAAAGTCCTGGTGAGAGACCACAAGGACTGGACCTGCTCCCACTTGTGCCAAGGACCAGTGAGTTGACTCCAAGGGCTAGTGGATAGCCTTCTGTTAAACTCTAAGAACATCAAAGCTAAAGAAGACCTGCATCTGCAAGAGGCCAGCTGACCAGTTACAATTGGATTTGCCCTGGACCACGCTGGTGCATTCTGGGAGATTGAGTTCTAACCCTCAAGAGGTGCCCACCACCACCCGAAGTCCAGAACCCTTAGTTGGTGCTAGAGTGTATTCTTTACCCTGAAAGGAATTGCAAGTTGTGAGCCTATAGCTCAAAGATAATGTTGTTTTGCAAAAGAACTAGAGGCTACTGTGTTACCGCTACCCAGCTCCCCTTCCAAGCCAACTGACTTCAGGCTGCACTCGGTGAAAAGATTTGCCGGTTGTGGATAGCCTTGAACTCCTGCCGAGAACTAAGGCTAATACCAGACCGGTGGACTTCGCCTGATGGCTGACGTTGAGCTCAACACCGGACTCAAGCTGCAGAGTACCCCAACGACTGACTGAGACCAACCTGCCCCAGCATCTGACTGGTGCTGCATCGTGGTTGGACTGTGGGTGTGGTTGTTGGTCCTAGCTCCGACAGCCACCAGATGGAGTCCCATGGGAAGTCTTACTGCCAAAGACCAGTACTTCTGTTTTGTTGGAGTTGATCTCAGGCAGTTGATTTGTACCCAGTCTGCTACCATGATCATGTAGTTAGTGAAGTTGTTTCTAGTGGTAGTTGTCTTGTCTGTCAGGGAGAGAATGAGTTGGGTGTCTTTGGCATAGGAGATGATGGGGATGTCTTGTGATCGGATGGCGTTGGCGAGCGGTGTTGTGCATGTGTTAAAAAAGGTGGGGCTGAGAGACGATACCTGTGGGACTCTGCATATCAGTTTCTTGGACTTTGATGTGAAGGGTGGTGGCTTGACCCTTTGAGTTCTTCCCGTGAGGAAGGAACAGATCCATTTGAGAGTGATCCTTGTATGCCATCCAGTGGACTCTTCTGATGAGGGTGTTGTGGGAGACAGTGTTGAAGGCCATGGAGAGGTGAAGCAGGATGAGGGCCGCTGTTTCTCCTAGTTCTAGAATGATTCTAATGTCATCAGTGGCCACGATGAGTGCTGTTTTTTGCTGAGGTTCTTTCTGAATCCTGATTGAGTGTTGTCTAGAAGATGGTAAAGTTCAAGGTGGTTTGTAAGTTGCTTGTTGATGGCCTTCTCAATCACTTTGGCTTGATAATGGAGCAGGGAGATGGGTAAAAATTTGCTCAGTTGATTCGGATTGGCTTTGGGCTTCTTGCGGAGGGTGCTGATTTCTGCAAGTTTCCGTTCATCCGGGAATGTGGCGGACGTGATGGAGGTGTGGATGATGTGGGTCAGGGTGGTGCTGATTGGTGATATCCCCAAGTTGTAGATGTGGTGGATGCATGAGTCCATTAGGGTTCCTTCATGGAGGGTCCGCCTGATTCCTGCTGTGCCCTTCTGGTGATGGTTATCCATTTGGTCAGTTGGCCATCTTGGTTCATGGCGGGTAGGTTAGTGATGAGTTCTCTGGGGTTTGGTTGATATGCGAAGTTGCTGTACATGTTTGCGATTTGCTGTGGAAGAAGTTGGCTAGGTTGTCGCAGAGTTGTTGGGAGGCAGCGATGTTGACAGTGGCTAAGGTGTTGTATGCCTTGTACCTCTCTGGTAAAACTGTGCATTTGTTGGACAACATAAACGTCACAATTGTGCCATACTGATTCTGTGCGCACTCTCAGGATATGTTGGCCTGTATCCCTGCTAGCTCACAGTGCACCATCTATACCCCTAACCTTACATGGTAACAAATGTATGTGCAATGGCAGAACCTGACAATTCTGACCCCCCCTGGCCCTTTTTCCCTGAATTTTTCACTTTTCCCCCTAGCCTTTTTACTGACATGGTGTGTCTGAACTGAAAATAATAAATGCTGTGCAATAGTGCACGCACCTTTATTTCCACCATTGTAGAAATGCACCTTTGTAAAATGTTACTTTTAAGATGGACGCCATTGCTGTGTGCTTGTGCCTGCCTGCCAGAGGTGGATTACCAGTCTAGTCGTTTGTTTCCCAGCACCCCCAGCTTTTGGAGGGAAGCCTGGCACCCAGGGTGCTCTACACCTCCCCCTAAACCAGTTGGGACCGGTTCCCCAGGGAACCTTCCAGAAGCTTCCAGCCCTTTCTGGTAGGTGGGGTGAGGGGTGTATAAATAACGGGGCTGGGATGCCATGTACTCAGACTGAGCGTGGACTTGATTGAGAGGGGACACTCTGCCAGGAGGTACCGCCGCAAGGGCCTGTGTGCTGGCCCCTGAGCCTATCTGTACCCCTCTGCTGTCCACAGGGCTAGTGAGAGACTCTGCTGGAGTGGAGACTGCTGCGCTAGCAAGATGGCCATCGTAATGGAGGATGACTGTTCCTAGGAACTGCTGCTTCAGGTCTGGTGAGCTGCCCTACTGCCTGCTGATCTCGCCCTTCATTAATTGTCTCCTGGCCCCTAGCGCCCCGTGAGCGCTACACTTTGAATGCCTGTATTCCAAGGAGGTGAGGAGTGTGGGCACTACTTCCTTGTGTGGGACTCTGGATCCTCGCCAGCTCCCTAGCGCCTGGGAGGCACTATTTTCCTGATTGCCGGAGGAGGAGCTGACGCCTGCAGCGCGGTGCTGTCAAAGCGCTATATCTCCATCCCCAAAGAGAGGAGGAGCGTGGATCCTGCAGCTGACGTCTGGTGAGGGAATCCCCCTGCATGTCCCCCTAGTGCCTCGTGAGCGCTATCATCTGTTTGCCTGCACTCCAAGGAGGTGAGGAGCGTGGGCGCTACTCCCTCGGGTGGGACCCTGGGACTGTGAGCCATCTAGCGCCTCGTGAGCGCTGCCTCCAGCCCTGCCCAGGAGAAGAAGGTGCGTGGGTCCTGCAGCGCTGGGCTGCCGGAGTGCCATATTTGCATTGACTGTGCTCTGCTTGCTGCGAGAGCGCTATAACTGTGCCCAGCAGAAGAGGAGCGCTACATTTGAAGTGACTGACCATCCCTGCCTGCTGGCTAGCGCCTGGAGAAGAAGAGCACTTTATCTTGTTGCCCAGGAGGTGAGGAGCTGACATCTGCAGCGCTGTGCTGCGAGAGCGCTATATTTCCAGTGACTGTGCCTTCCTGCCTGCTCCCTTGTGCCTCGGGAGGGCTATATTTCATTGCCAGTGAAGGGGAGCGCTACCACTTTATGGTGTGGGACCTAGCGCTTTGTGGGCGCTACAACTTAATTTCAGCCCAAGAACTTTCCTGCCGCCTAGCGCCTCGTGAGCGCTCTATGTAAATTGCCAAGGAGGAGTCCTGCGGCGGAGGGGGCCCGAGGCACATTGTCGGTGCCTGCCCCTCCGCGCTGCTGACAAGGAGAAGGCTCCGCTGAGGGTGAAGCCAGGAGAGGTCCCAGAAGCGGGACCTGTCGGGGCACATTGCCGGTGCCCGGAGACTGCAGAGACATCCAGAGGGGCCCCAGACTGCCGGTGAGTGGGGCTCAGTCATCCTGTGGTTGGGGGGTGTGTCGGGGCACATTGTCGGTGCCCGCCCCCGGTGCCAGTATTCTTTGGAGTTGAAAAAGACAGCGGTCTGGGGTGAGGCCAAAAGGGTCCTCGGGTAGCCAGAGCTACTATTATTTCAAGTGAAGCCTTTGTCTAGGTTTTAGTAGTGAAAGGAGAGTCCCAACAGGACTGGGAAAACAATAAATGCGGGGACACAAGGTTGTACGAATGACATCACATTTATTAATATCATAAAGGGAGTGTCATTCACATTATAGGAGCTAGTCCTGGTGCTCACACAAGAAGTGAAAGTGCGTGAAGTGATAGGTGCTAGTGACTTAAAATTTACATCGCATTGACAACACTGTACAAAACTCCGTAGTTAATAAGATATGTTAAAGGAGTTTCGGTTGTGGAAGTCGACGGCGTTTCGATCTCCTTAGTTAGAGATCATCATCAGGACGAGAAAGCGTGTGAGCAGGTAGGATCTGGCAGCGGGACGCTGCTTGTTTAGGGTCGTCGTGGGGTTGCGAAAACCGTGATGGTTCCAGCGAATGTGGTATCAGTAGAGGGGAGGTCCAGCCAGTCAGCGTAGTTCGTACTGGACGTTGGAAAACAGGGAATCAATTACGGTGAACCGTTTAGTCCGCCGGGGCCAGTTGAGGAAGAAAAGAGGAGGGACTGGATCCTGCTACCTCCAATGCAAACAGCATGCAGTTAATGGTGCTGGAGTCTGTCGGAGCGGGTTAGTCAGCGCTCCGACAGACTCCAGCACCATTAACTGCATGCTGTTTGCATTGGAGGTAGCAGGATCCAGTCCCTCCTCTTTTCTTCCTCAACTGGCCACGGCGGACTAAACGGTTCACCGTGATTGATTCCCTGTTTTCCAACGTCCAGTACTGTTAGACCTGGCATCCTTGGCGTGGGTCTCCCTTCCATTTTTTCGTAATGCCTCCACTGTTGCCGATATGTTTTTGCTGGACTAGATGCTCATGGGCACTTTGCCGCTGCTAATCAGTGCCAAAGTGCAAGTGCTCCCTATCGTTAATTGATATATGTATTAGTGACTCCATGATTGGATGATTGGTTTACTTGTCAGTCCCTAGTACAGTGCACTCAGTGTGCCCAGGGCTTGTAAATCCAATGCCGCTGGTGGGCTTGCAGCACTAGTTGTGCCACCCACAGAAGCGGCTTGTAAATGTGTCTCAGGCCTGCCATCGCAGAGCCTGTGTGCAGCCTAGGGCTGCCATGTCGACTTGGTGAGTACACCCACTTACCAGTCCCTAAACCTTCCCTTTACTGCATGTTGGTCACCCCTAAAGTAGGCCCTAGGGCAGGGTGCATTGTAGGTATAAGGTAGGACATGCCCTGGTGTGTGTGGCATGTCCTAATAGTGAATTACAGCCATTTTCGTTTTTCACTATTGCAAGGCTACCTGCTCCCCATAGGCCAGAATGGGCAGACTGACTATTACACCTTATAGTCAGAACTGACCCTGGGAACATGGTAGAAAAACGAATTTAGTATGCCTGAACTCAGGATGATAAAATACATCTTTTAGTGAAGTTGGTTTTAACATTCTGTGTTTGAAAATACCACTTTTAGGAAGTGGGTATTTTCTTGCCTAAACTATCCAAGCCTGCCTCTGCTAGGTTGTGTATTCCTTGTCTGGAGATTGAGTGACAGGGGCTGGGGGTGGCTACAGGAGACAGGGTGAGTCAGCGCAGGGCTGAATAGAAAGATCTGCATCCAGAGTGGAGGGAGGAGTTGCACCTGGGTCTGAATAGGGCTGTGCCTGCCTTCCACAATGCTGGCTCCACCTCCTGCCGGGCGGCTGAGCACTCTGCCCCACATTCTGAAAGGAAAGAAGGAGTCAGAAAAACAAAGTGCTCCAGGACTGACCAGAACTGGTTTTGGACTAGGCAGAGGCCTCTCTGCCTCCAGAGAACAAAGAGAATCAGGGTATAAGAGGGGCACCCAGACCCCAGGAAAATTAGATCACTTTTGGGAACAAGAAGAAACCTTTGCTGAGGAGCGGAACCAAGAAGAAACTGAGGAGAGACTATCCCTAAGCCTGAAGTGCTGCTTGGGGGATTGGCCTGCAGTGGTTTGCCTGACTGCCAAAGAAAGGAGAAAGGAACTTTTGCTTTGCTGTGACTTTCATCAACTTGTGAAGGATCTCCAAGGGCTTGGAAGAGAGCTTGCCCACTGACCGAAGTCCCAGGACCATTGGACTTCACCCCCTTTGTGAATTGCTGCTGGAAACTCTGTTTCAGTGGCTACAGAGGTAGGGAGCTGTGACCGACTCTCACGACCGACTCGGTGTCCTGTAAGCACCGCATCGAAGCACCGTCTCACCCTACAACGCACGGCCCTGGTCTCACCGACTCCGTCAACGAGCCGCTGCCTGCACCGCATCGAGGGACAACGCGTCCTGCAACGCTTTGCTACGCCGAATCGAACTGGTCCGACCGACACGGTCACTGCTGCTGAGTTCGAGTCCTGTGACCGCACAGGAGTTGGGCACCGCTCGCACGCTTGCGACGCACCGCCCGACTCGCACCGCTGTCCGGACTGATCGACGCCAGCTCCTGAATCCGGCTCCGTCGCCGCACCGCAACCTGCCAGCACCGCATCGGAGCACCGTCTCGCCCTGCAACGCACGGCCCTGGTCTCACCGACTCCGTCTCGACGACGTCAACGAGCCGCTGCCTGCACCGCATCGAGGGACAACGCGTCCTGCAACGCTTCCATTTTAGCATCGCGACCGCGACGAACAGCCATCCGGCTCGCACGCCCGTGCCTGCCGCTTCAAGTCAAAGGTACTGTGACCGAGCCTGTCTACGCTGTCTCGACGCGGTCAGCTGGATTTGTTAGACTCTGTTTGTTCTTGACATCGCCGTAGCCGGAGGAGGCTACCGACTCGCACAGAACCTTGAATTAAGCCTTTTTGATGAGAACTAAGCACTCTTGACAGTATTGTGGATTATTTTTGTCGTTTATGGTCTTGTGATAAACTATATAAAGTATACCTATTTTTATAAATATATAACCTGTGTGGTGTCCATTTGTAGTGTTGTCACTTGATTACTGTATGTGTTCACAAATGCTTTACACACTGCCTCTGAACTAAGCCTGTCTGCTCATGCCAAGCTACCAAGAGGGTGAGCAGGGGTTCTTTCAGGAGTGTACCTACTTTCCCTGACTAGACTCAAGGGTCCCTATTTGGACAAAGGTACCTACCTCTGCTAACTAGAGACCCCCAAATCTAACATTGGTGGTCAGCGGTGAGGATTCTGGACTTGCATTTGTGACTCATTTACAGTGATTGGTGAACACTACTTAGTGAGTGCAGACCAAAACGCAACCACATACTTTTATAGCATTTTTTCTGGGATTTCCTATTTTTGCAAATGCCAAGTTCAGTCACTATGGAGAAACCAGCATCAGTAGCCTCTGTTGAGTGTGATTGGGAAGAAGAGAGGCTAGAATGCTACACCCTTAAGCAGCTCAGGCAATTCTGCAAAAAGTTTAAAGTGTCCATGACCGGGCTCTCCAGGAAGGAGGACCTCCAGAAGGCGCTTAGGGCCTGGGTCGAATCAAGGAGTGCCCCTGTGGAGGGGGCTGAGAATGCAGAAGGGCAGCTGGAGGGGCTATTGGGTCTAGGGGCTAGAAGACCACCTTCCCAGTAGGTAGCAGTGTTTCTGCCAGAGGACTGTCTCCAGAGGAGTTGGAGGACAGGAAAGAGAGTAGGATGCACGAAATGGAGCTGACTAAGCTCAAGCTGAATGGGCAGTTAGAATTCGAAATGCAAACTAGGAAATTAGCCCTAGAGGAAAAGAAAATGCAGTTTGAACATGAGAAAGTTTTGAGGGAGTTGGAATTGAAGGCCAAAAGCTTAGAGATTACTCCCTCTGGTGGCAGTGTACCGCCTGTGCCTGTTGAAGCTAGGGTGTATATTCCCAAAGATGTGGTGAAGGAGTTTTTAAAAATGATGACATTGGGCAGTGGTTCAAAGCCTATGAGGTAGCCATGTCTTCCCACCGGGTCCCTGAGAAGGATTGGGGAGCGGGGTTGTGGGGACGTTTCCTCAGTGAGGGGCGGGATACCTTGTTAGATTTGCCCTCTGAAGTCTATAATTCGTACAGCCACATGAAGGATGCCTTAATGACTAGGTATGGTTTGACCCCTGAGCTTTATAGGCAAAGGTTCAGGAACTGTAGTAAGATTGAAAGCAGTACCTGGGTTGAATATGTGACCTTCTTTTGCAGAGCCTTGGATGGTTGGGTAAAGGGTAGCAAAGCGACTGATTTTCAGGCGCTCTTGATTTGATTGCCTGGGAGCACTTGTCCGGTAATTGTTTTCCTGAGCTACGCCAGCACCTGATTGATAGTAAGCTGACTAACCCTAGGCAGCTTGCTGAGGAGGCGGACCGCTGGGTGAGTACCCGGGTCCACAAGGGTCACGTGAGAGACTCCGCCAAGGGTGGGCAGGGTCCCCAGCAGAAGAGTGGGGGGGACAAGGGTAAACAGAAGGAGTTCCAGAAAGGGCCCCAACGTAGACCCCAAGGGAACCAAGGGAAAGGTTCCCAGCCTCCCCTGAGAAGAAGCCAGTGGCCCTGACAGGCCCCCTGTTCACCAGGGACCACTGGTATGTTTCAAGTGTGGCGCCCCTGGCCACAAGGCAAACGATCCTCGTTGCCCTTTGCATGGAAAACCAGCACCCACCAGTGCAGTCCCCCGGCAGTTGGCTAGTGTAGCCCTGGGGGAGGAGTTGGGTGCCCAAGGTGGGGGGATCCCACAGTGTTTTCCCTTGTCTCATTATGAGACTCTGAGATGGTCCCTAGGACCCCGCTGCCTGAGAACACTAAGAAATACAGGCAGTGGGTGACCATCAATGGCCATAGGGTGGAGGCTCTGAGAGACACAGGAGCCAGTGTGACAGCTGTCAAGTGTCACCTGGTGTCTAAGGAGCAGGTTATCCCTGATGCATTCTATCCGGTTGTTGCCGCTGACAACACAGAGAGTCACTGCAAGGTGGCTCAGGTTCCCTTTGAGTGGGGGGTCTCGGGTACTCTTCAAGTAGCTGTGAGGCCAGCCATGCCTGTTGACTGTTTGTTAGGGAACGATTTGGAGAGCTCACCTTGGGCTAAGGTGGAGCGGAGTGCGCATTTAGAAATGTTGGGCTTGCCTGATTGGGCATGTGTGACCACCCGGTCAATGGCAGCTAAAGGTGTTCAAGAGGACCTGGAGCCTGAGAGGGAGGCCCAGGTGCCTGCCGGAGAGAGAGGAGGCAGGGGGCGCGGGAAACCGGCCCCCGAGGTTCCCACGGTCCAGGAGGAGGCAGACCCTGAGGGGGATGCCCTGGAGCCTACAGGGGAACAGGTAGCTGAACTGGGGGACAGACCTGAGCTGACCCATTGGCAGCAAGAAGGAGGACCCTCCAGGGAAGAGTTCTGCGAGGAGCAGAACACATGCCCTTCTCTCGTGGGTCTGAGGCAACAGGCCACAGACCAGGCAGCAGGTGATCAGTCTGGATCACATTGGATTTACTGGGAGAATGGTCTCCTGTATTCAGAGCCTAAAGTTGCTGAGCCTGGGTCAGCCCGTGTGCTGGTGGTACCCCAGCGCTTCAGAGCCTTCCTACTGGGGTTGGCTCATGATGTACCGTTAGCGGGACATCTGGGGCAGGACAAGACCTTTGACAGGCTTGTTACCCATTTCTATTGGCCCCAGATGCGCAGGAGTGCCGCCACTCACTGCAGGACATGCCAGACTTGCCAGGCAAGTGGAAAGAGTGGGAGGAAGCACAAGGCTCCTCTCCAGCCATTCCCTGTGGTCAGCACCCCTTTGAACGGGTGGGTATTGACATTGTGGGGCCACTGGACCCCAAGACAGCCATGGGCAACAGGTTTATCCTGGTCTTGGTGGACCATGCCACCCGGTACCCTGAAGCCATCCCTCTGAGGACAGTGACGGCCCCCGTGGTGGGACGGGCACTGATGGGAATTTTCTCACGTGTGGGATTCCCTCAAGAGGTGGTGTCTGACAGAGGTACCAACTTCGTGTCCAAGTACATGAAGTCCCTATGGCAGGAGTGCGGTGTAACTTACAAGTTCACCACTCCTTACCACCCTCAAGGAAATGGGCTGGTTGAGAGATTCAACCGGACCCTCAAGTGCATGATTATGGGTCTGGAAGAACCCATGAGGCGTAAATGGGACGTCCTCTTACCATGCCTGTTGTTTGCATACCGGGAGGTGCCACAGAAGTCTCTAGGGTTCAGTCCCTTTGAGCTCCTCTATGGACACCCGGTGCGAGGACCTCTGAGTTTGGTCAAGGAAGGCTGGGAGCAATCTCCCAGGAAACCTCCCCAGCATGTATACAGTTACATGCTGGCCTTCCGAAACCAGACTAGGCGTTTCAGAGAACTTGCTGAGGCAAATCTGGAAGCCAGCCAGCCAGGAGGAGATGAAGCGGTGGTACGACCAGAATGCCACTCTGGTAGAGCTTCAGCCTGGTCAGAAAGTGTGGGTCATGGCCCCTGTGGAGCCTTGTGCGCTCCAGGACAGGTGGACCGGCCCTTTACGGTGGTGGAGCGCAAGAGTCCAGTTACCTATTTGGTGGACTTGCAGTCTCCCAGGAACCCCTTGCGGGTCCTGCATGTGAACCGCCTGAAGCCCCACTTGGAGAGGTCCCAAGTGGGCATGCTCTTAGCTACAGATGATGGAATGGAGGAGGAGACCGAGCCTCTTCCTGACCTCCTGTCAGCCCGAGAGCAAGATGGATCAGTGGAGGGAGTAAACCTCTCTACCTCCCTGACACCTGAGCAGCAGGGTGACTGTCGCCAACTGTTGGGACAGTTCCATGACCTGTTCTCCCTGGTTCCCAGTGTGACTCATTGGTGCGTCCATGATGTGGACACTGGGGACAGTCTTCCTGTGAAGCACAAGGCTTACAGGGTGACTGACAGGGTCAGAGCCTGCATCAAGGAGGAGGTCTCCAAGATGTTTGCGCTAGGGGTGATTGAGTCCTCTAACAGCCCTTGGGCCTGCCCAGTGGTCTTGGTTCCAAAGGCTGCCGCGCCTGGTGCCACACCAGAACTCCGGTTCTGTGTGGACTACAGGGGACTCAATTCCGTCACCAGGACTGACACCCACCCCATCCCCAGAGCTGATAAGCTCATAGATCGGTTAGGGGCTGCGCGGTACCTCAGCACGTTTGACTTAACGTCTGGGTACTGGCAGATCGCCTTGACTGATGGGGCAAAAGAGAGGTCAGCATTCTCCACACCAGATGGGCACTACCAGTTCCGGGTGATGCCCTTTGGGATGAAGAATGCCCCTGCCACCTTTCAGAGGTTGGTCAACCAGGTGTTGGTTGGACTGGAGGATTTCAGTGCCGCCTACCTGGATGACATCGCAGTGTTCAGTTCCAGTTGGGAAGAACATCTGCGTCACCTCTGGGAAGTGTTGATGGCGCTGCGGAGGGCAGGCCTCACAATCAAGGCGAGTAAGTGCCAGATTGGGCAGGGTTCTGTGGTGTACTTGGGACACCAGGTTGGGAGCGGCCAAGTGGCGCCCTCCAACCGAAAATTGATACCATTCTGGCTTGGGAGCCCCCAAGACCCAGACAGAGGTGAGAGCCTTCCTAGGACTCACCGGGTATTACAGGAGATTCGTCAAGGGGTATGGCAGCATTGTTGCCCCCTTGACAGAGCTGACTTCCAAGAAGCAGCCCAGGAAAGTGATTTGGACGGACGCCTGTCAAAAAGCTTTTGACACCTTGAAGACTGCCATGTGCACGGCGCCTGTGCTCCAGGCACCCAACTTCTCCAATGAGTTCATTGTTCAGACCGACGCTTCAGAGCATGGTGTAGGGGCTGTTCTATCACAGATCAATGAGGAGGGCCTAGACCAACCTGTAGCCTTCATCAGTAGGAGGTTACTTCCCCGGGAACAGAGATGGAGTGCTATCGAGTGTGAGGCATTTGCTGTGGTCTGGGCACTGAAGAAGCTGAGACCATACCTGTTTGGGACTCACTTCCGGGTTCGGACAGACCACAGGCCCCTCAGATGGTTGATGCAGATGAGGGGTGAGAATCCAAAGCTGTTGAGGTGGTCCATTTCCCTACAGGGGATGGACTTTACGGTGGAACACCGCCCTGGTACAGAACACGCCAATGCTGATGGACTGTCCAGATTTTTCCGCCTTAGCGATGAGAACTCCCTAGGGGTAGGATAGTTCTCCCCACATTTCAGCTGGAGGGGACACGTGTTAGACCTGGCATCCTTGGCGTGGGTCTCCCTTCCATTTTTTCGTAATGCCTCCACTGTTGCCGATATGTTTTTGCTGGACTAGATGCTCATGGGCACTTTGCCGCTGCTAATCAGTGCCAAAGTGCAAGTGCTCCCTATCGTTAATTGATATATGTATTAGTGACTCCATGATTGGATGATTGGTTTACTTGTCAGTCCCTAGTACAGTGCACTCAGTGTGCCCAGGGCTTGTAAATCCAATGCCGCTGGTGGGCTTGCAGCACTGGTTGTGCCACCCACAGAAGCGGCTTGTAAAATGTGTCTCAGGCCTGCCATCGCAGAGCCTGTGTGCAGCCTAGGGCTGCCATGTCGACTTGGTGAGTACACCCACTTACCAGTCCCTAAACCTTCCCTTTACTGCATGTTGGTCACCCCTAAAGTAGGCCCTAGGGCAGGGTGCATTGTGAGTATAAGGTAGGACATGCCCTGGTGTGTGTGGCATGTCCTAATAGTGAATTACAGCCATTTTCGTTTTTCACTATTGCAAGGCTACCTGCTCCCCATAGGCCAGAATGGGCAGACTGACTATTACACCTTATAGTCAGAACTGACCCCGGGAACATGGTAGAAAAACGAATTTAGTATGCCTGAACTCAGGATGATAAAATACATCTTTTAGTGAAGTTGGTTTTAACATTCTGTGTTTGAAAATACCACTTTTAGGAAGTGGGTATTTTCTTGCCTAAACTATCCAAGCCTGCCTCTGCTAGGTTGTGTATTCCTTGTCTGGAGATTGAGTGACAGGGGCTGGGGGTGGCTACAGGAGACAGGGTGAGTCAGCGCAGGGCTGAATAGAAAGATCTGCATCCAGAGTGGAGGGAGGAGTTGCACCTGGGTCTGAATAGGGCTGTGCCTGCCTTCCACAATGCTGGCTCCACCTCCTGCCGGGCGGCTGAGCACTCTGCCCCACATTCTGAAAGGAAAGAAGGAGTCAGAAAAACAAAGTGCTCCAGGACTGACCAGAACTGGTTTTGGACTAGGCAGAGGCCTCTCTGCCTCCAGAGAACAAAGAGAATCAGGGTATAAGAGGGGCACCCAGACCCCAGGAAAATTAGATCACTTTTGGGAACAAGAAGAAACTTTTGCTGAGGAGCGGAACCAAGAAGAAACTGAGGAGAGACTATCCCTAAGCCTGAAGTGCTGCTTGGGGGATTGGCCTGCAGTGGTTTGCCTGACTGCCAAAGAAAGGAGAAAGGAACTTTTGCTTTGCTGTGACTTTCATCAACTTGTGAAGGATCTCCAAGGGCTTGGAAGAGAGCTTGCTCCCTGACCGAAGTCCAAGGACCATTGGACTTCACCCCTTTGTGAATTGTTGCTGGAAACTCTGTTTCAGTGGCTACAGAGGTAGGGAGCTGTGACCGACTCTCACGACCGACTCGGTGTCCTGTAAGCACCGCATCGAAGCACCGTCTCGCCCTGCAACGCACGGCCCTGGTCTCACCGACTCCGTCAACAAGCCGCTGCCTGCACCGCATCGAGGGACAACGCGTCCTGCAACGCTCGCTACGCCGAATCGAACTGGTCCGACCGACACGGTCACTGCTGCTGAGTTCGAGTCCTGTGACCGCACCGGAGTTGGGCACCGCCGCACGCTTTGCAACGCACCGCCCGACTCGCACCGCTGTCCGGACTGATCGACGCCAGCTCCTGAATCCGGCTCCGTCGCCGCACCGCAACCTGCCAGCACCGCATCGAAGCACCGTCTCGCCCTGCAACGCACGGCCCTGGTCTCACCGACTCCGTCTCGACGACGTCAACGAGCCGCTGCCTGCACCGCATCGAGGGACAACGCGCCCTGCAACGCTTCCATTTTTGCATCGCGACCGCGATGAACAGCCATCCGGCTCGCACGCCCGTGCCTGCCGCTTCAAGTCAAAGGTACTGTGACCGAGCCTGTCTACGCTGTGTTGGCCCGTCTCGACGCGGTCAGCTGGATTTGTTAGACTCTGTTTGTTCTTGACATCGCCGTAGCCGGAGGAGGCTACCGACTCGCACAGAACCTTGAATTAAGCCTTTTGATCAGAACTAAGCACTCTTGACAGTATTGTGGATTATTTTTGTCGTTTATGGTCTTGTGATAAATCTATATAAAGTATACCTATTTTTATAAATATATAACCTGTGTGGTGTCCATTTGTAGTGTTGTCACTTGATTACTGTATGTGTTCACAAATGCTTTACACACTGCCTCTGAACTAAGCCTGTCTGCTCGTGCCAAGCTACCAAGAGGGTGAGCAGGGGTTCTTTCAGGAGTGTACCTACTTTCCCTGACTAGACTCAAGGGTCCCTATTTGGACAAAGGTACCTACCTCCCCCAAATCTAACAAGTACGAACTACGCTGACTGGCTGGACCTCCCCTCTACTGATACCACATTCGCTGGAACCATCACGGTTTTCGCAACCCCACGACGACCCTAAACAAGCAGCGTCCCGCTGCCAGATCCTACCTGCTCACACGCTTTCTCGTCCTGATGATGATCTCTAACTAAGGAGATCGAAACGCCGTCGACTTCCACAACCGAAACTCCTTTAACATATCTTATTAACTACGGAGTTTTGTACAGTGTTGTCAATGCGATGTAAATTTTAAGTCACTAGCACCTATCACTTCACGCACTTTCACTTCTTGTGTGAGCACCAGGTCTAGCTCCTATAATGTGAATGACACTCCCTTTATGATATTAATAAATGTGATGACATTCGTACAACCTTGTGTCCCCGCATTTATTGTTTTCCCAGTCCTGTTGGGACTCTCCTTTCACTACTAAAACCTAGACAAAGGCTTCACTTGAAATAATAGTAGCTCTGGCTACCCGAGGACCCTTTTGGCCTCACCCCAGACCGCTGTCTTTTTCAACTATATATATTACCCTTGGTCTTACTATTGGGGTACCCTTGTTCTCTACATATATAGTATTCTTTGGAGGGCATTGGTTGTGTGTAGAGTCCCATAGGAGGGGGGCTCCAACGTGCCCAGTACTTGTTTCCTCCCTCAGCTGCACGACAGAGGCATTTTGGGAAATTCTAGAGTCCCAGAAGAGGGGCTCCACCGTGCCAGTGTTCTTGTGGGCAGATTCCTGTTAGAGCCCGGAGTGGGGCTCCCATCGCTGCATTGTTGGCACCAGTGCTTGTTGGGTTTACCCAGCTACCCCGCAGGACAGGGGGCAGCTGCCACGCATTGGGGGCATTGGATTACCCAGAAGGGAAAGAGAGAGGAGTGAGGGACCCTCCTACCCTAGCGCTTTGCGCACCTTTGTTTTCGCCGCCCTTGCAGCCAACCCTGACTGTGTGGGACAGAGGGCATTTGAGTCCCCGAGAGAAGCCAGTTGGCCTGGGGCCAGTCTCAGTGTTGTGCCCCCGACTGGGGCGAACTGCGGTTATGCTGGCGAGGCCTATTGCCCCATATGATTTATGGCATAATATGGTTGCATAATGCATTTGTACCTAGGATGCTATTTAAAGCTTTTCCCTCAGGTTTGCAGTGCTGATGGTAGGCCTATTGGGTTCCTGCGGAGGAGGAGCCACATGCTAAATGTGTTTCTATGCCCTATGTTCACATGTTTTATGCCCCAGGCTCAGGATGTGCCTAGTGTGCTTTTATACCTAATGCTAATGATAATGTTTTCCCCCGTAGGCTTATATCGTTGGAGTCCTGCCTAATGTTGCATCTATGCTTATGATTATGCCAATGCTAATGGGCATGTTTAATGTGATGTTCACAGGTCTATGCCTACTGTGGTTGCTCCGGCCTAATGCTCTATGTTACTGATAATGTTTTTCCCCTAAGGCTGACTGCTGATGGTTTTGCATTCAATGTTAATGCTTTTTCCCCAATGCCGGACGATGTCTTTATGCCTCAGGTGACGCCTCATGGCCTGCAAGCATGTTTTCCTTTCAGGTCTGATGCCAATGTGTCCTAATGCTGATGGACTTTACATTTATTCTTTCGTTGTCCTGGTGATGGTTCTGGCAGCGGCCCGATTGGCCCTGCCTTGTAAATAGTCCCCCTGTGAACTGCTACCCGGTGCCGGTTGGCACAGTTATCTGCACCTGTGATAATATCCTAACATGTTCTGCATAATACATATGCTGTTTTTTTCCACCTAACCTGGTGTGGTCTCCTTTTGTAGTGTGCCTGGTGTGTCGCCTGTGAGTGTGCTGCGCAGATGCTTTACACATTTCCTCCGGAGTTTGGCCCGCCCGCTCTGCACCACGCTACCCGTTTCTAACACCCCCCCCCCCAAAGGAAATTGTGGTAACAGATCTAAAACCCTTTTATCTGGACTCACATGCATACCCAAAGAAGTACACAAGAAATACTCAGCAAGGCATTTCAATATTTATTCAGCTGAGCTGGAATTCCGGCATGCAGTGTTAGCTGAGTGCTCTTCTCCCTTAAACATGGAAGTGGTTCTGTATATATAATAAACAGCACCCATAGAGCCATGCTGCAACCCCTGTCAGGCTGCAATTGTTTATTTTAGTTTGATAGGTTAGTCGCCTACCGGACAATGACAACATGACATTTTGTGCAGTGAGCTTTATCCCTTGTACTGAATGTTCAAGGAGATGATGGAGTGCCTGTTAAGTTGAAATGTAAGCAATGCTGATTCAGAGAATGTTATACTGCATTGTCATGCACGCAAATGTATGTCAAAAGTCATTGTGTGTAAAAAGAGAAAGCAATTTAAGAAACATGAGCATGTAAATGGCGATGCTTCTTACTGGGCCTATCTGGACCACATGACACCCACTCCTTGGACGTCAGTCGATAAAAGCTATCACTAGACAAATGCTGAAATATAAGAGTCAATAAGTATAAAAACCCTACTAAGAGCTAAAAAAGCATCACATTGCTTTAATAACAAAGAGCATAGTGAAAGCCATTTAAAAATCATTAAAATAATAAAAGCTGTATTAAAACAAATTAAAAAAAATATTTTGCATTAAAAAAGATGAATTAAAGAATGTCCCATGACCCAAAAAATGCCAGATTGTTTATGTGTTCTGAGAGGTAGATGAAACATTGTTGTTCCCAGCAACCGCAGACGATGTTCCCAGAGGCATCCATCGGATCAGATCCATAGAGCAAACATGTTCCCATCCACCCCCCTTAGCAGCCACCGAAGGAGGAACAGCCATTGTGGGATCTGCAGCCGCAGAGCCAAGATCCAGATCACCAGGAGCAATAGCATCACAGGAGGGCTCGTAGAATGCATTCAGAAGTGATGGCAAGCGCAAGGGACAACAGTAGAAGTGGGCCGTTAACTGGCTCACCAGTAGGTCAATGTCTGGTGACTGAACCAGTTGTGTTCCTAGGCATATGTCCAGAGCACACTCTAAAGTGCACAGAAGACAGCGGAATACGGGTTGCATGCAGTGTAGCCACATAGGCTGAAAAGAGAGCCAATGTTCATTTTGGTCCTGAAGCAAGGGTACGCCAAAGCAGTGTATCACGCATTCACGACACAGGAGCACATATGGAAGTGCCAGTTCCATTTGGCTGCTTGATGGAACATACATTGCAGAACAGAAAAAGTAAAAGCAAAGTCCCGACTATCATGAACAGGACCAGCGGAAGACCTCCAAAAATGCTTCCCAGCAAAAAGCGTATAAATGATGGAATAACTCTGAAGACTGTCTGGAAGGTATTTACCAACCCAGAGCCAATTATCTTAAAAAGTAGTGGGAAATTAGTGCGAAGTAGTGACTGTATCTTAGAAGACCTTGCAACTTGAAGATCAAATGTCTCCTTTGCAGATGTTAAGGCCACATCCTTCTGGAACAATAAGGCTTTCAGTCTGCTCAAAGCATCAAAGTGCACATTTGAAAGCTTTATCGAAGGCCTAAGTGTCACCTCCCTAACTGTGCGGGCAGGTGGAAACAGTACTTGTGTGCAACAGGTCACGACTGCAGAAACCATTACCAGATAGGCAATGCCTGGTTTCATGCCACAGTAGCTGTGATCGTTCAACATCAAATAACTCCCATTTGAGAGAAATCTTAAAGCCGGACATCTAACTGCAGCTGGATAACCCTTCAGATAGCAGGACAAATTTGCCACGGATGCATTACATGCACCATAAAGTGAAACCTCCCAACACACCAAGGAATGCCCTAGAGTATTCTTGCAGTCAGACCTGGTAAGAAATAATTCAGTCTCGCCATTCATACAGAGATAAACAAAAAGGTAAGATCTATGACTTGTGCACATATCCTTCTCCTAGCGCTTCATATCTGCCTACTTGATGGTGTTGTAAACAGTATTGGAAGTGAAATGTCAAAATTGGCAAAGAAATAAATCTGTGGATTATCCAATGCATGTAAGGTATTTCTGCAACAATGAATGGCAATTTCTTAAATTTCTCTATGTGTAACATAGTGTACATTGCGTCCTTTCTTGTCATGATGGTTTGTTGTTTTATTAGATTGCAAGGACTGGCACGAAGTGTCTGAAGAGTCCAGCTCAGTAACATAATCAATATAAGCTGTGACAGCCCATTTTGTAAAGAGGACATGTCATTCTGTATGATGTCTATTTCAGACGACATTATGTTACCCAGAGAGTATATCCTAGTGGACAATGTAGTGATACCATTATCAACTACTGCTAGAGCCCTTTCTAAAATTGCCCTGTTAATATTGCGCAATCTCTCAACAGCCTCCTGCTGGGAAACTTTCCACATTTCATTGTATATTGCATACAAGAGGCTCTTTTGCCATAGTTTTTGAGGACCTAATAAAAAGTTCTTTAGTCCCATGTCAATCAGAAAGAAGGAACAGGTGTTGCTTCACCTGGGACCTTGTTGAGGTTTTTAGCCAATCAAGGCACAACTTCCCAACACTGTAAGTTGTTACCACCCCCAAGTGTTGTGTTTACGTGTAACATGAGTCGGGCCTGCTGATCCTAAACCCTTCAGTGCCTCCCAGGAAATGTGCATGGCATACTTTAGTATCTAATGGCCACACTAACCATCCCCCCTGATTGGTCCCTGAAGAATCGAATGAACCATTGCAAAGCATGGTGTCTAATGTTTCCTCTGTGTATTTTGTAAACCGTTTCCAGTTTTCAAAACATGCACATGTGGGAATGTTTGGTGTATTTATATCTTTTATCTTAGCCAGGTCAAGATATGATGTTTGCTGCCCAGTTTTGTTCAGGAAAATTAGTTGATGTGGTGTCCGTCATGCTCTGTTTAATGTCTTGTTCCCCTGAAATGGCCAATCCGATGTTCCCCAAATTGATTATAAATCAACAGTGTCTCTCCAAAAGTCAAACCCTTCTGTGGACAACTGGAAAAGAAAAGATTCAGAATATATCAGCTTTGTATCGATGAGCATATTTTTCTTTGCTGGTGATGGTGTGAGCCTTTAATAATAAGGCACAGGGTCAGTTGGATTGTGACCAGAGAAATATGCAAACTTCTGTGCAAACATTTGTGAGCTACGCCGTGGTGGTATAGGGCACTGTTCTCATTGGATGTAATTAAATACTGCAAAAAGTGGTCACCATAATGTTGAAAACAGAACATTTCATCATAATTAGTTGTACCATCATACATTTAATCAGAGTTAAAATCAGTGGAATACTTTTAGCATTTTATGCACTGTATCAATGTCCCAATCATCGGCAATAGTACTAGAGGTGATAATGTCATTTAAAAAAATGCAGAATACATGTGGTATGTGCATAGGTTCAGCAGGATCAAATATATCATACAATGCCCTATCCCAAACAATTCCATCAGGAACCGGAACAGCAGAAATGTTCACCAGGGAAAGTTCCCATCGCACTTTGTGTGATGAAGAATGGGGTGTTAAAACCAAGTTCACCAATCGTACAGCGGAGCGTCACAGGAGATAGTATCCATTCAGAAGCAGGTAAGGCCATGGAGGAGCAAAGTACATCTTCTTCAGCCAAAAGTAGAATACACACAATCTACCCCGGAGAGGTGGAAGTGGCTCAGATGAATCTGAAGAGAAGTCATCAAAGTCAATAAAGTAGTCAGAGGCTGTTCGATCTATTTTTGGCAGCTCTGGAGGCTGTGCTGAACTTGGAGATGACTCGAGTTCTGGTACATTGACATAGACACTATCCATGTCAAGTTTCCAAATAGAAATCTGTGTTTCTGTACAAGTTGTTTGTATAGTAGTTATTGATGTAGCAGGTAGAAGAGATACTTCATTATTTGCTATCCCCAGCTGGGGAGTAGAAGCTTCATCTCTGATCAAAGCTTCCAATGGGACCTCCTGTATAGTAGTGAGAGGAGACAGGTAACTACTCAGGATCCCATGTGGCCTACTGTGTAGAACCGGCCACATGATGTGGATTGATGAGATCTATTGACACAAATCTTTTTATTTTTTGTAACCAGAAAGGGGCGGTAAAAGTACAGTTCTGGTACCTTCAACAGGTACAGGTGTAAGATGGCCCAAATTCTTTCTTGTCAACTATTTTCTCCCTTAGCAGTTCACTACTTTTAGGGAGCCAACCAGGAGTTGCTGGTGCTTCCTTCACTTCTCCAGTGGCAGTGATTTTACTTGGACATTGCTCTGTGTGTTCCGGAAACTATTCAGTTCCTGCAAAACAGCCAAACGTTCGTTGATGTCAAAGGGTGTTTCTGCCGCCAGTGTGCTGAGACTGTCAAGTTCAGGTACCCACATCTTAACCCCAAACAGGATCTCAAAGTGAGTCTATCCACCCAGGGATTTTCTAAGCAGATTGTTGAGGGCTCTCTGAACCCCATATCGGTGAGGGACCCAACTGCGACCTGAGCCTAATACCCTTGCTGTTAAGGATGCTTTTAAGTCTCGGTTTTTTCTTTCCACCACAGTATTTCCCTGCAGATGGTAGGGGGAGGAGTACTGAACGGTCACTCCCAATTTTCCCATGGTCTCTTTGTTAGTGGCGTAGGAAGGGGGGTGCAGTGGGTGCGGGCCGCCCCGAGTGTCATCACTGAGGGGGGTGACAAAATGGCAAAAATATGTGTTTTAAACACATATTTTTGCCATTTTTTCAAGCCGGGGGTGGCAAGAAATCACTGAGCGGGTGACAAAATGGCAAAAATATGTGTTTTAAACACATTTTTGCCATTTTGTCAAGCCGGGGGTGACAAGAAATTTTCCGCACCGCGTACCACCTGACCTTGCTACGCCACTGCTCTTTGTAAGCCTTAGAGGTGAACGCTGGCCCCTGGTCCGAATGGAATGCGCCAACTGTGTATGTCCCGATAAAGACTTGCAGGTCCTTTATAACAGTTCGGGCATCAGCTGATAGCTGTGGCCAAACCTATAGGAATAGAGAGCAGGAATCCACTGCAACCACAATGTATTTGCAAGCCCTATCTGATTGTAAGGGGCAGCAGTGGTCCAGATAAACACAAGCTAATGGCTTGTTTGGGCTCAATAGAGACGCCTGTGGTGGGCGGGCTGTAGTGGAACCCTTCATCTACTGGCACATGTTACATTTAAGGACAAACGGGCACATGCATCAATGTAGGCTTTTGCGATTCCTTAATTGCGATTATTAAGGAATCGCAATTAAGGAATTGCAAAAGCCTATGCATGTAGGAATCGCTATAAAATTAGCGATTCCCAAACATTCCTTAATTGCGACTCGCAAATTGCGACTCGCAATTAGGGAAAGCCTTCCCATCCATTCCTATGGGCCTACAGGCCCATAGGAATGAATGGGAGATTGCATGCGCAATTTGCGAGTTGCAATTTCAAGGGTGCAAGGGCGTCAAAAGGACACCCTGTTTCACCCCTGAAATTGAACTGTGCACACATGTTACGCACACACATGCCCCAAGGGCATGTGTGTGTGTAACCTAAAGTGCATTTTTCAAAGTTTTTGCAAATTACCATCAAGTTCAAATTGATGGTAATTTGCGCCCCCAATTAGCAAAATCGCTATTTGCGATTTCATTATGCATTGCATTTAAGGAATCGCAATTTGCGATTCCTTAAATGCAATCGCAATTTAAGAAATCACAATAAATTGTGATTTCTTAAATTGCGAGAGCCTTACAGTTACATGCATTGCAGAGGCCCTTTTTGCGGGCACAAACGGCCGATTTTTGCGAATCGCACCGTTTGCGCTCGCAAAAAGTTGATGCATGTGCCTGAAAGTTCCTAGACTGTTTATAAAGACCTGGCCGCTAATAATGTTGCTGCAATAATGGAATTGTAGCTGCCACCCCTGCGTGTGCAGATGTTAGGCCCTCATGTGCTACTAGGATTAAACCTAAACTGCGATCTGAATTTGGTATTACTCTATCCCCTACTCCAGGAATACGAGCAAATGGTATGTTTTGCATGCTTAACTGGTAGGGGTACTTTGCTGGAAAGCCTTTCGGCCAGTGGGTGTCATCACGTGCAGTGTTGACAGCCACCATAATGTCTCTATCTATCTTTGTACTGGAATGAGTAATCACAGCAGCAGTTTGCACTTTTGCTTTTGCAGGTTTATCAGCCATGGAATTCCCTGCAATGTGTAGTCCTACACGCTGATGACTCAAGGTGTGAATCACATGATGGTGGTTGTAAAATACACGCTTCTCAAAGAAGTGAATCGCAAGGCTTTTGCCTTCGCTTGACAGCTCATATCCCAGAAACAGGAGGTGGGCAATTTTTGATTTCTTAAAATTGAATTTGTAGACCATATGAGCAAATCCCAGAACCTTGCGATCTACTCTTGTCAAGTGTGTAAAATGGTCATCATCTGTGAAAGTAAATGTCATCGACATAAGACAATGCCTGATCATCGAAATTTTGTAAAAGTTCTGTAACCCGTGCTGGCAACAACCCACAGATATTGCTAAACTCTTCAGGTAATCAACAGAGTTGTTTTTGAGAACCGAGCGTGATAAATGAGGTCAAATACCTGCTTTCAGGTGTTATATTTTGGCAGAAAATTCCATTAGAGATATCTAGTGTTGTTTTAGATTTTTTACGCACTATACTTTTAACTAGTGCTGTGCTGTGTGCATTTTGTACTGCGAATATACGTGTAGCTGTATTCAAGTGTCTGAAATCTAATACTAGATGATATGAATGGTCAGGTTTCATAATTTGAAACAAAGGATTATTCATAGGGAGGGTGCAGCTTTCTATTACACCTTCGTATTTAAGTACTGTGAGGATCTCTCTAACTTTTTTTAGCCTCATTCTTAATGGGGTATTGCTTTGAGGTTGTGAGGTCGACCTCACTGGTATTACATGGTCAGGGCCGGCTTTAGCACTGGTGGTGCCCTGTGCAACAATGTTTGTTGGCACCTCCCCAATGACCACCTCCGCCACGGATTCCCTCACTACCACCATTTGACAATGCCCCTCAAGTCTCCATAACCACTGTCTGTTAGATTTATTTAGTTTTATAGCACCACTCATACCAGTTTAAGATGTCAGAACACTTTACATCACACACGCATTGCACAGAGACAATCAATCCTCGGTGTGTAAATCAGTATATATGAAATGTTACATAAGACAGAGGCCTACAAGGAGTAGGAGTTACATTTCATCCATACTGGTAGGCAGTATAGTTTAAGAGTCCTTGGACTGGAAAAGCACAAATTCAGAATTGAAAATGTAACACCATTGTTAGGAGTTTTCTTTAATAAAAAGAATTGATTTCTACCCAAATGACCCCTTTTGCAATATTACGACAATGAAAGGTTGGGCAAAAAATATATAGCTCTAATATTTTCCTTGCAGTTTACAAACAGCTCTTTGATGGCAGTTAATACCTCACTGCTCTATATTAGGATTTTAACTTATAAACTGCAAGTAACAAAAGGATCTCTGACAAAAGCGGGAACCCACTGACCTATTTATATTATATGCACTTTGTGATGTGAATGGGACACGTTCTTTGCAGCAGGTGTATTAACCCTCTACGCTATGATGAGTCAAAACTTTCACTAGACAAAACTCCGGTCTCTCTCCAGGAAGAACATTAATCACAGGAGTTGTCATTTTTATTGATGCCTGAAAATTGCTGGGACAATGTACGCAGCATCAGGTGCTTTAAAAACGATGAACATGGTGCCCCCTCCACAAGTCAGAGCCCGGTGCGGTGGCACCGATCGCACCGCCCTAGAGCCGGCCCTGTACATGATAAGGGGAACCGTCATCCCATCCCACATGGTTGCAGTAGAACACACAAGCCAGCGCCAGTGCCCACCCTTTGCGTATGAATGTTTCACTGCCTCTGGGATGAGGTCGGAGAAGGCAGGTAAAATTACCATTTCTCCTTTTGGGTAATCCATTACAAATTCAGGTGGCCAATCCTTTTCGGTCAAGAGAATGTCATAGCGGAATGACAAGAGAACATTAATGTATCTCAGTACATCTCCCTCCAATGCGAGTTGCATCTCATATAAACAATGCGGGGCGCTTACCCTCGTATCCGGTGTTTCCACCTGGATATAGTCACTCAACGCTACTGCCAACAGACAATACATCAGGTTCCGGCGAACTATTATGACTTCTTCTGCTCTGTCCAGCATGGTAAGAACCCACTCCCCGCTCAGAATCAGTGTCCTCAATATCCGTGGCATGGTTGACTTTTAAGTCCTGCTACCTTTTTTTTTTATATTGGGACTTGACTGTTTAGGTTTGTTTTCTTTTTTTAATTATGTAGTCATAAGAGCATTCTGAGTTGTTTTTCGGTTTAGAGTATGCCTCTGATCTGTGCACTGACCAACCACCTCTCAATAATATTTCTTGGATGAATCCTGAAATGAATGAGATGAACATGTATCAGTATCTTGATACCCGTCAGGCATCTTAATATTATCATGGTTGCACAACTTAAAGCGCTTTTCAGTGGCCTTCTGTTGAGGAGATCTCCATGTTTCTTATTCTCCCACTTCTTCTTCATAGAAGAGTTGGGTGCTTACTTTGAGATATCCTTTTCTGAATTACTCTTAATTTGAGGTTTACAAGGTGTGGCTCCCAACTTATCTCTACCCACTGTTGCGTAAGTTTCTTCGATAATATTTGGTAATTCACTCTCCTGCTGTCTTAGAGGCAAATAAGTGAGTCATTGGCATATAGCCAGCACTGCTGCTTCCCCTTTAATATTACTTAACATAATGGCAGACACTGCAGCATAATTGCCCATCAGTTTCATCCCCAAATCTAGGGCAGGGGCTGCCCCGTACTCATTTTCAATATGTTTCAGCACCTCTGGCAAAACAGCTACTGAAGGTGTACCATGAGTCCTGGTATACACCGCATCAAAGACTGTGCCCCAAGTGGCACAGTCTTCCACAGAGGGACCCATCCGCATTGGCAAGCATATAGTAAGATTTCTGTGTTTTTCCTGAGGTCCAGTATGGGGAAACTGCTTCAAGCTGACTTTTTTTTGTGCAATCCAGAAAGGAATCTCCTCCCATCTGGTGGGAATTTTACCCATAACACCATTGATAGTCTGTGGACTAAAGCCTGGTGTAGCCAATTGATCTGGCTCCACGAACGGACAGCGGACAGCTACGCCGCCCACAAGAGCGCCACCCGCAGTCACCATCACCTCATCAGATCCGCCAAAAGGGCCTCACTCAAAGACCGCCTAGACAACAACGCACACAACAGCAAAGAGCTCTTCAACATCGTGAAGGAACTCTCCAACCCCAGCTCCAACACCAACGACATCCCGCCATCGCGAGACCTGTGCGACTCACTGGCCACCTTCTTCCACCGCAAAATCGCCGACATCCACGACAGCTTCAACACCACGACCGCCCCGGCAACCACCGAGACCACTGCCCCCACAACCACCAACCGCCTGCTCTCCTGGACCAACATCAACGACGAGGACACCAGCGAGATCATGAACACCATCCACTCCGGCTCACCGCTAGACCCGTGCCCTCACCACGTCTTCAACAAAACCAGTACAGCCATCGAGCCCCATCTCCGGAAAATAATCAACATCTCCTTCGAGACAGTAACCTTCCCGGAAAGCTGGAAGCATGCCGAGAACACCGCCTTACTCAAGAAACCCAAGGCAGACCCCAAGGACCTCAAGAACTTCCGACCCATCTCTCTGCTCCCGTTCCCCGCGAAGGTCACCGAGAAAATCGTCAACAAACAACTGACCCGCTACCTCGAGGAGAACAACATCCTGGACCCTTCCCAGTCCGGATTCCGCAGCAACCACAGCACCGAAACCGCCCTCATCGCCGCCACCGATGACATCAGGACCCTGCTAGACAACGGAGAAACAGCAGCCCTCATCCTCCTGGACCTATCAGTCGCCTTCGACACGGTCTGCCACCACACACTACGAACACGCCTTCACGACGCCGGGATCCAAGGGAAGGCCCTGGACTGGACCACATCCTTCCTCTCCGGCAGAACACAAAGCGTCCGCCTCGCCCCCTTCCGATCCAAAGCCACCAAGATCATCTGCGGCGTACCCCAAGGCTCCTCCCTCAGCCCAACGCTGTTCAACATCTACATGGCACCCCTCGCCCACGTCGCCCGACAGCACAACCTCAACATCATCTCCTACGCCGACGACACCCAGCTGATCCTCTCCCTCACCAAAGACCCTCACACCGCCAAAGCCCACCTCCACGAAGGAATGAAGGCCGTCGCCGAATGGATGAGGACCAGCCGCCTGAAGCTGAACTCGGACAAGACGGAGGTCCTCATCCTTGGTTCCAACCCTTCAGCATGGGACGACTCCTGGTGGCCGACATCACTGGGAACAGCCCCGACACCCACCGACCACGCACGCAACCTAGGGGTCATCCTCGACCCCACCCTCTCCATGACTAAGCAGGTCAACGCCGTTTCCTCATCCTGCTTCAACACCCTCCGAATGCTCCGCAGGATCTTCAAGTGGATCCCCACCGAAACAAGAAAAACAGTCACCCAGGCCCTCGTCACCAGCAGGCTGGACTACGGAAACGCCCTCTACGCAGGAACGACGGCTAAGCTCCTGAGACGGCTGCAACGCATCCAGAACGCCTCTGCACGTCTTATCCTCGACATCCCCCGACGCAGCCACATCACACCCCACCTGAGAGACCTGCACTGGCTCCCTGTCAACAAGAGGATAACCTTCAAGCTCCTCACCCACGCACACAAAGCACTCCACAACTCCGGACCAGCCTACCTCAACAGACGACTCAGCTTCTACACCCCCACCCGCCAGCTCCGCTCCACCAGCCTCGCCCTCGCCACAGTCCCCCGCATCCGGAAAACGACCGCCGGCGGCAGATCCTTCTCCCACCTCGCCGCCAAGACCTGGAACACCCTCCCCACCAACCTTCGGCAGACCCAAGACCTACTGGCCTTCAGAAGACTCCTCAAGACCTGGCTCTTCGATCAGTAGCAGCACCACCCCCCTCTTCCCCCAGCGCCTTGAGACCCTCGCGGGTATGTAGTGCGCTTTATAAGTGACATGATTGATTGATTGATTGATTGTGATGGTGCAGCTTGAGCAGTCCTCTCACGATTTACTGTCATTATTCGCATAACAAACTGTGTCAGACTTCTATATATTCTTATTAGACTTGCATATAGTTGTCGTAACTGTGCTGTTCTCATATTAACTGCGTTTGGGTGTGGTTTGTAACCGGGTAAGACAGGCCATGTTGCTCCCTCTTTGCTAGGGGTGCCTAGTCTAACTTCTTCAGTAGTGTGTGGTAGGGCGCCTTCAAACCAATTTTGATGTTCTTGGTAAGTTAATATTTCTAGACCTTCGTAAGCTGTTAAGTTTCTTGGAACGCCAGTTGCAGTGTAGGTGTGAAACAATTGTGAGCGGTTGTTTGCTGCTAGGAATGTAACCCATGAATAGAATAACTCTGTCCTAAACGCTTCATGTGCCTCAACCACAAAGGTAATGTCCCCACCCTCAAGTGTGAGATCATTTTGTATCAGCTTCTGAGTAACTGCATGTCTGCAGTTTTCAGGTATGTTTAATGCTGCTGGTTCAGCCGTAAGAATATGTGGAATTCAAGAGGGTACCTGTATTGGGGGATACTTTGAAAGGTTCAAGTTTGAACAACCTACAGCTAATACATAGGGTTTACCTACTCAGTTGAGGAAGATTTTTCTCAAACACCAAGGACGTCTCCTGTTGATTGGTGAGTAGGGAGCTTTGGCATACAAGCAAAAATTACTCAGGTGATCCACTAAATAAGATCCCAACCTAGAACGTTGGCAGCGCCATATCGTTTGACTTGTACCTCTCTAGTAAAACGATGCATTTGTTGGACAACATAAACGTCAGGTTTGTGCCAAACTGATTCCATGCACACCCTCAAGAGGTATTGGCCTGTATCCCTGCTAGCTCACAGTGCACCATCTGTACAACTAACCTTACAGGGTAACAAATGTATTTGCAACCTCAGAACATAACAACCCTGATCCCCCAAGGAAATCATGGTAACAGATCTAGAACCCTTTCGTGTGGATTCTCATGCATACCCACAGAAGTACACAAGAAATACTCAGCAAGGCATTTCAATATTTATTGAAGCATTGTGATTCTTGTAGAAAATACGTGCACTGCGATAATCAATAGAGTGAAACAGATTAACGTGATTAACATTACAAGAATAGTGAAAAAGATTAACATTTCCACCATTGTTCTAAGACAGTGAATATATGAGAGCATATAAGCACTGGGCTATAGTGTATTCCTACCTAGCGCTACCTAACCTAGTTTTGCCTAGGGTGGGTGATCTCCCAAATTCCTGCCGGGTGGACTAACTCCACATTACCTGCTGGTAAGTGTCATCGGCCTGTCCTTCTTGGTGTAGAGCTGGACATCCTTCATGTTGGTAAGCAGCAATCAGCTGAGCTGGAATTCCGGCATGCAGTGACCTCGCAGTGTCAGCATAGTGCTCCACTTCCTTAAACACAGAAGTGGTTCTGTATATATAATAAACAGCACTCATGTGGCCATGTCCCAACCCCTGTCTAGTTTGATAGCTTTGTCAAATACTGGACAGTAACAACATGACATTTTGTGCAGTGAACTTTTTCCCTTGTACTGAATGTTCAAGGTGTCGTGATAGAGTGCCTACGAAGTTGAAATGTAAGCAATGCGGATCCAAAGAGTGTTATCCTGCATTGTCACGCATGTAAATGCATGTCAATGCATGTGTAAAAGAGAAGGTAACTTAAGAAACATGAGCATGTAAATGGGGGTGTTTCTTACCGGGCCTATCCTGACCACGTGACAGAGGGTAAGGTGAAATCCTTGATGATTTAGAAGAGCTCATTGCAGCTGTTGGAACTTCCTTCAATGCAGTCCGCTAGTGCTTTTTTCTTGGTGTCTCTTATTTGCTGGTGATAGCGTATGAGTGTAACTCTGTAGGTAGTTCTGTCGGTGGTGTTGCGGCTGGCTCTCCATTTTCTTTCTATCTGTTTACAGCATTGTTTGGTGTCTTGTAGGTTTTCTGTGTACCAGCTGTCCTGCTTGTTTGATCTACTATGCTTGTTGGGTTTGTTGGGTGCGAGGGAGTCCACACAGTTCTTGATCCAGTTGTTGAAGTTGTTGATGTCCTTGTCAAGGTTATCTGTGGGGCTAGGTTGATCTGTGCTGAGGGCACTGAGTCAGTCTGCTTCTGTGATTTTGCCCCAGCCCCCGCTTGGAATGCTGAACCTGATAGGGGTGTTGACCTGAGGTGTGTTGATTTAGAAGAGGATGATGGAGAGGCGGGTCCATGTGAGCGGTGTGGTGGAGCTGTATTTGATGTTTTCGCTTGTGCTGAAGATGGGGTCTAGTGTGTGTCCTGCGGTGTGTGTTGGTTCTAAGACGAGCTGGGTGAGTCTGATGTTGGTCAAGCTTTTGAGGAGTGCTGTGGAGCAGGGGTCATTTTGGTTTTCCAGGTGAAATTGGAGGTCACCAAGGAGAATGTAGTCTCTGGAGTTGATGGTGAGCGGAGCGATGAAGTCAGTTATGAGGTTGGTAAAGGTGGCTCGTGGTCTGGGTGGTCTGTAGGCAAGGGTTCTGTTCAAAGTGAGGTTTTCGGAGATTTGCAGCTTGAAGTCCAGGTGTTCCATGAATGGCGTGGCATTCACTGTGGATTTTGTGCTTTTGAGGGATTCCTTTTAGATGATAGCGTGTCCTCCTTGTGGCTTGTGAACGTGGTTGTTGTAAAGTGCTCTTTCTTGATGGTCATGTAAAGTGCTCTTTCTGGATGTTCGCCCCCCCCCCACCCACTTTTTGCTGCTAGATGCTGTGGTAATTGATCTGAAAGTGTGCTGGGTCCTGCTAACCAGTTCCCAGCACCAGTGCTCTTTTCCTTAAACTGCAAATGTGAATTGGTACACCCAATTGGCAAGCACTTTCACACCCCTGTAAGGCCCTAGTATATGGTACCAATGTTACACAGGGCAGGGATGTAAAAGGGGCCCCAGGGCTGCAGCACTTATTGTGCCACCCTGAGTGACCCGAGTGAAACCAAAGGTTGCAGGTCTGCCATGTCAGCCCTGCAGGAGCAGCTTGCCAGCTTGAGTTCAACCCTGCACACACCATGTGTGACAGGGTCACTTCACTGAATTTAATATATGTCAGTTATCCCTAAGGTAAGCATTCTATAGCCCAGGAGGCAGAGTGCATTATATTATATGTGTGGAAATATATGTGCAAGCATATATTGCCCTGTGGTAGAATTCTAAACGTAGTTGTACCGCAAGTGACTGACCCTCCATAGGATAACATGGACTGGACACTGGGGGGGCAGATTTACAATAAACTAACGCAGCGCAGTGCAGCAAGTCAGTTTGCTGCACTGCGTTAGTTTTGAAGCTCAGGGATGCGACATATTTACAACAATATGTCGCATCTCTGTGCTTCCCACTGCGCTGGCGCACAAACTGCTGTCATGCGTCGACGCAGGCACCCTTGCACCATGGTGCAAGGATGCCTGCGTCACGGGGATGATTGTTTATGTGCAGGAAGGGTTCCTTTCCTGCACATAAACAATCAGAAATGGCGTTTTACAACTTCTATGTGTGCTGCATCAGCACACATAGAACTTGTAAAAACTTCATTGATTTAAAGCATTGTTTATGTACAGGAAGGGACACCTTCCTGTACATAAACAATCATTAGAGGTCATTTCCTCGTTCTATGTGTGCTGCAGAATGTAGCACACATAGAAAGAGGAAAACAAACGAGGAGAAATTAATACATTTCTCCTCGTTGCGCCTCCCTACGCCTCCCCTGGGGAGGCGTAGCATTCAAACGCATTTCCAGAATTACGATTTCTTGTAAATCTGGAAATGAGTCTGGTTACATGGGTGTTGCGTGGGAACACCCACAGCAGCACCCATGGAACGCCCCTTTTACTCAAAGTGCTGCGTATAAAGGGGCCGTATTTACAAGGACAGGAAAAGCCACCCTGCGTGGCTTTTCCTGTCCTTGTAAATATGGGGCAGAAAAATGCGCTGCCGGTGCGTCACAAAAAGTGACGCACTGGCAGTGCAAGGGGCTTGTAAAGCTGCCCCAGGATGTCCAGCTCCATCATGGAACAGTAGATTTTCTTGGTGTTTGGTATTAAACACCATGCTTTTTAACCACTGACATGATGGTGGTGTGGAGGTTTAACCAGCATGCACCTAGGTGGCACTTTAGACAGTGCCCACCAAGTTAACTCACTGTTCTCGTGCCTTGGCTGGCTTTTCTGAGGGTTTGCCGCCAATACAGAAGTCTGACTTCATGCTGGGAAGTGTGTGCTGCTCCCAGAGGCGAGAGACAAAGACCTGTGTGTGCAGGAGGTGACACCTCCACCCACACAGGATAGCTAGTGAATGGACGATCATGATAGTGATCCTGAAAGGCATCACCGGCACCATTGGGACAAAGGAACTTGTCCCCCACTTGAGGACAAAGCCTCCAACTGTCCCAGGACGGTTTTTCATGGGCAGGTGGGAAATTAGCTTTGCAGGAGGCATGCTCCTCCACAAGGCTGACCACACCTCTAGGGTGTCACAGTTGAGGTGTACAGTCGAGGATGGTTTTGGCCATCTTGAATTTAGGCTAAAAAGTAGATTCTGACTAGTTTTAGTGACATACTCCAACCAGATATGGTCACTACTGAGGCGGATTAGCCGCAGGACGAGATGCCGACTGGGTACTAGTCCTCACACCCACTAACACCCCCTAAATCCAGGATTTAAGGCACTCCCCAGAAACCATACCCTTAGATTCAACGTGATAACAAGAAGAGACCCGTATCCACAACAAGGCAGGACTTCACAAAGAGAGGCACTAAGCTCTGCACCTGTGGCAGCCACCCTGCACCCGTTGAAATGTGACTCAACAAAGGCAGGAGACCAGTTCCAAAAGGAAGGTGAACCCCTCTGGAAACTCCACACTTCACAAGAACTCCCTTGGGCTAGAGGAACTAGTCCACTGCAGTCGGCAGGCACAAACCGTTAAACCCACAACCTTGAAGTACTGTCCACCGAGCCGTCTGACATGGCTGCTTAAAGACACTGGGCAGGTGGCTTCTGGGAACTGAAGTCCCGACCCTCAGCGAGGCTCAGCTTTCTGCACCGTTCCTACGGTCCTCTGGAAGAAGATTTCCTCAACTGCAGTGCTTGTTGGTGGTCAATCCCACTACTTGACTCTTTAATAGACACTCCAAGAGAGGAGATCCAACTGCACGAACGACCAGTCACCCGTGTGGCTTCATCGTAAAGATCCTGCACTTGTTTTCACACTCTCTTGGCACGCCTGTCAGCGCCGCAGACCGTGGATCCATTCAGCAAACTGACAGCCAAGAGAACCTCTGCACCCAAGTCTGCTGAGCCAGGTAGAGTCGATCTGCCTGGAGACTCCTAGTCCAGGGCCAGCTCTTTGCTTAAGTTCCAAAGGTTTTTGCTAAGGTAGCCATTTAAAGTCCACAAGCCTGATTGACAGCATGTTTGACAGCTTAAGTGCACCTCTGCACCTCGCTTCCCTGAGCCAGATAAAATTGTGCTAGCTGTTATGAACTGGTCTTGGGACTCACGAGACGTTAACCCTAGTGGGTTCAGTTGAACTCACTCTCTAAATAACCGATTGCATATATCTGTTTTCTTTCCCATTAACCGCAATGTTAATGTTTTTCTACACTGCATTGTGCTGATTTATTTAATGCTTTAAAATTGTTAACTCCGGTTATCCTGTATGTATTGATTTCATTTTGGTGTCTAAAAATATATAAAAATCAGAGCTATTTTTATAAAATGGTGTCTGATCTCTCTCAGGTTGTGTCAAGTACTTATCGTCCATGTTGGTGATGTGAAATGCTTAACACATGTTCCTCTAAGTAGCCTGTCTGCTCTTTGGTGCTCTACCAGGACTGAGAGAAGGGGAACGAGAAAGTACATGGGGTCCATCTTTGTGTATTGTGCTAGTAATACATGGTAAGGCACCCCTTCCATACCACATAAAACGTTCACCTTGTGAAAGGGTTCCTGTCAAGCTATCTTGTAGCCCGCTGGGATTGCCGTGGCGATGTCGGGAGCCAATGAGACGTTGAGCCAGGACTCTTTGATGCAGATGATGTTAGGTGCATCACTGGTCAGCAAGTCCCATATTTCGGTTGTGTGTTTGCTGAGACATCGTGTTGAAAAGCATGCATGTGAGTGAGTGTTGAAGTGTGGTTTTGCTGTGGCGTGTCGTTTGGGATGGGGGTGTAGGCATTGTTGCTGCTTGTTTGGTTTGTGTTTTGTGAAGGACTTTTGAGGGCCTAGTTAGTATTTGCGAGGGGGTATGGGTGGTTAGCTGCTTGAGAACAAGAAGTGGGTGCAGGTGAAAGCTCCTATATTGGTGTCAGGCGGGGGTGGCAGCAGTTTGGGAAACAGCATCTGGGATCTAGCAACCTATGGTGTGCTGCAGAGTATCACTGGGTGGTGATCAGACCAGGGCTCCTGGAGCTGGGTGCAGACAAGTCATGGATGCACTAAAGGCTAGCCCACCTGCAGCTGGGCTAGCCTTTAGTGCCTTTGACGTGCCAGTGGCACCTCCGCTGTGCTCGTCTGCTACTCATGTTGCAGCTGCCATTAAGAAGGTCCTGGGAGGGGGAGGAGTTCAGGGTGCCGTGATGTCATTTCCTGTGCTGATGGTTGATGAGAAATGAAGTCCTCTTGCTTAGCTTCTTCTTTCAAAGACAGTTTTGGCAGGAAAGCCAGTAATGTAACTTCCTATCCAAATGGATGAGGGGAAATTCAATGATGTCACTTCCTGTGTAGGTGGATGATGGGAGATCCAGTGATGTCAGTTCTTGTTCTGATGGGTGATGGGAATATTTTAAGTAGTGTTGTAAATCAGTGGAAAATTTGACATGAATGAAATCAAAGGTTCAAATATTCAATACATGATGCATAAGATTCTCAAACCTTTTCATGTCCTTGATTTCACTAGCAAGTATGAAAACATTTTTTCATCCTCTTATAGAAATCCATGTTCATAGAATATAGATTTCCGAGTAGGCATACACTTACTCAAGAGGAGAAGTCTGGACCCCAGTGGAAGTTACTGTCTGAATAAGTGTAAAACGAAATTGGATGGAAAATGGAAGAAAGAGATGTAACATAAGTGAGACTACGTTATACGTTTGAGTAGTCTAACAAACACAGAGGTTTGTGGGATTTACATACATTTTACTTATATTTTGCAACTCTAGCACCCATGTAAATGTGGACAAACACGAAGAGGCTCATCATGATTTCACTGTGATTTATGTGTAACAATACTTTACATGAAAAATGCTGATTAAACAGGGTGTGGTATTTACTGGGTGCACTACTATTGTATCATTCTGCATCATTCTGCTCCTTGGAATCTGGAATAAGATGGAATACTGTGCACTGTCGCCAATTAGGAAGTACAAACATCAGAGTAGTGTGTTTTTTATCTGAGCATATTCCGTCAGATTTACTCATGTGAGGAAATGCATATGAGTTCGGTAATTAATGTAAAACATTGGCCCAAATTTGACAAAAGTGTGTTATGGAGTACAAAAGATGAAGAGAACAATCCTCTAATGGCGTTTATTTTTGGAAATGTAAAAACTAATGACAACAACAATATAACAGTTTCCTCCCATGGTGTAGAGGGTCATTTGTTTTATTTGTAGTGTCAATCAATGCCAGAATACTCTTGGCAGTGATGGACAGTAAAATAAAAATAATACATGACCGCCTACGTTAAATAGGGCAGATGGTCGGATGGCTTACCTCTGACGGCCCAAACTCCCTTGGGTCTTCAGAAAAAAGTTTATGCCGGCTCAAACTTGGGTGGGCGGACTGAGTGTATAGTGGACAGGATCCTCCATTGCCATTGCAAGTGAGTACCCTGTGCACCAAACTCTAATTCAAGCCCTAAACAAGGAAGTAAAGGTTTTTAGAATACTATGCAAAAGCATGGATCTTGAATGATGTCATAGTAAATGAAAGTAAACATGACTGTTGGAGACATTTTATTATCTGCAGTTTCCATTCCTATCCCTTGTCCTAACCCCTCAGCAGTAAATATGTGCTGGTCAGCTGAGGGATTCAGGGGGGGTGTGTTTAAGGATAGTCATCCTTGTGATGTCATCAAAGGTCAAATAATGCACGGCTTATTTTTTTGCGAATTGACGTACATTGGCCAAAATGGGATGTTCCAAACTAAACATGACACTGATTACATTTCAACTAGGGGTGAGCAGAACTCGTGGAGTTTCTCTCCATGGATTTCCGCAGAGTTACATAAAAACTCTGCAAGGTTCCGTGGAGTTCGGTGTGCGGGTGGAATTTGGTACATTGTGCTACGTGTGCTGATTTCTAGTGCCGTGAGCATGTTGCCCGCTGTAATATCAGTGCAAATGACACCACGCGGCGCACCAAAGGGCGCTGCTTCTTTCTGCCACTCAAGTAGGTTTTCTACTGAGGCTGCAGCTTTCTCAATGCAAACGGTCATGACCTGCTTGGACCGCCAGCATTGAGAAATCTCACTGTGAGGCATTCTAGCGCCCCAAAATCATGCTAGGGGATGCAAATTCTTGCTTGCCAACAACGTTGGCGAGCCGTGCACGAATAAAAACTCCACCACGCGGCAGTTGGTGGAGTTTTGCTAGAACTCCGCGTTTTGACCGGAATTTTTCACCCATCCCTAATTTCAACCTAACAATTTGTGAGTGGTGAGAAATAACCAAATACTTATAATTATGTATGCGGCCCTTCGAGGTGAACAAGAATATGCCTCCGAAAGGCAGCGACTGCTAACACTTTACAACTCAGCTGCAGGTTCACGACGCCTATTAATCAGTGTTTATTTGTGTCAGTGCTTGTTGGTGGTGCACCAGTACTCATTGTTGAGGACGTGTAGTATTTTTTGCCCTCATACTTTTCCCCAGAGCAAGAGGAAGAAAGGCGGCAAAGGGAGCAAGGAGGGGAAAAACGATTGGAAAAAATAACAAAGAGAGAAAACGGGAATGAAAAGAACTAGCTGGAGTTAGCAATAACACAGGAAGTGTAGATATGTCAAACAAAGACTTTGGTCTTCAGCTCTTTAAAAAGAAAAAAAGAGAACTGACTATTATTATGACTGATCCGTTATGTTGATTGCCTCTTTTCAAATGACGTCTCGAAAAGCACTCCACCGCCACTCCATCTCTTTTAAAGAGCGCAGGGTATGTTTCTATCTGTAGAATTCTTAAATTCTCTAAACCACTTTGTAAATCATGCATTGGAATAGAGAGAGTTACATGGCTGTATTGTAACACTTCACTAGAACATTAGGTTATTTGCAGGCTTTCCACAAGGAGGCGCTCTCAGTACATTAAAGTCGAGTTATTTAAAAAACTAAAAAAGGCTGCCGTAGGCTATGACGTCCGTTTTAGGACTCATACTCTCGATGAGTGGCTTCATTCACAGTAATGAGTGATATTGCAAATACGAAATTATTGCTGTGTTTTTAAATAGTATTTATCAAGTAGTATAAAAATCGGTATACAGCCCCATGTTTTGTAGGTGGTGTGCACCGGCACTCGTGTTGGGGAAGTACACATATTTTTCCATCATTGAACTTTACCCGAGAGCAAAAGGAAAGATGCAGAAAATGGAGAAAAGAGAGAGATAGAAAAATAGGGAAACGGTGAAAAACGGGTAAAGCAGTGATGAAAAAGTCCCTGAAAAAGTGAGTTAAAGAGAAATGAAGTTTAGGGGGGTATGATCTGAAATCAAGACCAGGCATCCTTGGTATTCAGTAACCCCAAAATTGGGCAGCTGTCGTCAAGCTCCTGAGAAAAACTTTGGGCCGCTGCATTTATGTTATTTACAGATTAAACCCAGTTTAACATCGTGACTTTCCTATAACGATTTTCTCACCTGAAAATGTATTAATCTTCACAGATTCTGAATTAGCAAAGCATAAATTAATAAAGCGCTTCAATGCTTCGTCATGGGTTGTAAGCGCTATACAAATACATTTACAATCACTCAGGAGCGTCTGCTCCCGGGAATCAGCAGTGTGGCGGGGAGGGGGGAGGAGGGGGATTTATACAGAGAAAAAACCCACGTACATGCCGGTTGGCCTGCCCGGCCGCCTCAACTCCTCCGTCCTCTTCCTGGCTTCTTCTCTGCAAAGGAAGCAGGAAGCACCGGGCACCAGCCTCCCATGACCTATCACAACGCTGCAATGCAGCGCTGTGATTGGTCTGAGCGCCGAACCATGGTGCTCAGCCAGGAAATGGGAGCCTGGGCATGTTCTCCATGAAGGCTGTAATGCAGCCTGCATCGAGAACACGCAAAGAGCGCTTGAATGTTTGGCCAGCCCCATAGGGCCAGTCAAACATTCATTCGCACTTACATAGTGCCCACTACTCCTCCCCCTGCTCTGAGAGCAGAGCAGATTTGTCCGTCCCGCCCACCGACATGCATCAGCAGGAACAATAAAATGATAATAACGTAGAGTTATTATCATTTTATTTTCCTTTTTTTACACTGTGTAAAGCAATAGGGCGACGCTCCTCCGCCTTAGTGGAGGAGCCGACACTGCATTTACTAGTTATTGGTGTGTATGAACCTCCAATGAAACAAAATCAAGCAATTCAGGCCATGGACTTTACTTAACAGGTGTAGATACATAAGCATGGTTTGTCATTCTGCAGTTGTGATTTGCATCAAAAAACGTGTGTATACATAGACCAAGGTGTGCCTCCAAAATACCTAGGGTATCATTTAACTGTCACATCGCTGCGGCAAAAGAGCAATGCAACAGTTTTCACTGCACCCTCCTTGCGACACGATGGATGCGCCATATTTAATGTGCGGTGCTCCATGTCGCAAGGAATGACAGACAAGTCAGGAATCCAGACGGATTTGTTGGCGCAAAAGTCACACATTGCTGGAGTTGTGTCAGAAACATGAAGCAACTCCAGCAATGCATGAGGCAGGCCTATACACATAGCACTGTGTCACCCTTACACCTGCTATGAGGCAGGCGTAGGGTTTTGACGCAGTGGCGCCCTAGAAGTGGCGCAGTAAAATCTGATAGATTTCACTGCGCCACTCCTACGATGCTTTGTTAGGTGGGAACGACCACCCTGCATACATTATACCTGACGCAGGAATAATGTGGTGCAGGGCTTTACAAATTGTCGCATCTGCCTAGATGCGTCACCTTGTAAATATGGCGCAACGTGGCACATTCTTTACGCCGCCGCTGCGTCATGAAAAGTGATGCAATGGCGGCGCAAACGTTTTGCAAGGCCTTCATAAATAAGGGCCCTAGTGTAGACATTAGTGAGGAAAATATGGCCGGATGCGTTCAGGCGTCGTCTCTAGGGAATGCTGTCGCATACATCACAGAGGGATGTAGAGAGTTTTCACTTCAGCAACCACTTGCCCCAACTCCAGATTGATTGGAGAGAAGCTCACAAGGGCACTGGGCTGTTTCTGAACCATGAGAATTTGCCATACCCACGCAGTTACAGAGGAATTCGAGAAATAAAAAAGATAAACTCATAAGACTTAGGAATGTGTTGACACTATGCGTTGGTGGCATTTATACACGTCTTCTTGTCCCCAGAATGAAAGAATGAAGTGTGAAGGTGGTTGGCACAACTAAGGTAAGTACTTTCAAATTCATAAAGTACTAATTGATGTGATTTTTAGTCTCTAAAAACTTAAATTGTATATATATATATATATAAAACATGTTTTTAAAAGTAGTGGTTAAGTAAGTGACGGGACTTTTTATTTTTTAGGTAGCACAAGCATTTTAATGAAACTAATTGGAGGCTTTTGGTAGGTAAGAACTGGGGAGCCCAGAACAGGGCAAACATACGTAACAAATGGACCCAGACTATCATCAAACACGGTTACAATGCTGCATTTATGCAAATATAAAAAGATTTTTGGAACGCTTTGAATCAAAGCCGATTTCTTTAAAAATTAGGTCTAATTCCCTCCCTTACATTTTAAAGGAATATTTATATATTTATTCGAAATTATTGTCATGAAATGTATGTATTTATTATAAATGGTATTTTATTATTTTTAATACTGTTTTTATATTTCGTGAAGATTTATAAATTACAGGCTGTCAGTAAGAAGCCATAAATATTTAACTTTGTATGGGAAAGATAAGGTCAACTATCCGTTTTTAATTAGTGTGGTCCATGTTTTTTACCGAATGCATTTAGGCATGTTAATTCAAAAGGAAAAAATTAAAAAGTATGTTTTCTATGCCTACCTCCATTGCACCAATGACGTAATGCACAAGTCACTTTAAATGGGTGGAGAGTAAATACAAGCGTTGTCATGTGATCAAGGTCCGGCTGGACCGAAACGCGTAATGGCCGACACGAAATGAAATAAAGAAACTGCACTTATCTCGTGGTCCGTGTCTGCATTCACCGACGAAGAACTGGTGGGGAAAAGGCAGTTTGGCTCGGATATATATATATATATATATATATTATCTACTGGCGGTCGCCAGTAGATAGTTATAGTTAGGACCTATTTTCCATAGGAAATCCGCGACATTCTATTTGAAATAACTCTCTTGCCGGATGACGAATCTTCGCGAAATTTTCAAACTTTATGGCCCGCTCCGGTCCGCTCCTACCCTGAAAGTTTCGGGGTGATTCGTCAGCGGGGGCCGAGAAAAAGGGGGGTCCCAAAACATGTTTTCCCCATTCATTTTCCCATAGGAAACTTTAGACACGGCTACAGCCTGAACTGCTGAACGGAATTACACCAAATTTGGCAAAGAGGTAGTTCTTGGTTCAGAAAGAACCCTTTTTGTTAAATGGTGTAAATCCGTTCAGTAGTTCCAGAGAAAATCAAAAGGAAAATCACATATATATCTATGGCCGCGTCGGATTCGCGCACCCTCCCGATCACGAGCTGCATGCTAATTGGCTTTCAAGGGGCTGTCAACACTCCAAATCAGGAAGTGTTGGCAGCCATTTTGTCGAGGGACAGAAACAAGTGTGCAAAGCGCACAAAGGGGGCAGGGTAGAAACACCCTGACCCCTAGGTCTGCTCAGGGGTCCCACAAGGACCCCCTGGGCAGAAAAGCATTTTTTTTTAAAAAATCGGCAGGATGCGCTCAGGGTGCGCGGATCCTGCCGAGTAGAAAAAAACCCAGAAGAAACAAGTGCGCAAAACGCACAAAGGGGGCAGGGTAGAAACACCCTGACCCCCTAGGTCTACTCAGGGGTCCCTCAAGGACCCCTGGGCAGAAAAAGCATTTTTTTAAAAAAATCGGCGGGATGCTCTCAGGGTGCGCGGATCCCGCCGAGAAAAACGAAGCGCGGTCTCCCGCGCTTCGTTAGTTAATTGGCCCCGGGTGGGCCAAGTCCCGGGGGCATGCAGGGTTTCTTTTAATATGTGGGGGCCTCTAAGGCTCCCAAGCCCCGGGGACCCTCACCCCCAGGGCTTAAAAAAATAATGGTGCGGGAGGGCTCTTTGCCCTCCCGCTGCCCCGGGGACCGCCACCTCCCGGGGCTTCTTTTAAATTTTTGACCTGTGTGGGGGCTCCAGCCCCCCACACGCCCCGGGACCGCCACCTCCCGGGGCACTAAAGATTTGAATATGGGGGTCCGTTACGGACCCCAAAGCCCCGGGGACCACCACCTCCCGGGGCTGTGCACTGGATGGGAGGGGGCCGCGCGGCCCCTCCTGGAGCCCTTGATGGCCCTGGGGACCGCCACCCCCAAGGCCGGCTCCTGCAGTGTCCCGGGGTGCCTACCCCCGGGACACTGTAGTTTGCTATGACAGGACGGGAGCCTCGCGGCTCCCGTCCTGTCATAGCAAACTTAGTTTGCATTTTGAAAGAGAGAGCAGGAAACCTGCTCTCTCTTTCAAAATGCAAACCAATTGCTTTTCCACATGGGGAGCAGCATGTTAGCTGCTCCCCATGTGGAAAGCAATGCCGGCTCCCATAGGACACGGGAGCCGGCGGGACTGTGGGGGATTGGGGACCCCCCACAGTCCCCAAACAGAGGCCAGGCCCCGGGGATGGGGTCCCCGGGGCCATAAGTGGCCAGGGAGGGGGCCACGCAGCCCCCTCCCCAAATTATAAAAAAAAAAAAAAAAAAGGTAAGGCCGGCCCCAGGGGATGAAATGAAATTTGTACTTGTAAAGCGCACCCATACCCCCAAAGGGGTGTCCAGGCGCTGTACGCATACCGCTGTGGAACCCTTCCTGGCTTTTCCCTGTGAAATGTCCACTCCTGGGCACCCCCAGGGTGAAGCCAGGCATCCCAGCGCTGTTGGGGCCGTTGTGGAGATTAAGCAAGCTATTGCCCAGAGTTGCAGAGTGGGACCCATGATTAGAATAGGCACCGAGGCGAGAATTATCAGGTCCGAGGAAATTGAGCCCAAGACCCGCCGAGGCGGGAATTGAACCCTGGTCCCGGGCCAGATCTCTGCATCAGGGTCTGCTGCTCTAACCATTGAGCCACACTTCTCCACTGGGGGATGGGGTCCCCGGGGCCTTAAATGGCCTGAGGAGGGGGGCCACGCAGCCCCCCTCCAAATTAAAAAAAATAAAAATTGAGGGCATGCCCCGGGGGATGGGGTCCCCGGGGCCAATACAGGCCCAGGGAAAGGGGGCCACGCGGCCCCCTTCCCGTTTTTTATTTTTTATTTAAAAATAAAATAAAATGCTCAGGCCCCGGGGGATGGGGTCCCCGGGGCCAAAGTGGCCAAGGGAAGGGGGCCACGCAGCCCCCTCCCAATCAAAAAAAAAAAGACCGGCATCGTGCCGGAGGTCCCGCCCCCTCCCTGCAGCAGTCTGCAAACGCGCCCCTGGCGCGTTTTGAGAAGGGGAAGTAATTCCCCTTGAATACTGGGGGTCCCTGGGGCAAACTAGCCCACCAGGAACCTCCAGTATGCGTCAGGGGCTGCGTTGCAGAGAGATGTACAGAGGCCACGCCCCTTTTTACACCTCTCTGCAACGCAGCTCTGTGGCGCTTTTTGGAAGTACATGGTGGGCTAGTTGGACTCCAGGGACCCTCAGGATTCAAGGGGACTTAATTCCCCAACTTAAAAAGCGCCACGGGCGCGTTTGCACAGTGGTGAAGGGAGGGGCGGGGCTTCAGGTGACATGTGTGCAAACAGGCCCCGTGGCGTGTTTTAAGATGGGGAATTAAATCCCCTTCAATCCTGAGGGTCCCTGGGGGCCAACTAGCCCAACAGGTACGTCCAGAAAGCGCCACAGAGCTGCGTTGCAGAGAGGTGTAAAAGGGGTGTGGCCTCTGTACACGTCTCTGCAACCTAGCCCCCTGGCGCATACTGGAGGTTCCTGGTGGGCTAGTTGGCCCCCAGGGACCCTCATGATTCAAGGGGACTTAATCCCCCAACTTAAAACGCACCACGGGGCGCGTTTGCACAGATGTCACCTCAGGCCCCGCCCCCTCCCTTCACCATTGTGCAAATATTCCTCTAAAATCAGCCGAACTACGAATTCCGATTTACTCACCTGTTATCAGGAGAGAACCCAGTGCTGCATCTTTTAGCCCAGCACTGATCCTGAAAAGTAATTTTAACCGTACTTACCAGTAACTTGAATTTCCTTCCATAGGATATCATTGCCTGCTTTTTGCTGAAAAAGTTTCGAAGTGTCGATTTTTGAAACATACAAATATTCCTCTAAAATCAGCCGAACTACGAATTCCGATTTACTCACCTGTTATCAGGAGAGACCTCAGTGCTGCATCTTTCAGCCCAGTACTGATCCTGAAAAGTAATTTTAACCGTACTTACCAGTAACTTGAATTTCCTTCCGTAGGATATCATTGACTGGTTTCACTTGGAAATTCTTCTAAGTGTCGATTTTTGAAACTTTATAATATTCCTCTAAAATCAGCCGAAATACGAATTCCGATTTACTCACCTGTTATCAGGAGAGACCTCAGTGCTGCATCTTTCAGCCCAGTACTGGTCCTGAAAAGTAATTCTAACCGTACTTACCAGTAACTTGAATTTCCTTCCATAGGCTAACATTGACTGGTTTCACTTGGAAATTCTTCTAAGTGTGCAGTTTTGGAACTTTATGATATTCCTCTAAAATCAGCCGAAATACGGATTCCGATTTACTCACCTGTTATCAGGAGAGACCTCAGTGCTGCATCTTTCAGCCCAGTACTGATCCTGAAAAGTAATTTTAACCGTACTTACCAGCAACTTGAATTTCCTTCCATAGGCTAACATTGACTGGTTTCACTTGGAAATTCTTCTAAGTGTGGAGTTTTGGAACTTTATAATATTCCTCTAAAATCAACCGAACTACGAATTCCGATTTACTCACCTGTTATCAGGAGAGAACCCAGTGCTGCATCTTTTAGCCCAGCACTGACTCTGAAAAGTAATTTTAACCGTACTTACCAGTAACTTATATTTCCTTCCATAGGAATCCATTGTCTGGTTTTCAGCAGAAAAGTTTCAAAGTGTCGATTTTCACAAATTACAAATATTCCTTAAAAATCGCCTGTATGACTTAAACGCATTCTTTCAACTGTTTACAGGAGATGCACCAGTGCTGGATCCAGGATCCAACACTGAGTAAGAAAAAGTAACGATAACACTACTTACCTGCTAAGTGAATTTCCTCCCATAGGATAACATTGGTGATTCTATGTGAAAAAGTTTCTAAGTGTCAACTTTTAAAATACAATAATATTCCTTAAAAATCACTACTGTAACCAAAACGCTTTTACTCAACTGTTTACAGGAGATGTCCCAGGACTGAATCTAGGATTTAGTCCTGTGGTTAGAAAAGTAATCCATAAAGTAACTAATTGCATTTAACTAGAAATTCACATTCAGCTCAATGTTGCATTGTGTTTGAAATTGTGTTGCCCATTGCAACAACTGTAACTACTGTACTTAAAACTCTATTGCCTATTTGCAAACTATTTAAACTAAAGTAATTCATTCAGAGAAAGTATATTTTGTAATGTAATGTATAATGTAATTACAATGTAATTTAATAAATAAAATATCTAAAAATAAATAGTTTTAAAAAATGTAGTAAATCAGTATCAAAAAAATAAATATAACAATTAATACATTTAAAAATTGTCATTTACAAAACCTTTGAAATTCACTGAAAAAACCATAGGTTTTAGGGGCGTTATAGTTAGAAATTAGCATTTAAAAACCTTTGAAATTCACTGAAAAACCATAGGTTTCAGGCATGTTATAGTTAGAAATTAGCATTTAAAAAACCTTTGAAATTCACAGAAAAAAACATAGGTTTCAGACACGTTATAGTTAGAAATTAGCATTTAAAAACCTTTGAAATTCACTGAAAAAACCATAGGTTTTAGGGACAGTTATAGTTAGTTGGACATTTCACTCGTACAAAACCCGTGAAATTCCCCCGTTATAGTTAGTTCAGCTAACTATAACTCGCGCCCGCAATGCACTGCTGATGACGTCACATATTACATCACTCATGACATGGTCAGTGACATCACTGATGACATCACTGATGACATCTCAAATGACATCACTGATGACATCACTGATGACATCATCCACGTGATAATCTGATGCACCTCCTCACACCCTAATATAACCTTTGATACACCCACTCTAAATTACAGACTGCCATTCGCAAAACCATAGACACTCCAACACCAATAACTACATACCCACTCACTGATTCTTAGGTCTACACAAACACATCCACTCACTCACCCGTACAGTCACTCATACTTATGGTCACTCAGTACAGGACTATCATATGCACTCTTACTCCTATATAGACACTCAAACACCGCCACTCATCCATAGAGGTACTCACACACCTAGTCAGTCATGCAAATAATTAAACACACTGCCATTTACTCACCTATACAGTTATACACACACCAGCTCACTTAATCATACAAATACTAGCACATTGTTACGCTCTTATACAATCACTGATACAAGCACACACTCATCCATACAGCCACTATCACAATCACTCACTCTCGCTAATAGCTATTTATATACTCCAACACACATATATACTGCCTTTCACATATGTAGTTACTCACACATGTACCACTGGGACATACATTCACTCACTAACACACTCTTACACACACTTACTCACCCATACAGTCTATCACAGATGCACTCTTGAAACCATCCACCCAGTGAATCACCCACTCACACATCTATGCACAGAGTCGCACACACCCCTCCCACACAAACACTCAGGCACCCATACAGATACTCAGACAACCATTCAATAACTCATATACACACTCATGTAGCTATTCACAAACACATGCAGCCACTTACACAGCAACAGACAGACGGATACAGACATTCACCCAGTTTAGTCACTAACCCATGCATTCAGTAAGATACGTTAAATCACTCACTTATAGAGTCAGTCACGCACCTACTAAATCATCCATACAGACACTTATACACCGACTCATTCTTCAATACCTCTTTTCCTATATATATTAAAAATATTTAAACTTTACAGAAACACACAGTCACTGCATGATGTCAACAGTGATGTCATTTGAGATGTCATCAGTGATGTCATCAGTGATGTCACTGACCATGTCATGAGTGATGTAATATGTGACATCATCAGTAGTGCATTGCGGGGGCGCGAGTTATAGTTAGCTGAACTAACTATAACGGGGAATTTCACGGGTTTTGTACGAGTGAAATGTCCAACTAACTATAACTGTCCCTAAAACCTATGGTTTTTTCAGTGAATATATATATATATATATATATACATATATATTCACTGAAAAAACCATAGGTTTCAGGCACTTTATAGTTAGAAATTATCATTTAAAAAACCATAGAAATTCACTGAAAAAACCATAGGTTTCAGGGATGTTATAGTTAGTTGGACATTTCACTCGTACAAAACCATAGAAATTCCACCGTTATAGTTAGTTCAGCTAACTATAACTCGCGCCCCCGCAATGCACTGCTGATGACGTCACATATTACATCATTCATGACATGGTCAGTGACATCACTGATGACATCACTGATGACATCTCAAATGACATCACTGATGACATCACTGATGACATCATCCAGTGACTGTGTGTTTCTTTAAAGTTTAAATATGTATTATATATATGCCAAGGTGTATTGAAGAATGAGTGGGTGTATAAGTGTCTGGATGGAGGATTTAGTAGGTGCGTGACTGACTTTAAGTGAGTGATTACATGTGTCTTACTGAATGCATGGGTTAGTGACTAAACTGTGTGAATGTCTGTATCAGTCCGTCTGTTGTTGTATAAGCTGCTGCATGGGTTGGTCAGTAGCTACATGAGTGTCTATATGGGTTATCGATTGATTGCCTGAGTATTTGTATGGGTGCCTGAGTGTATGTGTGGGTGGGTGGGAGGTGTGTGACTCTGTGCATAGATGTTTGAGTGGTTGATTCACTGGGTGTATGGGTTCAAGAGTGCATGTGGAAACAGCTGTATGGGTGGGTGAGTGTGTGTATGGGTGTGTTGGTGAGTGAATGGATGTCTCAGTGGTACATGTCCAAGTAACTACATATGTAAAAGGCAGTGTATGTGAGAGTTGGAGTATATAAATGACTATACGTGAGAGTCAGTGATTGTGAGAGTGGCTGTATGGATGAGTGTGTACTTGTATCAGTGATTGTATAAGAGAGTAAGTATGCGTTTGTTTCTGTTTGAATAAGTGATGTGGTGTGTGTATAACTGTATAGGTCAGTAAATGGAAGTGTGATTGATTCTTTGCATGACTGACTAGGTGTGTGAGTAACTCTGGATGAGTGGTGGTGTGTGAGTGTCTGTATAGGTGTATGAGTGCATATGATAGTGTTGTATTGATGAGTGACTGCATGTATGAGTGATTGTATGGGTGAATGAGTGGATGTTGTGTAGACCTAGGAATCAGTGAGTGCGTATGTAGTAACTGGTATGTGATGGTACTGTGTCGATGGTTTCGAAAATGGTAGTCTGTATTTTAAAGTGGGTGTATCAAAGGTTATATTAGAGTGTGAGGAGGTGCATCAGATTTTCACGTGGATGATGTCATCAGTGATCTCATCAGTGATGTCATTTGAGATGTCATCAGTGATGTCATCAGTGATGTCACTGACCATGTCATGAATGATGTAATATGTGACGTCATCAGCAGTGCATTGCGGGGGCGCGAGTTATAGTTAGCTGAACTAACTATAACGGCGGAATTTCTATGGTTTTGTACGAGTGAAATGTCCAACTAACTATAACGTCCCTGAAACCTATGGTTTTTTCAGTGAATTTCTAAGGTTTTTTAAATGCTAATTTCTAACTACAACGTGCCTGAAAGCTATGGTTTTTTCAGTGAATTTCAAAGATTTTTTAAATGCTAATTTCTAACTATAACATAGAAGTCGCGTTTGCAGAGTGGTGGAGAAAGGTGAGCGTGGCCTTCAAACACCTTTTAGCATTCCCACTGTGTGGGATTTAGCGGAAGTAACAGGAGGGATAGTTAGCCCCCAACGTCAACCTTGGGGACCAACTACCCGTTTTATTACCTCCAGTAAGTCCCACACAGCAGGATTGCTAACTTGTTATATCAGGCTCCACCCCCTCCCTGCAGCACTCTGCAAACGCGACCCCATGCGTGTTCTAAGTTAAGTCCCCTTGAATCCTGAGGATCCCTGGGGGCCAACTAGGCCACCAGGTACCTCCATTAAGCGCCACTGAGCTGCGCAGCAGAGAGGTGTAAAAAGGGGCATGACCTCAGACCACCTCTCTGCAACGCAGCTCTGTGGCGCTTACTGGAGGTACATGGTGGGCTAGTTGGCCCCCAGGGACCCTCAGGATTAAAGAGGACTTAATCCCCCAATTTACAACGCGCCAGGGGGCGTGTTAGCACACTTGTTATGTCAGGCCCGCCCCCTCCCTGCACCACAGTGCTAACGCACCCCCTGGCACATTGTAAGTTGGGGGATTAAGTCCCCTTGAATCCTGAGGGTCCCTGGGGGCCAACTAGCCCACCAGGTACCTCCAGTAAGCGCCACAGAGCTGCGTTGCAGAGAGGTGTAAAAAGGGGTGTGGCCTCAGACCACCTCTCTGCAACGCAGCTCTGTGGCGCTTACTGGAGGTACCTGGTGGGCTAGTTGGCCCCCAGGGACCCTCAGGATTGAAGGGGACTTAATCCCCAATTTACAATGTGCCAGGGGCGCGTTTGCACACTTGCTATGTCAGGCCCTGCCCCCTCCCTGCACCGCTGTGCAAACGCGCCCCTGGCATGTTGTAAATTGGGGATTAATTCCCCTTGAGTCCTGAGGGTCCCTGGGGCCAACTAGCCCACCAGGTACCTCCAGTAAGCGCCACAGAGCTGCGTTGCAGAGGTGTAAAAGGGCGTGGCCTCAGAACACCTCTCTGCAACGCAGCTCTGTGGCGCATACTGGAGGTACCTGGTGGGCTAGTTGGCCCCCAGGGCCCCTCAGTATTCAAGGGGAATTATTTCCCCAACTTACAACGCGCCAGGGGGCGCGTTTGCTGAGTGCTACAGGGAGGGGGTGGGGTTTCCGGCGCGATGCCGGCTTTGTGGCCCCCTTTCTTTTACATTATTAGGGGCCTTGGGGACCCCATCCCCCAGGGCCTGCTCTTTTTTTTACATTTAAAAAACAAAAAACGGGAAGGGGTCGCGCGGCCCTCCTCCCGAGGCCGATTTCGGCCTACTGGCGACCGCCAATAGGTAATATATATATATACTGACAGAGAGAGAGAGAAACTGACTGACCGAGAGAGAGACTGACTGACTGAGAGAGAGACAGACTGACAGAGAGAGACTGACTGACAGAGAGAGAGACTGACAGAGAGAGACTGACTGACTGAGACTGACAGAGAGAGAGAGACTGACTGACAGAGAGAGAGACTGACTGACTGAGAGAGAGACTAACTGACAGAGAGAGACTGACTGACAGAGAGAGACTGACTGACTGAGAGAGAGACTGATTGACAGAGAGAGAGACTGACTAACTATATATATATATATATATTACCTACTGGCGGTCGCCAGTAGGTAGTTATAGTTAGGACCTAGTTTCCATAGGAAAAGCGTTTTTTGTTTTCCCAATAACTTTGGCGCTGGTTGACGAATCTTCGTGAAATTTTCAAAACTAGTGATCAGCTCCGGTCAGCTCCTGTCTTGAAAGTTTCGGGGTGATTCGCCAAGCTGGGCCGAGAAAAAAGGGGGGTCCCAAAACGCGTTTTCTCCATGTTATTTTCCATAGGAAACTTTAGACAAAGCTACAGCCCGAACTGCTGAACGGAATTACACCAAATTTGGCAAAAAGGTAGGTCTTGGTTCAGAAAGAGTGCTTTTTGTTAAATGGTGTAAATCCGTTCAGTAGTTTTTGAAATATTAAAGGAAAAAGAAATATCGATATCTGGGAGGAGCCTAACCACACATGTCATCGTGAAATCTTGTTGGCTGTCAGCACTTCATCCAGGAAATGCTGGCAGCCATCTTGGGACTAGGTTGAACCAGAGTCATAAGAAAACAGTTAAACAAAGATGAAAAACAAGAAGAGGGAGCAGGGTAGGAACACCCTGACCCCCTAGGCCTGCTCAGGGGGTTCCACAAGGACCCCCAGCCCAAAAACACATTAAGAAATGTCCGAATTCGCGCTGCGTGCGCGAATCCGGAAGAAAAAATAAAAAACAAGCATTGGCATCGCCAATAGGTCTCGCCGTTGGGACCTTATAAGTGTTTAGCCAGAGATATTGGCAATGTTTCTAAGGTATGTTGTAGAGAGAGAGAGAGAGACTGACTGACTGAGAGAGAGACTGACTGACAGAGAGAGACTGACTGACAGAGAGAGACTGACAGAGAGAGAGACTGACAGAGAGAGAGAGAGAGAGAGACTGACTGAGAGAGAGAGACTGACTGAGAGAGAGAGACTGAACGACAGAGAGAGACTGACTAACAGAGAGACTGACTGACTGAGAGAGAGACTGACAGAGAGAGAGAGACTGAAAGCGAGAGAGAGACTGACTGAGAGAGAGAGACTGACTGACTGAGAGAGAGACTGACTGACTGAGAGAGAGACTGACTGACAGAGACTGACAGAGAGACTGACTGACAGAGAGACTGACTGACTGAGAGAGGGAGACTGACTGAGAGAGAGAAACTGACTGACAGAGAGACTGACTGACAGAGAGACTGACTGACTGAGAGAGAGACTGACTAAGAGAGAGACTCACTTTCAGAGAGAGAGACTGACTGAGAGAGAGACTGACAAAGAGAGAGACTGACTGACTGAGAGAGAGAGACTGACTGAGAAAGAGAGACTATCTGAGAGAGAGACTGACTAAGAGAGACTGACTGAGAGACTGACTGACTGAGACTGACAGAGAGAGAGAGAGACTGACTAACAGAGAGACTGACTGACTGAGAGAGAGACTGACAGAGAGAGAGAGACTGAAAGAGAGAGAGAGACTGACTGAGAGAGAGAGACTGACTGACTGAGAGAGAGACTGACTGACTGAGAGAGAGACTGACTGACAGAGACTGACAGAGAGACTGACTGACAGAGATACTGACTGACTGAGAGAGGGAGACTGACTGAGAGAGAGAAACTGACTGACAGAGAGACTGACTGACAGAGAGACTGACTGACTGAGAGAGAGACTGACTAAGAGAGAGACTGACTGACAGAGAGAGACTGACTGACAGAGAGAGACTGACTGACAGAGAGAGAGACTGACTGAGAGAGAGACTGACAGAGAGAGAGACTGACTGACTGAGAGAGAGTGACTGACTGAGAAAGAGAGACTAACTGAGAGAGAGACTGACTAAGAGAGACTGACTGACTGAGAGACTGACTGACTGAGACTGACAGAGAGAGAGAGACTGACTGACAGAGAGAGACTGACTGAGAGAGAGACTGACTGAGAGAGAGACTGACTGAGAGAGAGAGACTGACTGAGAGAGAGAGATTGACTAAGAGAGACTGATTGACTGAGAGAGACTGACTGAGAGAGACTGACTGAGAGAGACTGACTGAGAGAGACTGACAGAGAGAGAGACTGACGGACTGAGACTGACAGAGAGAGAGAGACTGACTGACTGAGAGACTGACTGACTGAGAGAAAGACTGACTGACTGAGAGAGAGACTGACTGACTGACAGAGAGACTGACTGACAGAGAGACTGACTGACTAGGAGAGACTGACTGACTGAGACTGACAGAGAGAGAGATACTGACTGAGAGAGAGAGAGACTGACTGAGAGAGAGACTGACTGACTGAGAGAGAGACTGACTGAGAGAGAGACTGACTGAATGAGAGAGAGACTGACTGACTCAGAGAGACTGACTGACTCAGAGAGACTGACTGACTGAGAGAGAGACTGACTGACAGAGAGAGAGACTGACTGACTGAGAGAGAGACTGACTGACAGAGAGAGAGACTGACTGACTGAGAGAGACTGACTGACTGAGACTGACTAAGAGAGAGACTGACTGACTGAGAGAGAGACTGACTGACAGAGAGACTGACTGACTGAGAGAGAGACTGACTGACTGACTGAGAGAGAGACTGACTGAGAGAGACTGACTGACGGAGAGACTGACTGACTGACTCAGAGAGACTGACTGACAGAGAGAGAGACTGACTGACAGAGAGAGACTGACTGACTGAGAGAGACTGACAGAGAGAGAGACTGACTGACTGAGAGAGAGAGAGACTGACTGACTGAGAGAGAGACTGACTGACAGAGAGAGAGACTGACTGACTGAGAGAGACTGACTGACAGAGAGACTGACTAAGAGAGAGAGAGAGACTGACAGAGAGAGAGAGACTGAGAGAGAGACTGACTGACAGAGAGAGACTGACTGACAGAGAGACTGACAGAGAGAGAGAGAGAGACTGAGAGAGAGACTGACTGACTGAGAGAGAGACTGACTGACAGAGAGAGACTAACTGATAGAGAGACTGACTGAGAGAGAGAGAGACTGACAGAGAGAGAGAGACTGACAGAGAGAGAGAGACTGACAGAGAGAGAGACTGACAGAGAGAGAGACTGACTGACAGAGAGAGACTGACAGAGAGAGAGAGACTGACAGAGAGAGAGAGAGAGAGAGAGAGAGACTGACTGACTGAGAGAGTCTGACTGACTGAGAGAGACTGACTGACTAAGAGAGAGACTGACTGACAGAGAGACTGACTGACAGAGAGACTGACTGACAGAGAGACTGACTGACTGAGAAAGACTGACTGACTGAGAGAGAGACTGACTGACAGAGAGAGACTGACTGACAGAGAGAGAGAGACTGACTGACAGAGAGAGAGAGACTGACTGACTGACAGAGAGACTGACTGACTGAGAGAGAGACTGACTGAGAGACACTGACAGAGAGAGAGAGAGAGACTGACTGACTGACAGAGAGATTGACTGACTGACTGACAGAGAGACTGACTGAGAGACTGACTGACAGAGAGACACTGACTGAGAGAGAGAGAGACTGACTGACAGAGAGAGACTGATTGAGAGAGAGAGAGAGACTGACTGACTAAGAGAGACTGACTGACAGAGAGAGAGACTGACAGAGAGAGAGACTGACTGACTAAGAGAGATTGACTGACAGAGAGACTGACAGAGAGAGAGAGAAACTGACTGACAGAGACTGACTGACAGAGAGAGAGAGACTGACAGAGACTGACTGACTGAGACTGACAGAGAGAGAGAGAGAGAGACTGACTGACTGAGAGAGAGACTGACTGAGAGAGAGACTGACTGACAGAGAGAGACTGACTGACAGAGAGAGACTGACTGACTGAGAGAGAGACTGATTGACAGAGAGAGAGACTGACTGACTGAGAGAGACTGACTGACTGAGAGAGAGACTGACTGACTGAGAGAGACTGACTGACTGAGAGAGAGACTGACTGACAGAGAGAGAGACTGACTGAGTGAGAGAGACTGACTGAGTGAGAGAGAGACTGACTGACTGAGAGAGAGACTGACTGACTGAGAGACTGACTGACTGAGAGACTGACTGACTGAGAGAGACTGACTGACTGAGAGAGACTGACTGACTGAGAGAGACTGACTGAGAGAGAGAGACTGACTGACAGAGAGAGAGACTGACTGACAGAGAGAGAGAGAGACTGACTGACTAAGAGAGACTGACTGACAGAGAGAGGGACAGACTGACTCAGAGAGACTGACTGACTGAGAGAGAGACTGACTGACAGAGAGAGACTGACTGACTGCGAGAGAGACTGACTGACAGAGAGAGACTGACTGACTGAGAGAGAGACTGACTGACAGAGAGAGAGACTGACTGACTGAGAGAGAGACTGACTGACAGAGAGAGATACTGACTGACTGAGAGAGATACTGACTGACTGACAGAGAGAGAGGAAAACCTGCTCTCGCTACAATGAAGCAAAGCAGGATTGCATGTCAGCAGCTCCCCTTGCTCAAAAGCAATGCCGGCTCCCGCAGGAGGCGGGCAGCCGGCGGGACCGTGGGGCATTGGGGCTCCCCCCACGGTTCCCCAACACAAAGAGCCGGCCCCGGGGGATGGGGTCCCCGGGGCCAGAAGTGGCCCAGGAAGGGGGACACACGGCCCCCCTTCACTATTAAAATTTAAAAAAATAAATAAATAAAGAGGCACAGCCCCGGCGGATGGGGTGCCCGGGGCCAATAGAGGCCTAAGGAGGGGGCTCACACAGCCCCCATCCTTAAAAAATAAAAAACAAACAAAAAAAAATGTGGCCATACCCCGGGGGATGGGGTCCCCGGGGTCAAAATTGGCCTCAGGAGGGGGGCCACGCGGCCCCCTTCCCGTTTTTTTTTAATATAAAAAAAAGAGCAGGCCCTGGGGGATGGGGTCCCCAGGGCCCCAACTAATGTAAAAGAAAGGGGGCCACACAGCCTACTTGTAAAAAAAAAAAAAAAAAAAAAGCTGGCATCGCGCCGGAGGCCCCATTCCCTCCCTGCAGCACTCAGCAAACGCGCCCCCTGGCGCGTTGTAAGTTGTGGAATTAATTCCCCTTGAATACTGAGGATCCCTGGGGGCCAACTAGCCCACCAGGTACCTCCAGTATGCGCCACAGAGCTGCGTTGCAGAGAGCTGTTCTGAGGCCACGCCCCTTTTTACACCTCTCTCCAACGCAGCTCTGTGGCGCTTACTGGCGGTACCTGGTGGGCTAGTTGGCCCCCAGGGACCCTCAGGATTCAAGGGGACTTAATCCCCAACTTACAATGCACCAGGGGGCGCGTTTGCACTGTGGTGCAGGGAGGGGGTGGGGCCTGACATAACAAGTGTGCTAACGCGCCCCCTAGCGCGTTATAAATTGTGGGATTAAGTCCTCTTTCAATCCTGAGGGTCCCTGGGAGCCAACTAGCCCACCATTTACCTCCAGTAAGCGCCACAGAGCTGCGTTGCAGAGATGTGGTCTGAGGCCACGCCCCTTTTTACACCTCTCTGCAACGGAGCTCAGTGGCGCCTAATGGAGGTACCTGGTGGCCTAGTTGGCCCCCATGGTCCCTCAGGATTCAAGGGGACTTAATCCCCCAACTTAGAACATGCCAGGGGGCGCGTTTGCAGAGTGCTGCAGGGAGGGGGTGGGGTCTGATATAACAAGTTAGCAATCCTGCTGTGTGGGACTTACTGGAGGTAATAAAAGGGGTATTTGGCCCCCAAGGTTGACGTTGGGGGCTAACTATCCCTCCTGTTACTTCCGCTAAATCCCACACAGTGGGATTGCTAAAAGGTGTTTGAAGGCCACGCTCACCTTTCTCCACCACTCTGCAAACGCGACTGCTATGTTATAGTTAGAAATTAGCATTTAAAAAACCTTAGAAATTCACTGAAAAAACCATAGGTTTCAGGGACGTTATAGTTAGTTGGACATTTCACTCGTACCAAACCATAGAAATTCTGCCGTTATAGTTAGTTCAGCTAACTATAACTCGCGCCCCGGCAATGCACTGCTGATGATGTCACATATTACATCATTCATAACATGGTCAGGGACATCACTGATTACATCACTGATGACATCTCAAATGACATCACTGATGACATCATCCACGTGAAAATCTGATGCACCTCCTCACACTCTAATATAACCTTTGATACAGCCACTGTAAAATACAGACTACCATTTTCGAAACCATCGACACACTAATACCAGTTACTACATACGCACTCACTGATTCCTAGGTCTACACACACATCCACTCATTCACCCATACAATCACTCATACATGCAGTCACTCATCAATACAACACTATCATATGCACTCATACACTTATACAGACACTCACACACCACCACTCATCCAGAGTTACTCACACACCTAGTCAGTCATGCAAAGAATCAATCACACTTCCATTTACTGACCTATACCGTTATACACACACCACATCACTTATTCAAACAGAAACAAATGCATACTTACTCTCTTATACAATCACTGATACAAGTACACACTCATCCATACAGCCACTCTCACAATCACTGACTCTCACATATAGTCATTTATATACTCCAACTCTCACATACACTGCCTTTTACATATGTAGTTACTTGGACATGTACCACTGAAACATCCATTCACTCACCAACACACCCATACACACACTCACCCACCCATACAGCTGTTTCCACATGCACTCTTGAACCCATACACCCAGTGAATCAACCACTCAAACATCTATGCACAGAGTCACACACCTCCCACCCACCCACACACACACTCAGGCAGCCATACAAATACTCAGGCAACCAATCGATAACCCATATAGACACTCATGTAGCTACTGACCAACCCATGCAGCAGCTTATACAACAACAGACAGACTGATACAGACATTCACACAGTTTAGTCACTAACCGATGCATTCAGTAAGACACATGTCATCACTCACTTAAACAGTCAGTCACGCACCTACTTAATCCTCCATCCAGACACTTATACACCCACTCATTCTTCAATACTCCTTGGCATATATATAATACATATTTAAACTTTAAAGAAACACACAGTCACTGGATGATGTCATCAGTGATGTCATTTGAGATGTCATCAGTGATGTCATCAGTGATGTCACTGACCATGTCATGAATGATGTAATATGTGACGTCATCAGTAGTGCATTGCGGTGGCGCGAGTTATAGTTAGCTGAACTAACTATAACGGCGGAATTTCTATGGTTTTGTACGAGTGAAATGTCCAACTAACTATAACGTCCCTGAAACCTATGGTGTTTTCAGTGAATATATATATATATGTATATATATTGTTTTTAATAAAGCTGCAACTTGTGCATGTTTCAAATGAAATAGGCAAATAGCCTTGCCAGTCTTTTCCCTGATGTTAAGAGGCATTTGGGGCCTTGCTAATTGTGAGAAGTTGGCCTGGTATATGCTGTTCACTAGTTAAAGTGGACACCTTGCACCAGTACAATTCGACTCTTATGGTAGGCAGGTTTAAGACAACCTTTACAGAAAGCTATCCTAGTGGTAGCTGTGGAGAGCAGCCTTCAGGCTAAGTCTTGGAGGAATGTAAAGCAGCTTGTTTTACCACACAATCTCTTGAATCACCAAATGAAAAGACACCACACAGGTATATATATCAAATATATATGTATTTATTACTAAACAACTCTCTACTAATCTCTTGTGAGATTAGAAGTCAGGAACATATGCACAAATCAACGTTTCACAATAAATTGAGCACAAATATGGCTGGGGCCCTAGGGGCGTACCAGACCATATACTAAAAAGAGACTTAAGAACAACGACTTGCAAAGGGACAAGGCCCAGGGCCTTCAGAAGTGCTGGGGCCTCACGAAACCACCCAAGGCAGGTAAGTAAAGGACCCACGGGGACGCGTGCAGTGAGGGAACACAGCCGCGGATCGCCGTAGACTTCAATGGGGCAAGTCGCGGTTGGAAATTAAGAGTTTAAGGGCACTTTGGGAGTAGCTACAAGCAAGTCACTTACAGGGTAAGTAGTTCTAGGGCCAACACCCACAGGAGCACCGTAGTGCTGGAGTTACCTCACCCAGGGAAGCCGGGTGCATAGGTGTCCTTTGGTGTCGGGTCGCGGCGTCGTTTTCAATGGGAGCCAATGAAGACTTGCTGCTTGTGAAGCCAGAAGAAGTGTCCGGTGGAATCCAAGCCTGGATTCGGAAGGAGGAAGACCTGAAAGCAGAGGGGACAGTGTTCAAAGTCACTTGGCAGTGACCCGGGGCAAGGAAGATGAATGCCCACTCTTCGGCCACGAGGTCCAGGAGGCGTTGAGGACAACCAGGAGCTGGATTCAGCGTGTCCCACAAAGTCTGCAGCTGACTGCGGTGTCGGCAACCCGATTGGAGCCAACAAGCCTTGCTAGCAGCAAGTCTCGTGGAAAGAACAAAAAGTCAATGGTGCAGACCAGCAAGGTCTGGGGGACTCACCCAGCAAGGGTAAGTCAGGGCAGGCCTGGACCAACCAGGGAGCCCTTTGGATTTGTAGAAAAGTCTTCAGGGGACCCAAAAGCTGGCTGGCAAGGGATCGCAAAGACGCCTCGGGAGGATTCCTTCAACAGGGGCCCACGGTCACTCGGGATGTGGTAGGTTGCTGATTTTAGGAGGGTTCTCTGCTAGAGGCTGGGACCACACGTGGTTCAAAGCACAAGTTCGTAGAACGTCGTGAAGGGGTTGCACTCGAAAATAGTGCACGGTACCCAGGGACTGCGGTTCCTCGTCACTCGTGGGGTCCACTTGCCTCAGCTTCGCTGGGGGCTCACGATGGCCTTGGAGAAGTCAGGAAATCCTCTTCCTGGGCTGCAGGGACTTCGGGCTCCGGCGGGAGCGGCGTAGTTTGTGACTGTTGTTGCAGTTTTTGGTGCCTGCCAAGCAGGGGAGTCACTCCTTGACTCCAAGGGAGATTCTTCGGTCTTCCAGAGGTAGTGGAACGTCGAAGGTCCGGGATTCTTCTTCAGAGCGTCGTCCAGGGATATCTAGTTTGCAAGGTCAAGGGTTCCCTATCTTATACTAAAAGGAAGGGAGGGACTAGCTCTATGACCCCACCTATGGGACGGTCAGGGGAGTGGGTGGCTACACCCACTTCCCTTTGTCCAGTTTCGCGCCAGAGCAGGGGCAGGTAGCCCCTGAGCCGGTTTGAACTGGTGTATGCACAGAGGAGCCTTCTGCTCCCCCAGTGCAGGACTTCAAAGCACTCTAGGAGTGCACCCACCCAGCCCCAATACACTAAACCCTGTCTGGGAGGTGGTCACACCTCCCTGCAACAGGATACCTATTGTTGGGCCTCCTCCACTGCGAGTTTCGGTCATCAGCAGGAGGGCAGCCCAGTGTCTGTGACTGGTGGCCACTGTTCCGAGTAAGGTGCGCGCCTGGGCGCCCGCGCACCTCCGTTCCCCCGAGCGCGCAATGCTGTGTGTGAAGCGCGCACACACAGTACATCCCGGGAGAGCATTCGCGCCGCTGCTTTTAAAACGCGAGCGGCGCGAAAAATGCTAATTTCGTGTCTGCTGGAAGCCTGTGCAAGCAGTGGCTCCTCCTGCAAATGCTGCATTCATTTCTTAATGGAGCGTGGCCGGAGGCTGTTTGTGGGCCTTTTTGAAAATATTTGTTAATTACAGCACCGTCATGCGCTGCAATTAACAAATATTTTCACAATGGCCCACAATCGGCCCCCAGCTGCGCTCCTTTAAGATAAGAAATGCAGCTTTCCAGTCGGCGGCAGTACAAGAGCGGGATAGGACGCTCTTCTCTCTCATCCAGGCATCACCTGCAGCCAGCCAGCCACAAAAAAACAAGCATTGGCCATAGCCAATTGGTCTCGGCCCTTGGAGTGCCTGAATACAGAGACTGCGAAGGGTGCAATGCGGTGGGGGAATCAACCGATTAACATGCAGGCTACAGACAAAGACTAGCAAATATGTTATAATAACTACAATTATTTTGCATGCTGCAACAGACTGCTGTTTTAAAAAAAAAAATTTAATCATGGGACCGTTATTAAAAGAATTTAGCATTGCCATATGTGCTGAAACTGAACCCTTAAGATATTGTGCATATTAACTGTATCAGCTGATTTCATACATTCTTAAAGGAGAAGGCATTTTTAGCATCCTTTAAAGAAAGAAAAATGTATTCCTGTTCATACTGCAAACATGCAAACCTGCTTTTACACATCTTTAAAACGATACCAGCAGCATTTTAGAAATCGGCACTTTTGAATGTTTATAGTATGTAGTACAGCTGAGACAAGATCTGGCAAGCATCAATTATGTAAGCTATATCACTTTTGTTTCATTTAGTGTGGCAACGAACACGCTTGGTTTCAATTAGGGTCTGCGGTTACAAATAAAATAAAGATTATTAAACACAGACATTCAATTATTGTGTCCACGCATCTATCTCATCATAGCAGCGGTGGAAAAACCAAACATTTTAGAGGGGCTTCTCTCTTACTTGCTGCCTTTAAACTCACCATCTAAGAGATGCTTTATAAAGAGTGTGTCTGCTATGGCAACTCGGTGGATTACGCGCCTGCTGCGCATCTCTGTAAGGAAACTGAGCATAACTGCAAGGAAGTAAAAGATGCTTAACAAAAAGTATGTGCACTGTAGTGGCTCAATGTGTTGAGCGCCTGCTGGGCAAGTTAGTGTGAAATTGTTAAAGCAGAGATCTGGGTCTGGCAGAACTGCCTGTCGTTCATAGTTTTTAAAGTTAAAATACAAAACGAAATAACACAATCAAATGCTGCAGCAAAAAACGAATGAACATAAAAACACACATAACTGCATTTAGACAAGCACACACATCACCAGTTGGTCCAATTTACAAAACAATTAGCAAGAATGCGTCCGCCACAGCAGACTGAGTGCCTGCTGTGCAGCTCAGTGTGCAATGTGAACCAAAATGGAAGCAAATCCAAGATGCTGTATGAAAAATGTGTTTACTATGGCATCGCCAGTATGTGGAATGGAGCGCCTGTGGCACAGTGTCCACTGTGAATCAATGTACTGGCATTAAGTTAAAACGGGTTGAAGTTAATTAAGCCGCGCCCGATCAATGCGCCCTGCTGAAATACGGCCTTTCCGCAGGTAGTAATTTGCCTTACCCTGAATGGGGGCCCTTAAAGGGCTGAGGGACCCCTGAACCGCCCCAGGAAGGGCCAGCAGAGGACAGTGGTGCCCCTCTCTGATCCTGACTGTGGGGCTCCTTTGTCATCTGTTGTTGTCGAGGCACCTTCTCAATAAGCAGCAGAACCCCTGCCTTGAACAACAACCCGGCAGGGTCAAAACGCTGGTCTGCCGTTCAATGCTCCGCAAGTTCATGTCTGCACTGGAGAACCACATCTTATATGCAAGAGAGCGCACTGCCCAGGTTCATCTGCCGCAAGCAGGAACAGTTCACCACTTTACCTAATTCAACCCCAGATGTGTAATGTTACCCAACTAAAAGGTGTTCACTTTATCACTCACGTCATCGAGGGGACGGCGCGGGAGGTCCGGGCAGGGGAGAGCGCCGCCAGCTGCCGCGAGCTCCTGCCTGCCTGCCCTCGGTAAAGCGCATCGCAGGATCCGCATTTGCATTACAGCTGCCATTGAGGTCCTGGTAATGGAGAGCGCCGGGAGCTCCTGCCTGCCCTCGGTAAAGCAGGATGCGCAGTTGCATTACAGCCGCCATACTTCCACTTCCGGGTAACGGAGCTGTGTGAATCACGACTTAAACGAGAGACTGGACAGGTCAGGCAAAAAAGAGTGCAAATCCACTCAGCCAATCAGAGGAGAAGACAAGCATTTATGAATGCAATAGGACTCGTATTTACGCGAGCCCTATTGCATTGTAAACAAAACTGCGGTCGTGCAAGAAGACAGGAACGGGAGTGGGTGGGGGTTTGTGGTGGGCAGAGAAGTGACGGACTGCGGGAGGGAACAGGGGGAGGCAGGGGAACAGAACTGTTTTTGAAAGTAAAGGGGCCGATAGCCATGGAGGGACAAAAATGACGTCATGGCCGTCAGGAGGCGGGACTAACTTGCCGAACACCAATCAGAATGCGGCATTTACGATTTCGGCCAATTAAAAAGATAGCCGGAAAGTGGGCGGAGCTTCCCCCACTATACTGTATACAGCATCTCTCGACGAGACAGCGCATGCGCTGCCTAGGCCGAGACCTAACGAGAGGATATTTTATTTGCGCCCAACTTCATTCATTTGCTACCATTTTAAATGTCCCTGTTGCATTGTAAAGTGAGTTTACAGGTTAAATCTATGTCTATCTGATCCCTAGGTCTGGAAACCCGCAAATAAAAAGCAGTCCTTTTGTTTGTATGTTAAACCAAAAACATTTATAGAGTTGATTGCTTATATTTGCACAATATGGCAACACTACACGCACAAACCAGAAAAGTGTTTTGTCCAATTTTGGGGTGGTGAGAGAGTGTATTTTTCCCAAAACGACAGACGGTTTGGACACAGGGGTTACACTAAAATGTAATTGATGTAAGCTACAATTCCTTCCAGGGCAGAATCATGAAGTTAAATAGGTTAGCGTTACCAGTGGAGAAAAGACTGGATGGCAGCGATTACACAAATTTTTAAAAGCCTGTAATATAGTAGTAAACAAGGGTGCATTTTCAGCGTAGGAATACTGTTTGGAGCCTGCCGCCTGTCATCTGTTGCTCAGTGCATAAGTGCGCCTGTGTGCTTTACTTCCTTTACAGCCTTTGGTACACTAGCCAGAGCAGATAGGTACCTAATACTGAGTGGTTGGCAGCATCCCGAAGAACACAGTTTTATCTAGGCAGGTGAACGAATATGTGTAATGCGGAATCAGTTATCAAGCCATTTAAGCAGTCCTAGTTGCCGATTCAGTGCAAGACATCAGTGTATGCTTTTCATGTGATAACCAGGACACGGGTGACCAGAATTGTTGCTATTCCAAATAGGAAGCGTGTTGTGCATGTGCCGAGCCATGAAAGAGGCTAATTAACAGACCATGCACTGTGGCCTTATAATGTAAGCATGCGCCTTTCATCAGAATTCTTTAATCGCTGTGAGGCAATTCTGATCTCCCACGTTAGCAAATAATATAGTTAAAATATGATGATTAGAAGAATGCCGATATGAAAATATCAACTGAACTTTTACATTCAAATTCCATTAAGCATTCAGTCTCCTAGGCCTTTGTGCACGAAAATTAATACAAAAATAGTTTCTTACAATGATGTGAGAGTTTAGATGGAGAAAATGTAATGTACATGTTCAGAAATCAATGTGCTGGGAATTGGGTGTACAGAGGAAAAAGAGCTTTATAACATCACCACTCAAGATCGCATTGGGAAGTGAGCTATTCTATAATTCATGCTTAGACTACTGGTCAGAGAATGTCCATGTCAACTCATTCCTTAGTATTTACACCTCCCCCCTTTGTACAACAGGAGTACAGGTGTGTTTGCAGTCACCAGTATGTTTGTAGAGAGGATGGTGTAAGCGATGAAAACTGTCAGTATCCCTTCTTGATAGTATGGACTGAATGGCAGACCTGGTCATCATCTTTCTTGCTAATATTTAGGCTCAGTGAGCAGGGCGTCCGGGATGAGAACTATTAATATCTCTTGTTGGTTTGGACTTAATAGCAGATCCTGACAATCTTTCCTACAAATATTTAGGCTGTCATAAAGGCACCCACTTCATGTTGAACCAATCAACATTTATTAATCTCTACGGTGATGTACCACTTGCATATTAATCGTTTTTTCATGTTTGCTGGCTTCATCAAGTTGCACCTCCTCAGACAGAGTCATGAATGAATAGAAAGTACTGACATGCTACTTTTTCCTTAGCTTCAGTGTTTTTAGAGGTTAGAGGTGATATTGCATTTAATATTGGGAAATTGTTCCCCCAGAAGATACTCGTTCCATATGGGGGCAGTTTTCATCATCTGCCCTAAGATGATTGACATTTTTAATGATCTTGTCAATTGTTCTTGCATCACAGACACATTTATCACCTTGATTCTATTGCCTCCTTAATGTATATATCTAGCAAATTCACTCTAGACGTAGCAAAGGTTCCCCATTTCTCTCTGCTTTGCAGACTGGCTAGATATTTTTGCATTTTCTGTTGTAATTCTGAAATCTTGGACGAGGGTCCCTTTTACACATACTCGGCTGGATTGAACAATTCCAAATAATCGATCTGTTCATATTTTCATCAGATGATACATTTAAAGCCATTAAAGCCAGGTTGGACAGACAGGATTTCCCGTGATAAAAGTCTCTGTGTAGATAGCTTCAAATCTGTAGCTTCTTCTTCAATGAATAATCTTTCAAAGCTTTTGTTTTTAACATCCATAAACTGTCCCTGCCCTGCTGAATCAGTACATTAGAGCCAAAAAAACATCTTTGTTTAGAAAAGCATAGTTTTTTTTTTTTAAGAACATTGCAGTCCCACTAAAGAACACTCTGCAGTCAGCGTGCAGTGGCACAGTTACTGAAATTTGAAGCAAATAGAGGTATTTGTTTTAAACGTTTACTTTGTGGAATTCGGATATTTTTTCTGGAGATCTCCTCAGGCAAACCTAATTAGATGAGGTGATTTTGAGCTAGGCAAAACTTGACATCATATCAAAAGTTATACCATTACTTTGCATTTCTCTTTATTTAGCTTGTCCTTATTCGTTCAGAATGGAAACATAAATATTTTGCATTTCTGGAGTCCCCTCAGCTAGTAATGAGTACAGCTGTTAAAAAGAAATGGTCTTGATGTTTCTGTTGAACCTTTACCCACCATTTTGGTAAGGATTTGAACAACTCATTCAGCAAAAGGTTAGGTCCTGGGACTTAATTATTCCAAAATTGCTTTTTGTCCTCACCATTTCTTCCATCTTACTGAAATGCCATACAGGGCTTTATATTCTTGCTTTTACTTATTGTATAACCTAAAGACAAAGATTTGAATCTGTACAAATTCCCTTTATAATAGACCACTACTGCCCTTCCTTTAAGAGCCTCCGTCAGATAACCCTCTGCCCTTGCAAAGCTGACAGTCCTGATTAAATATGGCAGAAGCTACTAAATTTGGCTTCAAACAAAAAGTGTAGGGCTCACTTAACTCCAACGTCATCATTCTAAGATGGTTGGTAACAACAGTTGGCAATACTGGGCCTGCTGTTACTGATGCAAGTTGGTATCAGTACCTCAATTAATAGCCATTATGAGTTTTTCGCCCTGAAAAATGGAATAGCTGGCGGGTCCTGGAATTGCGGGGCACTTTACTGCAGAGAGATTTAATAATTCAGGGCCCTTTCCCCTCACATTTCCCACTTGCTTTTAGCTGGTGAAAAATGTGGGCAGAAAAGAATTTAGTAGTACTGAATGCAGGTCCACGCAGAGTAAAGCTTAGAGTTGTCTGGGGTAGTAATTCAGCAATTAGCATGTGGAATTACCACTCTACACAACTCAGACCGAGGGCCAAGAGTTCATCTGTCTTGGTGCCTGCATCACATCCCCAGTTTGTGATAATTTGCCATGAAATTTCATCATTGGCTTACTTACACCCTTGTATGCTAAACAAGTTCAAATTGAACAGTTCTAAACTCTCTTTACAAGGAATGTCCTATACTATATTTATGTACCATCAGACTGTCCAGACTCACATGGAGTCCCTGAGTTTTTTTCTGAAGTAAATGTCATCCCAGGGAGGAAATACTCATGTGAGGGTTGACGGAACACTTCTCTTGATTGCAACCAAAGCATAAAATCATTGTACACCCCTATATGAAGGAGTGAGGTCAATGATGTATCAGTAATATCTCACTGACCCTACCCCTCAAAACCTGTCTCCTAAGTCGGCAGCTCGAGCATTAAGCCACAACCGCTACCACAAGAGCGGAAGCATTTTCAATATTATATACAACTTTATGCCATTGACAAAACCAATAGTCCTGGCTTCTTGTAGGTGTAATGTTACTTGTATTACATTTCTGGATGCAATGACAGAAGAAGCAAAATATCAGTCGGATGGCACACTATGCTAACCACAGATTTTTAGCTTAATTGCTTTTAAGCCACGCCCTTAATTGCATCGGCCACGGCCCGTTGAGAGACCCCCCTCGTTTTTTCATCCCACTTAAAGCCCTGGTCTACACGTGCTGTCAGGTTCTTGGGCGCACATAGCCTTGGCTGCAGCGCACAGAGACCTTACTCTGCCGCACACAAAGGAAAAAAAATAGAGGGAACATTGCTGGTGGCATCCATTTTGTGATGCCAGGGCTCTTCAGGATTCTACCGCGTTTCCACAGTAGGTACATGTCTATCCCTCTAGAAGGGTGGGATCATACTCCCACACCAGGTACTGGTGTGGGGGTATGATTCCAAGGTGTTTGACACCAAACACGACATGTTTTGATGCAGCCATTCCAAAGTTAGCATTAACCGCGAGGTTATAATGCACTTAAGAGTATATGGTTTGACCACATTCACAAACAGCCCCAGAGAATGGACTCTGAGAGCTGCAGAGGGGCCCTGCTCAGGCAGAGGCACCCTCTCACATAGAAACTAAGCACCCTGCCCTCAGGATTGATAGGGCCTGCCTTAGGGGTGACTGATAGGTTTAAATGTGTGTGCAGGGGAGATATAGGGAACCTATATCTCAGTGAGGGGTGCTAGCACCTCCTCACCCAGGCTGCAGTAGCAGGCCTGTGGTATCAGATTTAGTCTGCTTCATAGGGGTGGCATAATACATGCTTCAGCCCCTGGTAGGCCTGTGAAGTACCTATGCCCTTGGTACCTAAGGAACCATATACTAAGGACTCATAAGGTACCACAGTATCCAATCACTAGTGCACCTAGAGTGCACTCCAAGTCGTTTAGAGAGAACAGAGAGGCTGGGGCCCTGATTGGCAGGGTCCCAGCCAGACTATAGCCAGAAACCAGTGTAAACATCAGAAAAAAGTGGGGGCAACATAAGAGGCAGATCCTACTCTCCTACACAACCCCCCAAACGCAGGGACACTAAACTAACCTTGACCAGTTGAGTCTTCGTGCTCTAAGTGGAAATACCTTGAGAGTCCATCTGCATTGGCATGTTGGGTCCCAGGCCTATGTTCCACTGTATAGTCCATCCCCTGTAGGGAAATGGACCACCTTAAAAGTTTTGGGTTTTCCCCTTTCATCTGTTTAAGCCATAGGAGGGGCTTGTGGTCAGTCTGAACTATGAAGTGAGTGCCAAACAAGTATGGCCTCAGCTTCTTCAGGGCCCACACCACAGCAAAGGCCTCTCTCTCTATAGCTGACCAACGTTTCTCTCTAGGGGTCAGCCTCCTGCTAATAAAAGCTACTGGCTGGTCTTGACCTTCATCATTCAGTTGAGACAGTACAGCTCCCACACCCAGCTCAGAAGCATCTGTTTGGACAATGAACTTTTTGGTGTAGTCTGGACTCTGTAAGATGGGGGCAGTGCACATGGCCTGCTTTAGGTCTTCAAATGCCTTCTGACAGCTAGCTGTCCACTGAACCTTTTTTGGCATTTTCTTTGAGGTTAGATCATTCAAGGGGTTCACTATAGATCCATATCCCTTCACAAACCTCCTATAGTACCCAGTCAGGCCTAAGAAGGCTCTCACCGGTGTCTGGGTGGTTGGAGCAACCCATCCCATTATGGTTTGGATTTTGCTCTGTAAAGGCTGAACCTGGCCTCCACCCACAAGGTGGCCCAGGTACATAACCTGACTCTGCCCTATCTGGCACTTAGTGGCCTTGATAGTGAGGCCTGCTTTCTGCAGAGCCTCCAAAACATTTCTGAGGTAGACCAGGTGATCCTGCCAGGAGGAACTAAAGACAGCAATATCATCTAGATAAGCTGAGCAATAAGTTTCCATCCCTGCCAGAACTTTGTTCACCAACCTCTGAAAAGTGGCAGGTGCATTTTTCAATCCAAAGGGCATCACCACAAAGTGGTAGTGCCCACCAGGGGTCGAAAATGCTGTTTTGGCTTTTGCATCATCAGCTAACCTGATCTGCCAGTAGCCAGCTGTTAGGTCAAATGTACTCAGATACTTGGCTGAGGCCAAAGTATCAATCAGCTCATCTGCCCTTGGTATGGGATAGGCATCAGTCCTGGTGACTGCATTGAGGCCTCTGTAGTCTACACAAAACCTCATTTCTTTCTTACCACCCTGGGTATGAGGCTTGGGTGCTAGGACTACTGGGCTAGCCCAAGGGCTATCTGAAGGCTCAATCACACCTAACTCCAACATTTCCTGGACTTCAGTCCTGATACAGTCCCTGACATGGTCAGGTTGCCTGTAGATTTTACTCTTGACAGGCAGACTGTCCCCAGTGTCCACCTCATGGGTGCATCAGGTAGTCTGACTAGGGGTCAGGCTAAACATATGTCTGTACTGCTGCAGAACTTGTCTGCACTCAGTTTGCTTATGGTCAGTGAGGCTGCTTGCCAAAGCAACACCATCGACTGACCCATCATCAGGGTTCTGTGAGAGCAGGTCAGGGAGAGGGTCACTCTCCTCCTTCTGTTCCTCATCAGTTGCCATGAGCAAGCCCATGTCAGCCCTGTCAACATATGGTTTCAATCTGTTGACATGGAGCACCCTCAGGGGGCTCCTGGGAGTTCCAAGATTCACCAGATAGGTGACTTCTCCCTTTGCTCAACTATTGTATGGGGGCCACTCCATTTGTCTTGGAGGGCTGCTGGGGCCACAGGCTCCAACACCCACACTTTCTGTCCTGGCTGGTACACAGTCAGCACAGCCTTTGGTCATGCCAAGCTTTTTGTAATTCTTGGCTGGCCTCCAGGTTTTTGGTTGCCTTTTTCATGTATTCGGCCATCCTGGAGCGGAGACCAAGTACATAGTCCATCACATCCTGTTTGGGGGGTTTGAGAGGTAACTCCCAGCCCTCTTTTAGCAAACATAATGGACCTCTTACAGGATGCCCAAACAGAAGCTCAAATGGGCTGTAACCAACCCCTTCTGTGGAACCTCTCTGTATGCAAACAACAGGCAGGGAAGAAGAAGGTCCCATTTCCGCCTAAGCTTCTCTGGGAGTCCTTTAATCATTCCCTTCATGGTTTTGTTGAAACGTTCAACCAACCCATTGCATTGTGGGTGATAGGGGGTGGTGAACTTATAAGTTACACCACACTCCTTCCACATTGCTTGCAAATATCCTGACATGAAGTTTGTACCTCTGTCTGAGATGACCTCCTTTGGGAAACCCACTCTGGAGAAAACTCCAATGAGGGCTCTTGCCACCACAGGGGCTGTGGTGGTCCTCAGGGGAATTGCCTCTGGGTACCTGGTGGCATGATCCACTACCACCAGGATAAATCTGTGCCCAGATGCAGTTTGAGGGTCAAGGGGACCAACAATGTCAATCCCTACCCTTTCAAAGGGTACCCCCACCACAGGTAGTGGTATCAGGGGGGCCGTTGTGGTGCCACCTGCCTTGCCACTGGCTTGGCATGTGACACAGGAGCGACAAAACTCCTTTGTGTCCTCTGACATATGTGGCCAATGAAAATGTGGAACAAGCCTGTCCCAGGTCTTGTTTTGGCCCAAGTGACCTGCTTAAGGGATATCATGTGCTAGGGTCAGGAGGAACCCCTAAACTTCTGGGGTATTACCAACCTCCTGGTGGCTCCAGGGGCTGGATCTCTACCCTCAGAATATAGGAGTCCCTCATCCCAATAAACTTTATGGGACCCACTAGCACTCCCAGCAGCCTCAGCAGCAGCCTGCTGTCTGAGGGGTTCAAGAGAGGGGCAGCACTGTTGCTCCTTACTCAGATCTTCCCTAGAAGGGCCCCCTGCCCCCAAGAACTCAACCTGATCAGGCTCAAGTCCCTCTGGGGCAGTTCCTTCTTCAGGATCTGCTCCTCCTCCCTCAAGAGGGGAATCAGTGATCTGAGACAGAGGGGAAGGCACTGCCTTACCCCTACTGCTCCTCTTCTTGGGAAGCATCTGGTCCATGGTTTCAGGATCCAGAGCTGGTTCAGTGTCATGTATTTTGGCCTGTGACCTGGTCACAGCAAATACCTCTGCAGGGATGCCCAACATCTCAGCATGAGTCCATAACTCTACTTCAGACCAGGCTGAAGTTTCTAGATCATTACCCAATAGACATTCTACAGGGAGGTCTGCACTGACTACAACCTTCTTGAGGCCAGTTACCCCTCCCCAGGAGAAATTCACAACTGCCAGACTATGGTTGGTCCTGACATTGCTTGCATTGGTCACCTGGTACATTTCGCCCAGGATGATCTGTCCAGGGTCCACAAGATCCTCTGCCACCATGGTGACACCAGCACCTGTGTCCCTAAATGCCAAAGCCTGTTTGCCATTTATTACAGGCTGCTGTTTGTATTTTCCCAGATTACTGGGGCTCACCAGGAAGGACATGTCAATGTCTCCATCACAAATCAGCATTGCCTGAGTGGGTACTCTGACTAGGCCAGAGTCCACTTCAGAACCCAGGGTCAACCCTACTACACCCTTATTCTGAGTACCACCTCCACCAGTAGCTGAACTAGGGGGAACAGTTGCCTTAGGGGCAGGAGTGGTGGTGGTTTGGTCTTTGGACTTGTTACAATCAGAAGTCCAGTGCGCTTTCTGTTTACAGAATTTGCACCAGGGCTTCTTTTGGCCTTTTCCCTTGTTGGATTGTGACTCCCCACCAGATGCAGATTTTTGGGGCCCTTGTGAAGACTTCTGGTCTTTTGACTTATCCCCACTTTTCTCAGAGCCCTTAGAATCCTGCTTCTTTGTGTCACCCCCTTGGTTCTGGGTTTTCTGCCTCACCCTGGCTCTGACCCACTTGTCTGCCTTCTTTCCCAATTCTTGGGGAGAGGTCAGATCTTAGTCCACCAGGTATTGATGCAACAACTGGTTCTGGCAATTATTAAGGATCTGTTCTCTCATCCTTAGATTATACAATCCCTTGAAATCAGTAACCCTACTGCCAACCAGCCAACCCTCCAGAGCCTTGGTTGCACAATCTACAAAGTCAGTCCAGTCCTGAGTCTGTGCCTTCTGGGTGTCTCTGAACTTCAACCTGTACTGCTCAGTGGTTAAGCCAAACCCATCTATCAGCACTCTTCAGGACTTCATAGTCATCAGCATCCTCTTCTCTAACAGTGAGGAGCTTGTCTCTACCTTTATCTGAAAAGGAGAGCCACAAGATTGCTGCCCACTGCTTTTGGGGGACCTGTTGTACTCTACAGGCCCTTTCCATAGCAGTTATCCACTTATGGATATCCTCCCCACTCTGGTAGGGAGGAACAACCTTGCTCAGGTTCCTATGGTCTGGAATATATTCTCTGCCTCTAGGGACACTGCTGCTGCCACCAGGGGGTTCTAACCTTTCTTTTCTAGAAGCTCTCTGAAGATCCAGGGCTTCTCTATCTAATGCCAACTGCTTGGTTTTGAGGGCAAATCTTGCTTCCTCATACTGCAGCAGTTTGTACATTCTATCAGAGGAGGTCTCTCTTCTTGGGAAGTAGGAGTTCCTCTGGTAGACAGATTCTCTGCCAGAGTGATAGGAGTGGTCATATTCCCTAGAAAGGGACCTAGGCCTCTCCCCCACTATGTCAGTTCTCTTAGGGAGAATTCCTCTGTCCTGTTCAGACCCCTTGGGATCTGGCCCTACAACCACCGAGTCTTGGTCATCCTGATGTCCATCATCTGACCCAGACACTGTAATTGACCCACTCACTGATTCAGACCCATTAGCTCCTAGAGCTAATCTAAGATCATCTGCTGTCAGCAGATCTATCAGGTGTAGTGTGGAGGGACTCTGTCCTAGCTTCAGGTGCCTTGCAGCACACATGGCTTTCAAGTCAAAGAAAGTCATGTCCTTATACTGAGGCTGAGTGGATCCACTGGGTCCACCCCTTAAGGACATTCTAGTGTTGTGCAGTGTTGTACTACCTACACTAGTTTGTGGCCTACTGATACTAGCTTGAGCTGTAGAAAGGGTGTGCTATCCCTTGGCACACAGCTCTAAGCTTCTAAGCTTGACTTTAAATATACCTTGAGTACCTATAGTGGTTTTCAGTTAGTAATTCAAATAGAGATTTTCTGGTAAAACAATAGCAAGCTGGAATCCCACACGCTGCCACCAATGTGAGAAGTTGGCCTGGTATATGCTGTTCACTAGTTAAAGTGGACACCTTGCACCAGTACAATTCGACTCTTATGGTAGGTAGGTTTAAGACAACCTTTACAGAAAGCTATCCTAGTGGTAGCTGTGGAGAGCAGCCTTCAGGCTAAGTCTTGGAGGAATGTAAAGCAGCTTGTTTTACCACACAATCTCTTGAATCACCAAATGAAAAGACACCACACAGGTATATATATCAAATATATATGTATTTATTACTAAACAACTCTCTACTAATCTCTTGTGAGATTAGAAGTCAGGAACATATGCACAAATCAACGTTTCACAATAAATTGAGCACAAATATGGCTGGGGCCCTAGGGGCGTACCAGACCATATACTAAAAAAGAGAGTTAAGAACAACGACTTGCAAAGGGACAAGGCCCAGGGCCTTCAGAAGTGCTGGGGCCTCACGAAACCACCCAAGGCAGGTAAGTAAAGGACCCACGGGGGACGCGTGCAGTGAGGGAACACAGGCGCGGATCGCCGTAGACTTCAATGGGGCAAGTCGCGGTTGGAAATTAAGAGTTTAAGGGCACTTCGGGAGTAGCTACAAGCAAGTCACTTACAGGGTAAGTAGTTCTAGGGCCAACACCCACAGGAGCACCGTAGTGCTGGAGTTACCTCACCCAGGGAAGCCGGGTGCATAGGTGTCCTTTGGTGTCAGGTCGCGGCGTCGTTTTCAATGGGAGCCAATGAAGACTTGCTGCTTGTGAAGCCAGAAGAAGTGTCCGGTGGAATCCAAGCCTGGATTCGGAAGGAGGAAGACCTGAAAGCAGAGGGGACAGTGTTCAAAGTCACTTGGCAGTGACCCGGGGCAAGGAAGATGAATGCCCACCGTCGTCGACAGATTCAGGTCGTTCACAGGTGTCTTGACTCTTCGGCCACGAGGTCCAGGAGGCGTCGAGGACAACCAGGAGCTGGATTCAGCGTGTCCCACAAAGTCTACAGCTGACTGCGGTGTCGGCGACCCGATTGGAGCCAACAAGCCTTGGTAGCAGCAAGTCTTATGGAAAAAATAAAAAGTCAATGGTGCAGACCAGCAATGTCTGGGGGACTCACCCAGCAAGAGTAAGTCAGGGCAGGCCTGGAGCAACCAGGGGAGCCCTTTGGATTTGTAGAAAAGTCTTCAGGGGACCCACAAGCCGGCTGGCAATGGATTGCAAAGACGCCTCGGGAGGATTCCTTCAACAAGGGCCCATGGTCACTCGGGACGGGGTAGGCCACTGATTTTGGGAGGGATCTTTGCTAGAGGCTGGGACCACACGTGGTCCAAAGCACAGGTTCGTAGATTGTCGTGAAGGGGTTGCACTCGGAAATAGTGCACGGTAACCAGGGACTGCAGTTCCTCGTGGGGTCCACTTGCCTCAGCTTCGCTGGGGGCTCACGATGGCCTTGGAGAAGTCAGGAAATCCTCTTCCTGGGCTGCAGGAACTTCGGGCTCCGGCGGGAGCGGCGTAGTTTGCGACCGTCGTTGCAGTTTTTGGTGCCTGCCAAGCAGGGGAGTCACTCCTTGACTCCAAGGGAGATTCTTCGGTCTTCCAGAGGTAGTGGAACGTCGAAGGTCCGGGATTCTTCTTCAGAGCGTCGTCCAGGGATATCTAGTTTGCAAGGTCAAGGGTTCCCTAACTTATACTAAAAGGAAGGGAGGGACTAGCTCTATGACCCCACCTATGGGAGGGTCAGGGGAGTGGGTGGCTACACCCACTTCCCTTTGTCCAGTTTCGCGCCAGAGCAGGGGCAGGTAGCCCCTGAGGCGGTTTGAACTGGTGTATGCACAGAGGAGCCTTCTGCTCCCCCAGTGCAGGACTTCAAAGCACTCTAGGAGTGCACCCACCCAGCCCCAATACACTAAACCCTGTCTGGGAGGTGGTCACACCTCCCTCCGACAGGATACCTATTGTTGGGCCTCCTCCACTGCGAGTTTCGGTCATCAGCAGGAGGGCAGCCCAGTGTCTGTGACTGGTGGCATCCATTTTGTGATGCCAGGGCTCTTCAGGATTCTACCGCGTTTCCACAGTAGGTACATGTCTATCCCTCTAGAAGGGTGGGATCATACTCCCACACCAGGTACTGGTGTGGGGGTATGATTCCAAGGTGTTTGACACCAAACACGACATGTTTTGATGCAGCCATTCCAAAGTTAGTATTAACCCCGAGGTTATAGTGCACTTAAGAGTATATGGTTTGACCGCATTCACAAACAGCCCCAGAGAATGGACTCTGAAAGCTGCAGAGGGGCCCTGCTCAGGCAGAGGCACCCTCTCACATAGAAACTAAGCACCCTGCCCTCAGGATTGATAGGGCCTGCCTTAGGGGTGACTGATAGGTTTAAATGTGTGTGCAGGGGAGATATAGGGAACCTATATCTCAGTGAGGGGGTGCTAGCACCTCCTCACCCAGGCTGCAGTAGCAGGCCTGTGGTGTCAGATTTAGTCTGCTTCTCAGGGGTGGCATAATACATGCTTCAGCCCCTGGTAGGCCTGTGAAGTACCTATGCCCTTGGCACCTAAGGTACCATATACTAGGGACTCATAAGGTACCACAGTATCCAATCACTAGTGCACCTAGAGTGCACTCCAAGTCGTTTAGAGAGAACAGAGAGGCTGGGGCCCTGATTGGCAGGGTCCCAGCCAGACTATAGCCAGAAACCAGTGTAAACATCAGAAAAAAAGTGGGGGCAACATAAGAGGCAGATCCTACTCTCCTACACTAATCATCCCAGAATCAATCTTTATCTGCAGTCTAGAGCTACAAGATGTGGCAAGAAAGTGTTTAACCTTTTGTGGTTTTTCTCTCCTAATTGTATCATTTTTAAAGTGACACTAACCACCATTCACATATTCTATTCTGTGCAGGGTGGAAATCAAGCACTCAAGATAGAGACTCAACAGACCTTCTCAGCATCCAGTGTCTGTCAAATCTAGAAATTGGTTGGTAAAACTAGATTGGAATGATGCTAAAATTTCCAAATCCGAAGAACCCTCGTTCTCAGCCATATCTTAATGATGGACCCCTTCTGGCACCCAGGGGTCGCCAATCTCAGTTCTCACAAGGGTTACAGCCCTAGCTTCCTTACGAGTGAACAAACGACCCACACTCTTGAAATGGTCCTAACTGGACCTGGTGTCTCACACATCTTTCACTGGGATCCACTCTGCAAGATCCCCAGGCCTCGCTCCCTTCAGACACTCTCCTCCTCACAGGATCCGCTGGTCTTTGTGAGCAGGCAGAATGCTCATGTTCCAGACTCAGCGCAAGTGGTTTTGACTTTTTGGGTGATGGCTGCTCATGGAGACTAGCCGACCCTGTCCCTAGTCCTTGTTCCACCAACTGGAAGGCTTGGTGAACTTCTCTCCAGTTGAACCGAAGCGTAGAAAAGTGCTGTTGAACAACTTGTGGGATTCATGCTCCCACCTTTACAGTCCAAATCCAGACACAAATGTGATTTAATGACTGGTCCTTTGATATTCCTGTTGTGGGGGCCTACTTCTTTGAAAGGCCTTCACTTCTACCCAGTCCTTTGTCACAGGGATAGTCTACCACAGCAAGAGCGGCTCCAATCTTGATTGATTCAAAACACAGACCAAGGGAGTAACCGGGAATTACACCTGGCTATCAGCCTCCACTGAAATATGCCTCATAAACTTGCAAAGGCACTTCTACTCTTTCATGATTCCCTGGTCCTGCTGTACCAACCGTATCAGATTCTCCTTCTCCCTGACAATGAGCCCACGCCGCATTGGCTAGTAATTCTTCCTGGATTCAAAGAGATCTTTGATGTGCACTCAGGATGCCTTGCTCCCCATCCTCCAGGGTGTGTGTTCCCACCCCAGCCCTAAGGAATGTCAGCAATCCACATTTCTTGTCTGGAAGTTGCAGTCCTCATCTCTACTAGCCCCCCCAAGGCTCTGGGCTTCCAAAATGGAACCCACAAGACACTATCTTATGTACAATGCAATGGCAAACAGACCTCACAGCACACACATGCAAGGGTCACACACTGTCTAGCGCTACACACACAATCACCATGTAGGCCAATGGAGAGTTAAGTACACTGCAGCGGATCTTTACATGAGTGGACCCGTTGGCACCACTGCTGTGACACAGAGAAAAAGGCCTGTTCACACTACTGATCGCTACTAAAGACAAAATGAGTATGCTTCCACCACCGCACTCATGTCACTTAACTCCTGGTAAGGGTAATAGTCCTCTACCACTCAGGGACTGCCACACAGGGGGGGCCCTAACAGTCAGGGGGCCTCGATTCAGTCCAAGGCCTATGAACATTCATGAGATTTGGGAGACTCAGAGGCCCCTCACCAAATTCTCTAGTGGGCCACCATCATTTTGCGTTACACCACTGCTGTCACTATTAGGGTAGTGCTTGGTGTGGCCTTCCCGGTCTAACAAGACTACATTACCATGAAAGAGGCCTAGGTCATGGCATGTACAGATGATCCGTGTTTGGCATAACCAGACATGCAGATGGGGAAATCAGGCGGTGGTGCACATCCGTCACAGTGCATGGGACTTTTCTGTCCCAAACAGAAGTGGTCCCAGGAGGAGAAGAAATTGCACATAAACTGTTGTGACTTATTGGTTGCTGTGTTTAAATACTGTTTGCCAGGTTTGATCAAGGTTGTTAGATCTTGAAATTTTCATTTTCTTTAGGGTGTTCAGCAACTAGATCCTGTATATGGAGTTGTTGAGGCAAATAGGTACAATCTGGCACCAGTGCTGCACAAATGTGTTTGTGAGGATGGATGACTCTGTCAGACAGGCTTTACAAGTGGCAAGTGGATCCAGAGATGGGAAGTAAAGATGTTTTTCTCCAAGTATGGCTTAAGCTTATTTCTGTTTTTCAATGATACCTCATGTGGCACTGGACGTGTGGATGCTTCATGTGATGTTAGTCTTCATAAGTCTGTGTTGGGTTCCCAGTATTGGTATCGGAGTGTGATGGAAATATTTATAGGGAAACTGTTCTTCTCGTCAATATATCAACATTCATTAAAGAGCCCATCGGTGGTTGTGGGGGGTCACAGTATGTTGCTTTAAGGGCATTTTCAATTCTTACCACAGAAGATTTCAGAGGATCTTAGTTTGCCCTTGGACTTTTAAAAAAGGCTAGTGAAATGGTTGAGCATTCTGGGAAGATGGAACTAAGGAAATGTACCATTTGTCTTGGACCACTTTAGCCAGGTGGTGCTTGACACAATGTTTGGATGCCATACAACCATCTACATTGCCAATAGTGATTTCTTGACTTTAGAAGAACAGCAAGTTTTACAGGCTGGGTAATGTGTATCATTTTTTGATTGCAGCATGTCATGCTTTTGAGGATGGTCGTTTGGTAGCAGGAATGCATTGGTTTACAGAGCTTTATGTTGATTCATTTTGGGGTTTTGTTAAGCACTGCTAAGCATTTACCGGTAGCCTTGGGCCGCGTTGAGGTGTGGGTACGTGTAAAGATTAGTGGGTATCAAGATAGTTCTCAGAAAAACATGGTGGCGTAGAACGAAGTAGTCCATCAGATAGGCATGTGGCACCCTGTCCTGCAGACCATGAAATATTTGCTAAATAGTCAATAATGCAGTACAGGAACAGAATACTGGAAGCCAGGAGTGAAAAACGTGGTCTCTTTAGGCATCTGATGAGCCAGAATTTTGGAAATCAACTCAGAAGATATATCATGAGGAGGAGTGGATTATTTAGTGCAGGGGAGAATATGCAAATCTTTAAGGTTTCTCTGAATATAGCAATGTCATCTTCAATAGCTGGTATCGTAGTAGTAAATTCTACAAAGAAGAGCCCTGCAAATGAAATACTTGAATGCAAAACTGCTTGTTTCTAGTTGGGAGGGTAGTGAGGAGACATCTCTTAGCAGACAGGAGGCCTCTCGTCAGTAGATACAGGTCATACAGTATTGTTAGGTTAAGTTATCCCGAAAAACGTAGAGTGCATTATTCCCAGAATTTATATTCAATTTTGATTCAATTCAACTTTGTGCAGTTGCACAATGTAATCCTTATCGCCAACATATTCAACGTATAAATGTTATCATTTTTCATAAAAGCCTCTTTATTGTCATACATTATTTTCATTCAAGAATCACATCATACAGAACTATTGAAATTTGTGGTATTGAAATCCTTCGTATATTTAATCCCAAACGATGTCTAATATGTTTATTTTCCAAAGATGTTTTATTATTGGGATTCTTCAGTAGTCTCAGGATATACTCTTTTCACTTGCTTGGGAATCAGCTGATTCCCAAGCAAGTGAAAAGAGTAAATGATGTAATAAAGACTAAAATGTGGATTACCCTGAGACTACTGAAGAGTAACAGAACAATGTAGCTGCTTATATAAATAATGGGATACAGCTCTGGGCCTATATTTTTAGGGAATAGCGATCACCATCAAAGAGTACCCCCAAGTTTCAAACTTTAATCATGAGACTGGAGGACAGCTCACTTCCCCAAGACAATGTAAAAGGAATGGGGTAGGATTGACAGGGCCTAGTAGAGCTGTTTCTATTTCTTACCTGCTAAGGCAGATTCGGTTTTCCTGCTGTAGGAGAGGCAATGAAACAAGTTGTGGAGGAAGCCTGGTTCATTATTACTGAGGTGAAACAGTGAATCTTCAGCATAGATATGGCCAACTATTTTGTAGGTGTCTAAAATGACAGCTAGTGGGGATAAGTAAACACTGGTTATATTACAAGGCGGTATCGCTAGGATTATCATAATTCATACTGGCTATTTGGGAAGGGAAAGAGCCAGGTTTATATAATAGGGTCAGTTTTGCAAGATTGACACAAACCAGGTCGCATCGTTCCACTGATGCCAATCTGGACCACATCAGGAGGGCAGCCTTTCGATTACAATCTGATATCCATGGAAGGTGTATTTCAATGAAGAGACCACTCAAATCTAAGACTACATTTCTATTGACTATTTATAGACTATCAACCTTGTTTTTAGATGCCTGGACAATACATATTTGCTAAGAAATTAATTGTCATGTATGTGGTGCAGGATGTTATTTTTGGTTTCTTCTAGGAGAGTGTTGGAAGTCCACACATTGGATGAATCAGAGAAATGTTTGTATCTCTGAAGGGATTATGCTCAATTTAAAGGACTCAGAAAGACACTTTCTTCTTTTTTTCTATCTGTTTTGTACAGCACTCCTCCATCTCTGTAGTGCTTCATCCCAATGAGCATCTGCATAATTACGCTCTGCTCAACTAGTCTCGTTCTGGCATTTCTCGCTTTCCTTGTCTCTTGCTGTCTTTTCTCGCACGCTAAAGGCTTCAAATTGCGCGGCTCTAGATGGTGACTATATTTCACATAACATTTCCCTTAATCTGTCAATAATTTGTGTTATATCAGGTGTATTTATCTATTCATCTTCCCTGTTGCTTTGGCTATTGCTGTTCAGCCAATGTGAATGTGCTGCGTGTGTTTGGGTGCCTGTGAGGTGAAGAGTGTCAGTTGGAGTATGGGCTCAGCAGCAAGGAGGCTGCTCCTGGTGGGCTGTTCTAGGGGCTATGCTATGGACTAAACTAAAAGCCTACTATGAATATTCTAATCTGCAACTAAGGCAAATAAATCTTCTAAAACTAATACCTCGGCTACCTGACTATCATTACAACATTTTTGGCGACGGTTTTAAGGAACAACCTATGTGTGTAAGGTGAAATAAAGAAGATAACTTACAGAGAGAAACTGAGGAACCACGAGTCACTTTCTGAGAAACCAAGAATACAAGAAAATGAAACTTCAAGAGAATGTGCAGTGAAATTAAGAAGAAGATTAAAAGGTATTGGAGCCTAGAGAGATCTACTATGCCCTGGGGATCGCCCCACCAGTGTTTTTCACCATCAAACAGCCTCGACTCTGGGGCGTTATTACAGGTGTCTAACTGTTTGACAGTGTTGAGAGGAAGCGACACAAGCAGCGTGTGCACAGGCATCTCAGTGTCACTTTGGGATGTCATTCAAGGAAGCAACAGCAGAGCTGATTATGTATCAGATAGTGATTCAAGTGGACTGGCATGGCACCGTAGCATAATTGAACACACTGTTAAACAAAATTTTGTTGACTTACTGGTTTACTGTAAGAGTGATATTGTATGTCCTCTGGTGCTTATTCACGGTACAAGGTACTACTGCTTTTGGATGCCAGACACCAAGGTATGTACAGGGCAACGGCTGACTGTGAAGCAATGTGACGGTTGCTCCTAGAGCTCCTCTCTTAAGTGGAGCAAAGATACAAATGATGACGTAAAGACGTCAATCGATACATGAAATAGGTGTTCGGCTATGTTTGCTCAATAAGGCAGAATTCCTTGTGAAAGAGACGACGGATACGATGTTGGTGGAATAAGTCCCACTGTCTGTAAAAAGGGACATAAAGCGAAGTTGGCGGCCATCATAGAAGGGGATAAAACAGCTAGGGAAGGCGCAGAGAAGTTTGTAAATTTCGACTGCAGTCCCAGCGTTCACTGTGTGGTCCATGACAACATCTGACGCTTCAGGCTAATGCGTCATTCTGTTGTCAATGGAATGCTCATTTTATAGGCCGCAATGTCAATTAAGAAGACTGCGCTTTATATGTGCTTTATTACCAACGCTGATGCGCACAGCTTTAGGATACTTTCTAAACATTTGCTCACTGGTTCTCTGTGTACGCTGTGGTTTTCGACGGTTCCCTGAGGCCGGTGCAATTGGACCAAGCAACGTGTGGGTGATACAAGAAGGCAGGGGAGAGGCGTCCCAGTATCGTGAGGAGCTGCCATTCTTGAAGTACTGTAACACGGGCGAGTAATGGTTGATGTTGGCAGCTGTGAGGTATTTTACAAATAGTCATAAATTCCCCATCAAACTGGAACTTAGTGATCATCATCATGGCGATTTTGAAATATTGGAAAGGTGACCATCTAACCTACGGAGTGTTCATGGTGAAGCAAGTACCTGATGTTAGTGTTGCTGCGCCTGGGTTTAATATTTAACACTATATGGAGTCCATACGACTGCTCCACTGTATGCTCACGTTGTCCCACGTTGTCCAGCAATTTACATTCTGTTCATATTTGCTGACTAATTCTCATAATATTGTTTTCTTCAATTGTATGCTTTCTGTGCCATGTTTTCTTCAGTGCTGAGTTCCTGTGTGTGAGTATTCCTACTGGTGCGTTGTGTGAGCGTGCGTGGCATTGGGCTTGAAAGCTATCGTTTATAGGATTCCCTGTGTGTGGGTATCTTTACTACAGTTCAACATGATAGTTTATTTACAGTATATGTGTCATTTCCTACAGTGCGCAGGTTTCCTCTACATTGGTGTCGCTTCTTTGGTGCTGTGGTGACTTATTTATTTACGGTGTGTTGTGGATTCCTTCCAGTATGCAAGTTTTCTTTACGTGGGCAGTTGCCACTTACTTTACTCTCATGCTGTATCGCTACATTTTTACATTTTAGTCTACATGCCCTTACAAGAGGGATGGTTGCATGGGTGGAAGTCACCCATTTCTACATTGTATGCTACAGGCCCTTACATGAGGGATGGCTGTATGGGTGGTAGTCACCCATTTCTACATTGTACGCTACAGGCCCTTACATGAGGGATGGCTCCATGGTTGGAAGCCACCCATTTCTACATTGTATGCTACAGGCCCTTACATGAGGGATGGCTGTATGGGTGGTAGTCACCCATTTCTACATTGTACGCTACAGGCCCTTACATGAGGGATGGCTCCATTGTTGGAAGTCACCCATTTCTACATTGTATGCTACATGCTCTTACAAGAGGGATGACTGGATGGTTTGGGAGCCACCCATTTCTACACTTTAATGCTTGATGCCTTTACATTAGGGATGGTGGTTTGGGGTGGATGATATCCGTTTCTACGTGTTACACTGTTTGCCCTTACTTGGGGATGATTGGTCGGGTGCATTTCACCCATTACTTCTGTGTGATGACGTGTTTTAGTTGATTTAGTTTTGATTTGGAGTTTTGTTTGTGTGTGAGTGTTTGCCACGGTTGGTTGGTGTGCCGTGTGTGTTATGCCACTTGTCATGCTTGTCTGGGCAGTAGGTGTGGGTTGGTGGTGGTAAAAGGTGCGGCATTGTTTTTTTTATGGATGGTGATGTAGGACTTATAGGGTTCTTCCTCAGTTTTTGTTCAGCAAATTGTGACTTTAAAGTTAATGCTGTGTGACCAGTTTTCTTCTGCTATATTTGATGTGTTTTATAAAGGAAGAGGATGTGAGATATTGTGTGTATTTATCTATCCTTCTTCCCTATTTTATCTGTGCATGATATCTTGCTGTATTTATTTATGCATCTTCCTTATTTTATCTTTGCATGTTCCCTCACGTAGTGCTTTATACCTTCTTGCATTCGTGTGTTTTTTGTGTTTTATAAAGGGGAAGGAAATGTTATATCTGATGTAGTTATCTATGCATCTTCCCTGTTGCTTTGGCCCTTGCTGTTCAGCCAACGTGAATGTGCTGCGTGGAATGTTGGTGTGGTGATGATGCATAGGAATGTTTCGGTGCCTGAGAGGTGAGGAGTGTCAGTTGGTGTATGGACTGAGCAGCAGGGAGGCTGCTCCTCGTGGGGCTGTTCTAGGGGCTATGCTATGGACTAAACAAAGAACCTACTGTGAATATTCTAATCTGCAACTAAGACAAATAAATATTCTAAAACTACACCTCGGCTTCCTGACTTTCATTACAACATTTTGCAATTCAAAAGTACCATATTTTGGAAAACTCAAAGGACCCTCTTTCTCAGTAATCTTGCACCATTTTTGGATCCACAAACATGAATTTAGTCCCAAATCTGTTAACATAAAATGTGCAGGAGTTCCCTCAGCTGGTGCCTCGTCACCGACCCAAATCGAATTTGTCACATTACCTCTCAAAAAGTTCTTAAAACCTTTAAACCATTTCATTTCTGCAATAATTCAATGGAATGTTTTGATTCAATTCTGTAAACATCAGAATTCTTTCCTTCAATGCTGTTACAGTTTAAACTCTTGAAGACTTTCAACCAATCTCAATACAGTAATTAAACAACTGACATATCACAGTGTGGCACTGTCTGATGTCACTCACCCTCCTTCACAATTTCTCTGTACTCATTCACTCACACAATCCTCTGTAATTGTCTGCCTTTCTAAAAGAGAATAGAGACACACTCATACAAGACTACACACTTGCAGCGAAGCCTCGACCAGTGGGGATTCACCAGAATCAGTAGAGTTTACCCTTTGCGAGGAAGGTCTAGTACACGATTTACAATTGGCCCATTCACACAAAGCTCCCTGTCTTAGGTGGAGTTGTCGGTGACGTCTCACGACGAACTCCTCAACTCTTCAGCAGACAATCACAATCTCAGTGTCTTCTACACCATCAAAATATCCCGGGATTATAGGCCATTTCGGGACCCGATAACCATATATCAACTCATTGGGCCACGTCGGACCTGACAACCATATTCACTCAATTCTTGCGACAAGTCTGCAAGACATCACACAATCAAATCATCAACGCTATGTAACCCCACACAATTACTGCAATCACAATTACCGCAAACAGATTTCTCCCTATTAACACTCACACCTTCTTCAGCAACTGCCTTCTGGTATAGCCATCTAATACCGCTTTGCCAGTCTTCAAGATCTGGGCATTGGAATCAGGAATCAGGACTTTTTGGGACTTGGGCATTTATTCTAACATGGGCAATTATTTTGTAGCTCCATTCAGGGCGTTAACCTAAACTCTGCTCCTTTTGGTCAAGGTCTAAAACCTTCCCGCTGCTACCAAGCTGTTAACGCGAAAATCTTGTGGTAATCTCTTTGGAAAATTTTGTAAATGTGGCACAATTACCTTTAATTACCATTACCCCATTTCCACGCCAATATCTACTCTCGAGGAAATGAATCTTGGCCACCGTATTTTGACCAAAAGAGCTCCTTCATAACCACAGGCAAGTAATCAAATGCAATTTTAGTCAATAATGAGAGTTTGTGAGTAGTTTTAAAGGGTTGTATTCTCTAATTAAAGTATAAGACTAACTGATTCTTCATTCATTAGTCAAATATCAAACAGGTTACTGAATTGATAATAGAAAAATAAAGTTAGCGCAGAGCATATTATAATGTGCATACAGCACGTTCCATAAAGGAAATAATTCTTGTTCTAAGAAAAGCGACGCAAATTATGTCAGTCAGAACCCATGAAGGGTTCAAAAATAAAGGCAAGAATGAGATTAGCATGAAGCTAAATCAATAATTAATAATTGCAGAATCTCCCATAAAGAGAAACAAAGCATAGAGCTAATAAGACTTGGCAAAGCCAGTTAGTCAAAGCATAAAGCTTGGATTTAAAATAAAAGTCAAATGGGACACAGCCTGCATCTAATCTGCCCTCATCTGAATCTATTCTGCTCTCGATCAAAGTCTGCCCTCCCCTCCTTTGCATCTGTTCTCTGCGAATCACCTCTGCTCCCTTAATTTCTGCATCTAAGTCCGAAACTCCTAAGCTAGGAACGCGTTTATAAATCTGTAAAATGTTGCTAAAAGTATGTGGAATGTTCTTTGTCTCGTCCAATGAAATCCAGCATTCTCCAAAAAGCACAATTCTCCCTTCCTCTTGTCCACGTCATCCATCAGGCGCTGGCAATGGCTTTGTTCTCACAACACATTTTGAATCTTATTTCCTAACCTTCTGGTAAAGAAATATATTATTTTAACTAAACACATAACATTAGGTGCAAAAGAACTTATTATTTAAGCAGGAATTATTAAAACATAATATGGTAATACATTTTGAAATACATGTACTTTTCTGTTCTCTCTAAGGCAAAGAAATAAATGGGCTTTTTTTAAATGAAACTTTTTACCAGCAACTAAATACGATAAGGCTCCAAGGTTACATGCTGTAAATTATGCCAGGCGTCTCTATTTTTCAGGAGAGGCACATTCCTCTTTTATCCGGAAGGTCAAGTTGGAGCTTTCCGAGCACCCTAAACCATTAGCAGTTTTCTGTTTTCTACACTTTAAAATAGTGTGTTAATTCAATACAAACTATATGCTACTACTGCACACATGTTTAAACATTTTTGTAAGTTAAAACCACATTCTTTAGTGAGGGCAAAATCTAAACTAGTCATGTTAAGGTCAAACTATAAATTAATTGTGGAAAGGGGAAGCTTCTAGTTTAAGGCCTGTGAATATCAAAGCTTGATGCTTTCATTTCAGCACCAAATGTCTGCGTGTCACGGTTTGAAATGCATTTTATGTTTGAAGCCCAAGGCAGATTTGTCATTAGTAGTGCTTAATTCTATAGGAAATTTGTATGCTCTCTCAGGCCCGATTCACTAATGTAACTTACACTTTTGAATATGTTTACACTTTTGAGTTTATCTCTTTTAGTATTCACAAACATCGGACCTGATTCACAAGGGGAAATGTATACTTTTTTGTAAGTTGAATATGTTTTTGGTATTCACAAACTATGAGTTGAGTTTTACTAATAGTAATTTTACGACTGCAGAGACTCCACACTCATGGTTGAAAACTCTGCACATAAAAAGATAGGCCAGTCATATCTTTTTATGTGTGCAGTTCTCTGCCCCGTCTTGTGGTCTCCACAGTTGTAAAATTATTATCAGTATAATTAAATTCATAGTTTGTGAATACCAAAAAGTAGTAAACTTACACAAAAGTGTGAAAATTTACCTTTGTCAATCAGGCCCTCCGAGTGTAAATTTACTACAAAAGTGTGAGTTACATGTCTCCACCCCAAGAGGAAAGTAATTGGTTTACTCTTGTGTGGGTAAGTGATGTCCCTTCATAAACCCCTCCTTGACTCTCTCTAAACTCCTCTCACTCCTCTCTAATGCCATCCCCTTTAGTAGTAAGTCCGCCTTTTTACTGCCCACTCCCCTGTGTCCCTCCCTCATTTGCTACTAAAACCTGTACTTACATGTGCGGAGGCTGCACAGTTGGGCAGAGAACTCACACACATAAGTAAAGTTAAAATTTTCCCTATTTGGTAGTACATTTTGTAGTATTTTGCAAAACCACAAAATGTACTACAAAGTGTAGTTTGTGAATCAGGCCTGGTGTGTCTTTGACATATGCAGACCTAACAACTAAGCACATTCAAGAAGGGCTATCAAGGTTATTTTTTCCAAAACAGAAATTCCACAGTATATGGCCATTTGAGGTCCTGTTGTGTTCTCCATTTGTTTCATAATGTCCAGGGTTAGGCTAGATTCCCAGTGTCTGTTCAAGGCAAGGTCATGAAGACAATTAATGCTATGTCATGGTCTTGATCTGGTTGAGTTGGTGATGTTAACACTGCGTCCTGCACCCTAGCAAACTCCAGTTTCCTCACCCCCTTTTAGCTTCCAAATGGAGTACCATGAGGTCACACTCTTGTTTTCATCTTGCAAATGTTTGACATTCAGGTTTCCCTCAATTTACTGTGGACCGGTTCTGCAGATGGGCCACCTCCATCAGGAGGGTGTCACTGACTAAGCTGCTGACACACAAGTGCCCTGCAAGACGACCAGAGCCGCAGGGCCTCGGGAGTGTGGCAGCTAAAGAAGACCTCAGCGGGGGACTGCTAAGAGCTATGATGGAAGTCTACCAAGAAGACATAGTCCCAGATCGACGGCAAATTAATAACTGGCTGTCAGACAAGGCTTTACCTAAATTATCTCATGAACATAGAGATTATCTGCAAGCCGAGATGGGGAGGAGGAGATTAGGAAGCAGATAGCTAAAATGAAGAACGGGAAGGCAGCTGGCCTGGATGGGATCCCCATAGAACTATATAAACATCTAATTGAAAGTATCATCCCAGTTTGTACATCGCTATTTAATATGATATATTTAAAGAATAAAGAGGCCCTCCTTTATGGTACGAGGCAACAGTGGTCTTGAAATTAAAACCGGGCAAACACCCTAGTAAGACGGAGTCATATAGACCGATCTCGCTATTAAATTGCAGTTATAAAATCTTCGCAGGCATAATTGCAGAGAGGCTATCAAAGGTGATAAGTACAGTGGTTAGCACGGATCACACCTGCTTATAGGTGCCATTGATATAGCTGAACCCTTCAATTTACCTCTAACAATAGCCACAGTGGACGCGGAAAAAGCTTTCAACAGAGTCAACTGGGCCTATCTCTGGGAGCCCCTAGATACATTTGGGGTACCCTCTAATTTAGTGAAGGCTACACAAATGTTATATATGGCTCCCATAGCTAGGATCCTGGTAAATGGGGAGCTTACCTCACCTCTCCCGCTTTCACGGGGTACTAGGCAAGGGTGCCTACTTTCACCACTTCTTTTTTATCTGTATATAGAGCCCCTGGTGCAGGCAATCAGAGGGGACCAATCTATGCTTCCTTTTAAACATCAATGTTTTAACATCAAGGTTGGTCTGTATGTAGATGACTTAATTTTATACACGACCAACCCAGAGCATTCAATACATAAATTTGAACAACATGCTGCAAGTTTTGAAGAGGTATCTGGTTATTTAATAAATATGGATAAAACAGAAGTGATGGCTTGGCCAAATGTGAGCACTAGTTTTTATCTAAAAGAGCAGAGAAGATACCTAGAGGTCCAAATCACACACACTTTAGAAGAGCTGCCTGGTATAAATCTATCCAAAGCCTGTAAGGAAATAGATGGTCTATTGAGAAGATGGGAAGGCTTGACATTGGGTCTCTATGGAAGGGTAAACATCATTAAGATGATGATACTGCCAAAAGTTACATTGTTATTTAGTACCATTCTTTTGATGTTCCCAACCAAGCAGATAGGAAGACTACAGGGCAAAATATCGAGCTTTATTTGGGCATCTATGGGCACCAAGATTGCATGAAAAAGCTAAGGAAACAATTGAAACGGGGGGGGCTGGCCTCGCCAGACTCTCAGAAATATTGCTTTGCTTTCCAACTCAAAGGTTTTGGACCTGGCAAACTCCCCAGATGCTATCCAATGGGGTTGTTATATACTGCTATGCTTACGGACCTAGAAGGAGAGAAATGTTTATTTAAATTGGGTGACCCCAAATTTTTCTTATGGGTATGCCTGAAGGTCCTCCATACTGCACTCAAAGTATGGGTATCAGTTAAGAAGGTGAAGGGGCTACTATATGACTCAAACTTAGCCCCATATGGGATTCACCAGGTACCCCAGAATGGTTGAAAGATGGTTTGAGTCCTCTTTTGCGGAAAGCAGATTTTAAAACTAGGGGGTAACTTAGAGATGGTGAAACCTCAATCTCCTAGCCCGATCTTTCTGCATGAACAGGTGGGGAGATGGCAAAGTTTAAGTTCTTCCAGCTGTGCTCATGGTGTTCAGCACAGGGTATGTCTAAGGGGGAAAAATGAGAACATGAAGCTTTGTTTGGGGAGAACAAAGAGATTAAAAAAGAAGAATCCCTACGGTATTGGGATATGGTTACTGCAGAGGAGTCGACAAGAATGGAGCCACACCAGATTTGGATGAAGGACTTGCCGGAGCGCCAGTGCAAACACTTATGGCAAGTATCTTTTAACCTTCTCTACAAAACAGTGAAACTGGATTCTTTAAAGGGAAATCCTCTTTCCACGCTTCACAGAGCCTATTGGACCCCCCTGAGGATGGCCAGGATCACAAAAGATCCTTCAAGGTGTAAGAGATGCAATTCCCTGGGAGCGGATGACAAACATATGTTTGTGGAGTGCCAGGAATTAGCCCTTTACTGGAATGAGGTCAGTGGCACACTGGGAGAAATTTTGGGCGCAGAAGTTAAGGTAAGCCATTCCCTAATCTTATTTGGGATAGACTCAGCAACGAATAATTGGAATAAATGGCAAAAGGGCCTAATTTTTATGTTGATATTAATATTGAGAGGAGAAATATGTAAGAAGTGGGTCTCGTCTGAACCACCTCTAAGTCGGGACTGGGTCAACGCAGCTAGCCGCCTAAGTAAGTATGACATGGTATGTGATAAGGGGAATGGTGTGAGAAGATGGCATGCTTTTGAGATATGGTGAAAAAGAGACTCAATGGTCCAATGATTACTGCACTGTTCTGCTGAGTGAACCATAGGACTCGATGGACGCTACCTCTTCAGCAATATCATATAGCTAGCACCTGCTCACTTCAAAACAGCAGAGAGATTTTACTCTCCCCCCGAGGAGCGTGGAAATCTGGTGGTGGAATGAGGACCAAAAAATAAAAAATCAACATAGGACAATGCCTGGTCATCATATTCTTGCAAAAGTTCTGTAACCCTGGCTGAAAACAACACTGGGCTGTTCTTATACCCTAAGGTAATCAACAGAAATACTGTTGAGACTCCAGCGCACTGAAAGTGGTCAAGTACCTGTTTTCAATCGCTATGTTTCGGCAGAAAAATCCATTGGAAATGTCTAAGGTTGTTTTGTATTTTTTCTGCACTATGTTGTTCATTAGTGCTGCGCTATGCACGTTTTGTACAGCGAATGTACATGCAGCTATGTTCAAGTGCCTATAATCTAATACTAGATGATATGAATGATCAGGTTTCATTACTGGAAACAAAGGATTATTCATAGGGGAGGGGCAACTTTCTATTACACCTTGATATTCAAGTTGTGTGAGTATCTCTTAACTTGTTTCCTAGCCTCATTTATAAGGGGGTATTGCCTTCGAGGTTGTGGGGTTGACCTCACTGGTATAATGTGATAAGAGGAACCATCATCTCACCCCACTTGGTTTCGGTATAACGCAGGAGCTAGCGCTAAAGCCCACTCCTTGGTGTATGAATGTTTAACTGCATCTGGGACAAGGTCGGAGAAAGCCCCCATGGGGCAATCCATCACAAATTCTGGGGGCCAATCCCTTTCGGCCAAGACAATATCGTAGCCGAATGATAAGTTCACCCAAAAGAGAACATTAACATATCTTTGTATGTCCCCCTTCAGTTGGAGTTACAGCTTGTATTATCGATGCAGGACACTCACTCTTGTATTGTATTGTAATTGCATTTATATAGAGCTTACTACCCCTGACGAGGCGTCGAAGCGCTTTTTCAGCGAGTAGCACGCTACTCCGGAAACCATAAACGATTAGTGTTGAATTAGTAAAGTGAAATATGAAGGTGATTTAAGTGGTGGATGAGTTAGTCAATTATTTGGATTCAGTAGGATAGCAAAAAGATAGAAGAGGGAAAAAAGGTTTGTATTTATATAGCGCTTGTTACCCCTGATGGGGTGTTGAAGCGCTTTATTGGCGAGAAGCACACTACTCCGGAACCCATAAAAGATTAGTGTTGTAAATTAGTATAGTGAAATATGAAAGTAATTTGAGTAGTGGATATGTTATTCAGTTATTTGGATAGAGAAGTGTAGCGGCGGGATAGAAGAGGGAAAAGAGGTTTGCATTTATATAGCGCTTGTTACCCCTGATGGGGTGTTGAAGCGCTTTATTGCCGAGTAGCACGCTACTCCGGAACCCATAAAAGATTAGTGTTGAAAATTAGTATAGTGAAATATGAAAGTAATTCGAGTGGTGGATATGTTTTTCAGTTATTTGGATAGAGAAGGGTAGCGGAGGGATAGAAGAGGGAAAAAGGTTTGCATTTTTATAGTGCTTGCTACCTCTGATGAGGTGCTGAAGTGCTTTTTGGCGAGTAGCACGCTACTCTGGAACCCATAAAGGATTAGTGGTGAATTAGTATAGTGAAATATGAAATTTGAGAAGTGAACATGTTAGTCTGTTATTTTGATTGCAAATGATAGTGGAGGGATAGAAGAGTGAAGGATTTAGACTTTTTTTGGGGGGGAGGTCATAGCAGTAGGAAGAGGCTTTGGGATAAGTAAAAAGGGGATGTGGAGGGGAAGAGTCATAGGGAAGAGTTTAGAAAGGCTTGTTTTGGGGGATCGGTATAGTAAAAGAGGTGTCAGATGATGCAAGGAGGGGTAGAGTATGGGAGAGTCTAGAAAGGGTTATTTTGGGGATCATAGTAGTGGTATGAGGTTTGGGATAAATGAGAGAGTGGATGTAGAGGATATATTGATAGAGGTATAGGGTAAGAAATAGGGTAGTGCATTGGAAAGAGTAGTAGAAAGAAGTTTGAGATGAGTCAGAAAGTTGGGGTAGAAGATATATTGAGAGAAGTATAGGGTGAGAAATAGGATAGTGCATTGGATATGCTGAATTGGAAGAAGGTGATAAATATATAGATCCATAAGTACATGGAAAGTATATAGGGGAAACAACCTTAACAACGCGGTCATTACATCGCGTTGCCTTTACAACGCGGTCGTTACAATGACGGCGTTTTTAATTCGCAGTACATTACAACGCAAGTTGTTACAACGACTTGCTCTAGATGGCGCTCTAGACTAAGGAATAGTGGAACTTACTATTCCAACACCTTCCCTACTGTTGCACACACTGGAGTTGGAATAGTAAATTATACTATTCCTAAGTCCAGCGCGCCATCTACAGCAAGTCGTTGTAACGACTTGCGTTGTAATGTACTGCGATGTAACAACGCGTTTGTTGTAACAACCGCGTTGTAATCGCATGCGTTGTAAACGCTTGCGATGTTATAGTATATATTCGTATATAGATGCATAAAGAAGGTAGGTATATGTAGATTAAAGATATTGATAGAGGTATAGGATGAGAAATAAGGTAGTGCATTGGATATGCTTTTTTAGGAGAAAAGTAATAAATATATAGATCCAAGTACATGGAAGGTATATAGATGCATAAAGGAAGTAAAAAGATGCATTAGATAAACTCTGGTTTTTCAAGTGTTATTGTACTTTAAAAATGTATTTGCATTTATTTTTTAACAACATAATTATTCTACATGTTTATACAAAGCAATACCCAAAGATAGGTACATATCTATAGTAAAAATAAATGCTTATATACAGAGGGATATGCTGTAAATTTCTGTTTGCGTATGGTGCTTATGTGGGGAAGAGCCAACTCTTGAGTAGTTTTCTGAAGATAAGGTGGTTGTCCGTGGATCTTATGTTGGGGGGTAAAGAGTTCCAAAGTTTGGCTGCTTGAACAGATGATTCCACCTGGACATAGTCACTCAAAGTGACTGCCGCCAGACAATCCATCAGGCTCTAGCGAACTATTGTGACTTCTGCCGCGCTGTTCAGCATGGTCAGAGCCCACTCCCCGCTCAGAAGTAGTATCCTCAATATCCGTGGCATGCTTTTCTTTAATGCCAGCCACCTTCTTCTTTTTGAATTGGGGCTTGGACTATTTAGGTTTATCTTGCTTTTTTATTATGTAGTCAGAAGAGTGTTGTGAGTCCTTTTTTGGTTTCACTACTCCTCTGATCTGCACTCCGACAGTCCTCTCTCTGAGTGTTTTACGGATGAATTCTGAAAGGAACGAGATGAATGTGTATCAGTATCTTGATACCTGTCATGCGTTTTAATATTGTCATGGTTACACAGGCTCTAGCGCCTTTTAGTGGCCTCCTGTTGAGGAGATCCACCCATGACTCAGTCTTTTCTTTATGTTTCTTATTATCCCACTTCTTCTTAGCACATTGCTTTTAGTTATCCTTTTCAGAATTACTCTTAATTTGTGGTTTACTAGGTCTGCCTCCCAAGTTATCTCCACCTATTCTCACATAGGTGTCCTCAATAATTTTAGGTAGCTCGCACTCCTGTTCTCTCTGAGTCAAGTTTGTGAGTCATTGGTGTACTGCCAACGGGGGTGCTTCCCCTTTAATGTTACTCAACATTATGGTAGGTACTGCGGCAAAGTTGCCCATCAGTTTCATCCCCAAATCCAGGGCAGGGTCTGACCCGTACTCATTATGGATCTGTTTAAGCACCTCTAGCAAAACAGCTAATGAGGGTGTACCATGTGTTCTGGTATATACTGCTATTAACTATAATGGGGCAACCCTGTGTCACTCAGAACCTGGGTACTGTAGATAAATGCTATAGTGTGTTCTTTCAGGTAAATCAATTGCTTAGTTTCAATTGCAACAAGTCAGCGACAATCACACATTTGTTATGAAAGTAAAAGGGTAAGTAAAAGACACAGGAAACAAAGGACATACTTAATATGTATTATTTATATATTGATCCAGCACGATATTAGCAAACAGCATTCATACACAAAATACTCACTTGGGCCCATACATTCATACTTTGCTAATACTTACGCTGGGGTGTCAGTTGTTTACTCTTATCAAAATGTCCCTGCTACCAATTACCTTCTGATTGAAGATTAATGACTTACCGATGAATCCTTTGCTAATTGGGAAGTTTAAAATGAGTGACATTCAATATAATACATAAATCCTGAAAATAACCACTGAGTCAGGAAGTTTTAAAATGTTTATCTAAATTTGTAGCAGAGTAAAATACAGTAAAACACGGTACTTGATCGTAATACCCATGAAAAAGCATAAAAATAATGTTGCTAATAAATGACGGTGTTTAAGGAAAGGAAGAGAATAGAGACAGCAGCGCAACTAAAGGTTGCATTATAGTTACCTAAAATGCGAGAACCAAGTCCCTTAGCCAAGGAGTTGGAAAAGATAGGACCCAGGAAGGATGAAGAGCAAAGACTTCTCCAGGATCAGGACAGGACCAGTGACCTCTCTATAACGACGCCTGCGCCGTTCCCCTCTCTGGTACTCGGTTTCTCCACGATTCTCCCTTCTAATGGACTCCGCCGCCCCCTTCTCAGGACCTCTTCAGGACAGGGACTCAGTCAGCAATCGATCAGCTGGGCAGTCTGGAGCTAGGAGCGCTCTGGCAGCATGGACGCCTGTTCTTCGTGAACGCATGCTCTGACTAATTAACTAATGCTATATTCTATTATACCCTTCTACGCCCATGTACCTCCCCTTAATGTTGCTAAAATATGGGGCCACTACTTCTGATTGGACAGGGACAGGGGGTGGATTCTCGCACCATACCAATTTGGCCTAAATTGTAAAGCCCATTGTCTTTACGTTCCCACCCCTTCAAATTAATACATTCGCTTTATTTCCCACCCGTCTCACAACAAATGTAAACCAATTTTCATAGACATTGTATCAATGCGCGACAGGAAATACAGTAGTATAACATCTTTGGCCATCAGGTCACGGCCTTGGGAGACGTCCAAGTTGACTTCACTTGGCAGGCACACAGGACACATGCGCAGAACCATCTGTCTCTCGAGTTTCAAATCTCCAACCCAGGCCCAAGTTTACGAATTACTAAAAGTGCAAGAAGAAAATATTAAAATCACAGAATAAAAGGTTTCACTGTATGCCCACTTTCCCTAGTCTATTCCCAATTAAATATATATACTATCCCGCATTAGTAGAGTTAGGAAACGACAATTTAATAATAACATGAGCGCAAGCTTAAGCATGTGAAAACATCAAGCGGCCATTTTAATGCACACTGCGCAGAAGCAGAAATTTCCCACCAAGCAAAGAAAGACGTCACACCATGTGATCAGGTTGCGACATGCGCAAAGAGGTTCCCGCGCTTTAGCGGCCATTTTGGTTTATAGACAAGCGTTATTCATTAGTAAAACACATAGGCAAGCGTCTATCCCTTTTGTGTTTGTGAATGCAAAGATTAGTTTTGACAATACAAGTTTAATAAATTAATACTATGAGGAGGATTGCTTACAAGCAAGTTTCAATTTTGAAACCTTGCTCCATCAATCCCCTCTCTGATGGCGTTTCTGAGCCATCAAAACACTACCCTCAATCAGATGCCAACTTCTAGCAAATTACTTCATTCTCATTTTTACTTTTTCTATTCTTACAATCTCCTTTTAATTTCTTATATAATTCACTTCACCAGTGGAGAAGTGTGGCTCAATGGTTAGAGCGGCAGACCCTGATGCAGAGATCTGGCCCGGGACCAGGGTTCAATTCCCGCCTCGGCGGGTCTTGGGCTCAATTTCCTCGGACCTGATAATTCTCACCTCGGTGCCTATTCTAATCATGGGTCCCACTCTGCAACTCTGGGCAATAGCTTGCTTAATCTCCACAACGGCCCCAACAGCGCTGGGATGCCTGGCTTCACCCTGGGGGTGCCCAGGAGTGGACATTTCACAGGGAAAAGCCAGGAAGGGTTCCACAGCGGTATGCGTACAGCGCCTGGACACCCCTTTGGGGGTATGGGTGCGCTTTACAAGTACAAATTTCATTTCATTTCATTCTTCAAGCTCGATTTCATCTAGTTTCCTCTTCTTTCCTTTTCCTGTCACTTTATATGTTCCATTCTTTCCACAACATTTGCACCATATTGTTATTGCTAAAATTATTATTGCTATCCCTGCTAAGGGTACTAATATTTGACCTATAAGTCCTTTTCCTACATTAGCAAACCAGGTTCCAATTGACGAGATACTATTTGTCAATCTTTCCCATACACTATCAACTTCCAGTGGTTTAAGTTCCTTCTCAAGTTTAGTTATATTCTGAATATACGTTCCAATTTCTGCACTCTTATCAGGAATATAAGTGCAACAATGTTTCGTCTTCAATAATTTACAGACTCCTCCCTCTTTTGCCAATAGAATGTCAACAGCAAGTCGATTTTGCATCACCATAGATCTAATCGCAACCATTTCCGCATTAATCATTAGAAAACCTCCAGCAGTATCCGTTGATAAACGATCAACCACTGTAGATAATTTACATATTTTCCTTGAGTTCAGAATTATTCCCACTGAAGGTATCAATGCACCAAATATATCACCTACAATTTCTGAAAAACTAGCTCTTTTACTACGTATTAATTCATTATTGTTTTCATTGCTTCCAGTGTTTCTTTTTACGTGGTATATTTTTGGAAAAACTATTCCAAAATAACAACTTCCATACCACCGTGCAGGAAGCCTAAAGTAAGCCTTATTCCCACATACATAATAGATTCCAGGAAAAACTGAATCTGTTCCTCCTTTGAGTCCCCAACCTCCAAGAATTAAGAAATTGTGTTCACATTCACTGGTACCGATGAAAACATTGTTATACTCAGTCTTTAACCTACGAAGACAAATTTTCCCTGTCTTTACAAAATCCAGAGCCATAGCAGCTTGAGCCTTGCCAGGTGTGTAACTACCCTCTTTCTCAGCCCAAGGTGGCAGATGAGCTTTATGCTCAGAAGCTTTCTTTTGAAAATCTTGTCTTCTATCTTCTACTAACTTTAAAAATACTTTTTCTTCTTCAAGTAAAGAACATGTTAGATTGTGTCTATGTGCATGTGTTATGTCTATTGATTTCATGGTTAAGAAAAATTCACCCATAAACTGTGCGTCTTGACTACTAAGCACTGGGTTCATACTCTTGCGAATCGGAACCTCAGAAAATATCACATCTAAGTTTGAATAATAATACTGTAGTCTACCTGTTCTATAAAATAAACTTGTTAATACACTACATGAGATGCCATATGTCAGTGGTAAGTGATGGTATGTTAATCCTTCCGCTACTGATTCAGGTAATTTCATACAAACATAACAATTACTAACTTCCATTGTGTCTACATATTGAAACAATAACTTTGTGAATACATTCAAACTAGTGTTGTTATCAGCTATTTCATAATGAATTTCTGCCTCATCTTCTGCCATTAGTTCTACACTATTGCCCTTCATGTTTGCTGTCCTCCCTTTGGTTTCGTTATTAATCTTCTTATCTATTATCATAAGGTAAGGAACTGCTACAATCAGGACTAACCATATTATAAGTACCAATACTAGACTACATATGCAAATTGCACAGCATCTTCTACAACAATTTCGTTTTGGTCTCCCAGTAACTCTATCGTCAGGCATTTTTCGACAAGGAAGATTACTCTTCTTATCTCTTCTTCTTTTCTTTAGCTTATTCTTTTGTTTAGTCAGGGTGGTCTTGTTTCTTCTTCGTAAGTTAATTCTGCACTTGTTCCTTCACCACCACTGTCACTTGACTCTGAGCTTTCAAAATCTTCAAGAATGATATAAGTCCAGTCAGGACCCTTGAATTTGTTATTCACAAGTTTCAGTCTTTTTCTTTTTCTTTTGCCTGACTCTTTCTCTTGATCAGTTTGACTTGTTACTTCATGCACTTGATCTGGATCTTCACTTCTGGTTGTTATGTGGTACTTTACTCTTTTAATGACACTCGGCCAATGATCTCCTTTTCTTGTTTTCTTAGTTTGTACTGTTTCTTTGTTTTCGTCTTCAGAGATCTCGTTATGTTCACTGCTCAATACTGTTTTGTTTTCTTTGATTACTGCTTCTGTTGTTTGTTCTTTTTCAGGTCTGATTGGTTTCTCTTCAGTAGCTCCACAATGACTTTCAAGATTTTGACCTTGTTCCTTTTTTATTTCTTTATGTTCATTTGTATCGACCCCTTTTTCTTTAGTGAGTTCTTCTTGATCTAACTGCTTCTGATCAGGGCTTATTGCACTGTGAACTTCTGCAGCCTGACCGGATTCTTCTAAACCTGTCTCTCCCTGTATAAAGTCTATTAAATCTTCACTGTTTTGTGTCCAATTTTCATTCCCTATCTTAATTAGTTCAGGATCTTTTACTATCTTTTCTTCGTGATCCTGAACTGCTTCTTCACCTGTTTGATCTTCTTCAATTTCTTCCAATTTTGCTTGACTTCTCGTTCTGTGGTAAACCTCAGGAACTTCTACCACTGGTATCCAATCCTGACTTGTGCTCGGTTGTTCTTCGTCAGCTTCTTTCGAACCTCGAGCTTGAGATTCTTCAGCTGGGCAACCTTCAGCTTCTTCAGTGATTGGCGTCGTCTGAGGATTCTCTTCCTCGGGATCTGGTACTCTCTTTGTGTGGCTTACATGAATCCAATTAGGAAATCTTGCACACTTCACTGCTGTATTGGTGGTCAATATAACTTGACAAGGTCTGCTCCACCTGGGTGATAGACACGTTTCTCTTGTGTGATTCTTCACTACCACCCAATCACCAGGATTCAGATCATGTTCTAGTTCCGGCTGCCTAGAAACTGCGTCTTCTCCAACCTGGTGAGAGACAGAACGCACTAGGTCAGCCAATCCTTTACAATAGTCCAGTACCATATCATCAGATATATTCACCAGTTTGTTTGTGGGAACATGTGTTTGTCTCATTGCTCTTCCCATCATTATTTCATGTGGGCTCAATCCTGTTGTTCTGTCAGGTATGCTTCTGAGTCCCATTAAAACAAGTGGCAATGCATCTGGCCACTCTAATGATGTTGATGCACACATTTTTCCCAATCTTGACTTTATAGTGCCATTCAGTTGTTCAACCACTCCAGAAGCCTCTGGGCAATATGCACAGTGCAATTTCTGTTTGATTTGAAATGCTTCACAGATTAGTTTGATTACTTCACTATTAAAGTGTTTTCCTCTATCTGATTCCAAAGATACTGGGAAACCAAACCTAGGTATGAGCTCACGTAACAACAGTTTTGCAACTGTAATGCTGTCATTTCTCCTAGTAGGATAAGCCTCCACCCACTTTGAAAACAGACACACTATGACTAGTACATATTTTAGTCCTCTGCATGGTGGTAGCTGTATGAAGTCAAACTGGAGTCTTATGAATGGACCCTCTGCCTTCCCAATCTTCCCAAACCCAATTATCGTTTTCCTGCCTGGATTGTGCATTTGACAAGTTAGACATCTCTGGCAAAGACTCTCTGTAACAGCTCTGAATTTGGGATTGTACCAATTTTGCCTGAACAGCCTAATCATTGCGTCTCTCCCTACGTGTGTGTCTCCATGATACATCCTAGCCATTTGTGAGAGTAAACAGTCTGGCATGACTGGTCTGCCATCAGCACTGATCCACACTTCATCATCTCCTCTTTGGGAGCAACCCACTTTGATCCACAAATTCCTCTCACTTTCATCAACCTCATCTTGCAATTTCTTGACGTCATTCCAAGTTTCAGGTGGCATATACAGCATAAGTTGGCAGCTGATTCCCATTCTTTCCACCCTCTTATTAACTGACGTTCTGGTTTTGGCACAATGTTGAGCCACCAGATCCGTATATCTGTTGCCGACTACCACCCAGTCATCTCCTGACTGGTGTGCGGCACACTTCACCACAGCCAATTCTTTTGGTGATTGTATTGCTTCTAGCAATTCCCTTACAAATTGTCCATTTTTTATTGGGGATCCTAAAGAAGTCATGAAATCCCTCTGCATCCATAGTTGGCCAAAATCATGCACTACCCCGTAACCATATTGACTATCAGTAAATATAGTTACTCTCTGATTCCTCCCAATTTTGCATGCTTTTATCAGCGCAATCAATTCAGCTACTTGTGCAGATTTGACTCCTGGTAAATAGGATGCTTCGACTATTCCAGTCAATTCACATACTGCATAGGCAGCAGTTAGTTTACCGTCTTCATGTCTTTGGCATGAACCATCAACAAATAGCTCCCTGTCTGGCTTTTTAAGAGGCTGTTCCTCTATGTCTGGGCGTGGTTTTGTACATAATTCTGTAATCTGTACACAATCATGTTCATCTTCTTCGTCATCTTTATTTGTTTCATGATATGGGTCTGGTAGTAAGGTTGCTGGATTTATTATAGTACACCTTACCATGGTCACATTTTCAGCACCCATTATTATTCTCTCATACTTAGTCAGCCGACTAGGAGTAAGATGCTGAGTTCGGGTTCTTGTCAACAGAATCACAACCGCATGTGGAACATACACTTTTACAGGATGTCCCATCACAATTGACTCACTTTGCTCAATGCTCAGGCAAGTAGCTGCCACTGCTTTTAAGCATCCTGGCAACGCGGCTGCTACTGGGTCCAGTGTAGCAGAAAAATACGCTATAGGACGTCTGTCTAGTCCATGTCTCTGAGTTAAGACAGAAAGTGCACAATTTTCTCTTTCTTGACAGAATAATGCGAATTCTCTTTTATAATCAGGCATGCCTAAGGCAGGTGCTGAACAAAGGGCGTTTCTCAATTTTACAAATGCTTCTACACTTTCATCCTCCCACTCAACAGGGTCCTTTGCTTTCTTTTTGGTCATGTTAATCAAGGGCTTAGCCAACATGGAAAAATTTGGTATCCATTGTCGACAGTAACCTACTATTCCTAGGAACATCCTCACTTGTCTTTGGGTTACAGGCATTTGCATTTTCTTTATTAATTCTACTCTTTCAGAGGTTACTCTTCTTTTTCCCCTCTCAATTTGGTGTCCCAGATATTTAACAACTGTCCTGCAAAACTGTAACTTTTCAGGTGAGACTTTATGCCCTTCCTCAGCCAAAAGATTTAATAATGCTATGGAATCAACAACACAGTCTTCTAGGGTGTTCGAAGCCACTAATAAGTCGTCAATGTATTGTACTAAGACTGAGCTTCCTGGCATCACTAATTTCTCAAGGCTCTTTTTCAATATTTGATTGAAAATAGAAGGACTTTCTGTGTATCCCTGAGGAACACGATTCCAAACATAGACTTTGTTTTCGAATTTAAATGAAAATAAATATTTGCTGTCTGGGTGCAATGGAATTGAAAAGAATGCTTGACACAAATCAATTACTGTGAACCATCCTGCACTCCAAGGGATCTGATATAGAATTACTGCAGGATTTGGCACTATAGGACAACATGGTTCCACAATCTTATTAATCTTCCTCAGATCTTGAACAATCCTATATTTTCCGCTAGGTTTCTTTAAACCCATTATTGGTGAATTACATGGGCTACTCATTACTTCTTTTAGTATGTTTTGTTTGGCCATTCGATTTATTTCTTCAATGACTCCTGCTTTTACTTCTGCACTCATTTTGTACTGTTTCGTATTAGGGAAGATTGCACCTTCCTTTACAGTAATTTGAACTGGATCTATTTTAGCCATAAGTCCTACTTCTTTTCCGGTGAAATCCCATACTATGGGGTTTACTGTTCCTTTTAATTCTTCTGGCAACTCATCTCTTGTTATTAACGAGAACATTTCATCTACTTCGGTACCCTGTTTTGCAACCATAATTTTATATACATGGTCTTCATCTGGTGTCTGAACTGCCACACCATCCGGCGTGCAGAAAATTGTACAGTTCATTTTGCACAATAAATCTCTACCTAACAAATTCACTGGGCTAGAATCGCACACTACAAATTGATGCATTTCTCTGAAGTTTCCAATTTTAACTTCCATTGGTTCAGTAAGGGGTGTTCTAATTCTTTGATTTGCAACACCTACTACTTGGATATCTTCACCAGAGAGAGGAAGGTTTGGGATGTCTGCTGTTCTCACAGTAGACCGGGTAGCACCAGTGTCCAAAAGGAAAGTAATATCATTACCTTTCACATTCCCTTCAACATATGGACCAGACTGATCTACCTGTAAGGATGCGCCAAGTACGCACTCCTTCTCCCCTCTCCTAGGCACCGTCATTGGCTGTATCGACAAAAATCGTCCTGCAAGAGAAATTGTGATGTCATATAATCATTCTTACCACTTCCTCCTGGGTATCCGATGTCTGCACCGTGCTTTGCTCTGCTTATATGACCCTGAACAGGTGGAGGTGGCAACTGACTCTGAGGATTTACCCCTGCTGTGAGTCATTCTGCGTCTGTGAATTTAAATTTTGATTTGGGCCATTATTATTTCGAATCTTTTACACTCGTCCTTCCAATGCCCCAATTTTCCGCATCCATGACAAGGAAATTTCTTTTAGCCTCTTCTCTACTCATTCGTCCTTTCATTCTTCCACCATTTCCAGAATCACCACTCGTTCCAGAATCCTTTCCTTGATTTTCACTCGGATTTTCCAAATTAATTCCCTGTTTCTCAGCCATTTTCACCTGTGCCCACATCACTTTTTCCTGCAATTTCTTGTGTCTATCCTCAATATTGTCTCCACAATATTTTGCATACTTCAAAATTTCATCTATGGGCTTTCCCTGCCAACACAGCATGTGTTGTTTAATCATCTGGCAAATCTCTGGCTTCAGACCGTAAACAAACCGATACACAAACTGACTCATGTTTTTGTCTCCAATGTCCTCAAATCCACTATACTGTTTAAACACCTGCAATAGGCGTTCATAGTAAGAATGTACTGTTTCACTGGCTTCTTGGGTGGTTCGATCTATTTTTACCCAATCTGTTTCTTTCGGTGGTATTTTCCCTTTCATGTAAGTTATCACCTGCTGATACTTTTTCATCACATCACTTGACGGGGCACCTGTCTTTGGGTCTCTGGGATATTCATCACTTGGCCAATCTACTGTGATCTTACAATCTGTCCACAAATCGGCAGGTACCACTATGTCAAACAGACCATCCAAATCCTTTAACAATACCTTTGACACCTTTACAAACCTTTCAACCTGCTTGTACCATTCTATTGGCTTTTCTCTCAGCTTTGGAAAATCATTCGTAAATGATAAAATATCCTGTCTGCTCCATGGGACATGTACATATCCTCCTCCCACAACTTCTCGCATTGGATACATTTGATCTGCTTTTCCTGCTTCCTTCATTACATATTCAGATGCTGTTCTACTTGTTCGTGCCTCTTCCTTTTTCTTGGCCCACCTAGATCTCCATTTATCTAGATCTCCCCATTTTTGTAAAACTAACATTAATTCTCTTATTTGTAGTCTTCTTCCAGATGCATTCATATTTTCTAAATCCTTGTCTGAAAATTCTGCTCTATAGGGTTTCTGTAGTACTTTTGATCTCCCTATTTCGATTCCCATCTGTAGTGCTAGATTGGACAATTTTTCATGAAATAACCTCACATTTCTAGTGATACTCCTGCACATGAACAATAATTCTTCTTCATCATAGGTATTCAAACGTTCTACTCCTATATTTCCTGCTATTATTTCTTCTAATTCAACTTTCAATTTATGGATATCCAGTATTTTCGGAGGTGTGCACTGTTTGTCTGATCCGTGTACCCATCTTTCTAAATCTTCAGGTGTTACTATAGTGGCACTCTTTGCCCCCGATGAAGTTATTAAATGCACATCTTTTGAACATTCAGGTACCTCTTTTCTAGGAGTGCCCTTTACTGGACCTCTGATAGGCAAGTCCATGAGAGATATTGTGGAGTCACAATCACTAAATTGATCTTCAATTATAACTGGAGCTTCAGGTCTGGGGTTACTCACAGGAGTAGGTGCAAGTATCGGTGGAGGACAATTTCCCTGAGTACCATATAATGGAACTACTGGACCAATTGTTACAGGTATGGTCAATGAATCAGGATGTACTTTTATCTGGGTTATTTTCTGTATTAATTCTGCTCTGGTCTTTTCTAGAGCTTCCTTTTCTTGATCATGAAGTATTCTAGTCGGGGTAAATTCATGCATTACTTGTGGTACCATTGGAGTTTGCGGTGGTGCAGTAGGAGCGCGTCCACTTGTCCCTTCCTGATATGGTGGGGGGTTTCTTAACATTTCTTCCATAAATTTGTCTTCTGAATCTTCATTTCTCATTAAATGTTTTATCTTTTCTGTACATTTTCCTCCTGATTTTTCTCCTTCTGTGAATAATGGATACAGTCCCTCTGTAATCATTGCCCTTCTCCATTGTTTCATCTGACCTTCTCTCGACTCACGTAAATATCTGGGATAAAATCCTGGGTAACTCCTATTACTTCTAGATCGGTCACGTTCAAACGCCTCAGTTTCCCATTCCTCTAAAGCCTCATATTGAGTTAATCTAGGTCTGGGTTCGAAGTCATTCATCCTCAATCTCAAATTTTGAAGAATTCGCCCATTGAACGTGCCATTCTCGGGAAATGCTAATACTCCATCATTTTTGGTATATTCTATCCAATTCTCTATCCATACACAAGTATGATAACCTCTCTCCATCATCATGAATGATGCGGGTGTCTTAGCTGGTGGAATAATAATTCCTTCTCTAGTTTTGATTGGTTTATCCTTTTTAAAATAATTCTTAATCTTTTGCAGAAATGACATCTTTCTCTTCTCTCCGTACATTTTGGGTAAATACCGATGTATAAAATTATATTCTGCAAAGCCTAAATATCTCCTGTCTGGTCGAGTTCCTGTTAAAGTCGGATCGCGTTTTAACATGCAATCCTTTCACCACTAAGAATTTCGCTTTTATAATTTCAACCAATCAAATGTCTGCTAACTTTTATTTCTGAGCCAATCCTTGCGCGGCCTTTTGGTGACGTTTCTCTGTCAACCCCTCCTTTACAATCTGCTCTTTTCTTTCCCACGCTGATTCAACCAATCCCAGCGCGGCACCTGTGACGTCAGTACTACTCCTGACTACTGACCCCTCCTTTACAAGAGTCTTTCCACACCCGCTGTATCAACCAATCCCAGCGCGGCGTTTTGTGACGTCAGCTCCCTCTCCGGCAGCTGACCCTCCCTTTACAAAAATCTTACGCAAAACTTATTTTCTCTATAAATCTTATTTAAATTTCAGTAACGACATAAAACATTCGCTATCGTGCCAGTTTCTCTAAATCCGAAAAGATAGTTTTTCTCTCTCACTTAGTAAAACCTTTCCGCTTACTAGACATACACTACGAGTAAAACACTTCCGTCTACTCTTCACACAAGCTCCAGAAGTACCTGTTACTTCTCCAATGTTACCCTTACTAGGTGATATAACATCACATTTTTATCAGCGTACCCTTTTGCTATTACTCACACGCATAGAGTCCCTAACAAGTACTTGAAGTCCTGCTTAACTTCTCAGTACTATTTCTGCCTGACAGATAACCTCACTGCAGTATGGCTTCCACTTGCCACCCACTATTATTTTTACCTACCCGGGGTATTCTGGACAACATATAACAAAACTCAAAATATAAGCGGATGTTAGTTCATAAAAAATACAAATAAAATTCTCATTACCCAATTAACAAAGAGTAACAAAAACCGTCCTCTGCTTACCAGAAAACTGATCCAGCGCGATATTAGCAAACAGCATTCATACACAAAATACTCACTTGGGCCCATACATTCATACTTCGCTAATACTTACGCTGGGGTGTCAGTTGTTTACTCTTATCAAAATTTCCCTGCTACCAATTACCTTCTGATTGAAGAGTAATGACTTACCGATGAATCCTTTGCTAATTGGGAAGTTTAAAATGAGTGACATTCAATATAATACATAAATCCTGAAAATAACCACTGAGTCAGGAAGTTTTAAAATGTTTATCTAAAGTTTTAGCAGAGTAAAATACAGTAAAACACGGTACTTGATCGTAATACCCATGAAAAAGCATAAAAATAATTTTGCTAATAAATGACGGTGTTTAACGAAAGGAAGAGAATAGAGACAGCAGCGCAACTAAAGGTTGCATTATAGTTACCTAAAATGCGAGAACCAAGCCCCTTAGCCAAGGAGTTGGAAAAGATAGGACCCAGGAAGGATGAAGAGCAAAGACTTCTTCCAGGATCAGGACAGGACCAGTGACCTCTCTATAACGACACCTGCGCCGTTCCCCTCTCTGGTACTCGGTTTCTCCACGATTCTCCCTTCTAATGGACTCCGCCGCCCCCTTCTCAGGACCTCTTCAGGACAGGGACTCAGTCAGCAATCGATCAGCTGGGCAGTCTGGAGCTAGGAGCGCTCTGGCAGCATGGACACCTGTTCTTCGTGAACGCATGCTCTGACTAATTAACTAATGCTATATTCTATTATACCCTTCTACGCCCATGTACCTCCCCTTAATGTTGCTAAAATATGGGGCCACTACTTCTGATTGGACAGGGACAGGGGGTGGATTCTCGCACCATACCAATTTGGCCTAAATTGTAAAGCCTATTGTCTTTACGTTCCCACCCCTTCAAATTAATACATTCGCTTTATTTCCCACCCGTCTCACAACAAATGTAAACCAATTTTCATAGACATTGTATCAATGCGTGACAGGAAATACAGTAGTATAACATCTTTGGCCATCAGGTCACGGCCTTGGGAGACGTCCAAGTTGACTTCACTTGGCAGGCACACAGGACACATGCGCAGAACCATCTGTCTCTCGAGTTTCAAATCACCAACTCAGGCCCAAGTTTACGAATTACTAAAAGTGCAAGAAGAAAATATTAAAATCACAGAATAAAAGGTTTCACTGTATGCCCACTTTCCCTAGTCTATTCCCAATTAAATATATATACTATCCCGCATTAGTAGCGTTAGGAAACAACAATTTAATAAAAACATGAGCGCAAGCTTAAGCATGTGAAAACATCAAGCGGCCATTTTAATGCACACTGCGCAGAAGCAGAAATTTCCCACCAAGCAAAGAAAGACGTCACACCATGTGATCAGGTTGCGACATGCGCAAAGAGGTTCCCGCGCTTTAGCGGCCATTTTGGTTTATAGACAAGCGTTATTCATTATTAAAACACATAGGCAAGCGTCTATCCCTTTTGTGTTTGTGAATGCAAAGATTAGTTTTGACAATACAAGTTTAATAAATTAATACTATGAGGAGGATTGCTTACAAGCAAGTTTCAATTTTGAAACCTAGCTCCATCAATATCATTTAAATGCATCATGATATATATGTCTGTAACACAATTAATTCACAGGACAAAAACAAAAACAATATAACGTGGAGTTACAATGGCGTGGAATGACACTATTCAGTGCATATTCACAAAAACTGACACATACACATAGACATATCAAAACAAAGCATAAATTATTTTGAAAAATCTGTCCTATAACAATGTATATAGTTCAACTAGCACCCTGTCTTGACTTTGACAATGATTTAAAAGGTGAAGTGACTTCAGGACGTGGATGGATTAAGCGTCGACATTTTGACCCAGAGAAAGTGTGTTATTGTGTAAACATCACAATGGCTCTTCTTCAGGACTGGTATGCAGCCTGCAAACAGCCAAGGTGAATGTATTCCCAGAGATGTACTCCTCCTAGTCCGAGTGAGGTAAAGGAGCAAGAATGAATCGCTGACGGATGTATGTAGATAATGAAGATAATGAATCTCCCATGTTCAATTCCGTGCGAATGGAATCGCAAAAAGTACTCCTTCAGGCCTGAATGGAGTACACTAGTAGGAAAATTCCGTCTGTTTATTCCTTGGGTTCAATTTAGGGAATAACGTAATATTCTAAGTCCGTATCCAAACTGTGAATTCAATCGGAAACAGATGATGGCTCAATGACTCAGACTCGATGTAACCTTAGTGAAGACTTGCAGTGAATATGAAACTCGAACCGGCAGCAAAGACTCTATCCCAAGTGGTGCAGTCATCCACTGGGGAAGCCATCCCCATTGGCAAGCATATTGTAAAAATTCTGTGTTTTTCCTGAGGTCCCATATGGGGAAACACTCCTTCAAGCTGGTTTGTTTTTTTGCAATCCAGAATGGTATTTGCTCACATCTGACAGGAATCTCACATGTGACTGCCTTAATGGTTTGTGGCCTTATTCCAGGTGTAGCCAATTGTGGTAGTGCAGCTTGAGAAACCCTTGCAGGAGTTACTGCCATTGTTCGCATGACAAACTGTGTTAATATGTTCTAACCAGATCTGTGTATAATATATGTAGTTCTGGAGCTCTCGGATTGTCTATATTCGGATATGGTCTGTAACCACCTAAGACTGGCAATGTTGCTCCCTCATTGAAAAGGGGACCTAGTCTAACATTGTTATTTGTATGTGGTAGGGTGCCTTCAAACCAATGTTGATGTTCTTGGTAAGTTAATGGTATTTCTAGAGCTTCATAAGCTGCGTAGTTATTAGGATCTGTATCTACAGTGCATGTGTAAAACAGTTTTGAAGTTTTATTTGCTGCTTGAAATGTAACCCATGAATTGAATACCTCTGTCCTGAATGCTTCGTGGGCCTCAACCACAAAAGTAACATCCCCACCCATCTGGGGCAGGCCACGTTGTAACAGCTTTTAGGAGTTTTTGCCTAAGACCAAGGACGTCTCCTGTTAGTAGTTGAGTAGGGGTCTTTGGGTACACAAAAGAAAACTACAAAGGTGATCCATTAAATAAGAACCCAAACTAGAACATTGGCAGCGCCATGTGTACGACATGGGCTTATACATTCCCAATAAAACTGTGCATTTGTTGGACAACATAAACTTTGGACTGGTGCGAAACTGATTCTGAGCACTCCTCACGATATGTTGACCTTTGGTCCTGCTAGCTCACAGTGCTCCATCTATACCCCTAACCAGACAAGGTAACAAATGAATGTGCAACCTCAGAACATGACAACCCTGACTCCCCAAGTAAATCGTGGTAACAGATCTAGAACCCTTTTGCTTAGTTACTTATGCATATCCAAAGAGATACAGAAGAAATACACAGTAAAGCGTTTGAATACTTGTTGAAGCATTGTGATTCTTGAGTAAAATACTTACAATAATCAATAAAAGGAAACAGAATAATGTGATTAGCATTACGAGAATGGTGAAAAAGATGAACAGTTCAACCATTTTGCTTATTACAGAGAATATATGCTTGCATACAAGTACTGTAATCTGGTGTACTCCTACCTAGCACATCCTAGCCTATCATGTCTAAGGTGAGTGAATCTGCCAAATCCCTATACAGTGGACTGTGGGCTAGTGTCATCAAATTGCCTGTCTTGGTGTAGAGTTGGACAACATCCCTCGCATGAGGTAACAGGAATCAGCTGAAGTGGAATTCCTGCATGGACTGACCTCTCAATGCCAGAGAAATGCTCCTCCGTCTAAACAAAGGTTTGATGTCATGTATATAATAACATCCTCCATGTTACAATGCCGAAGCCCCAGTCAAGCTGCTATTGTTTATTCTATTGTGATAGCTCTGCCACCGAGTGGCCAAAACAAATAACAACATCTTGTGTGCTGAACTTAGCCCTTGTACAGAATGTTCAAGGTGCTCTGATAGAGTGCCTACAAAATGGTATTGTAAGCAAAATTGAGTTTAAAGAATGTTATCCTGTGTGTGCTCGCAAATGAATGTGTGTCAAATGTCACCATGTTTAAAAAGAAAAGGCAACTTAAGAACGTGAGCATTTAAAAATGGTGTTTCGTAACTGGGCCTAATACCTCCACATGACAAGGCCAGTCCATTAGGGATCCTCGGCCCTGATGGATGCTGTGACCTGAGTAGGCAATTAACAAGGGCAAAAATATGTTGGCGTAATGGGGATAGATTGAGCCATTGCGCTTACATTTCATCTTAGTATTGGTTTTATACTTACCAGAGGCTCCCGAAAATAAAGGAGATAACCTGGGTACCACAAGGTATTTTTAGTTGTTTGGATCCCTCACTGTTCAGTGGCACTTTATCTAAGAACCCTCTTCCCTCTACCTTTTGGAGGTTGAGTCCGCCCTGGTGGTACTATCCTACCAGGGTGTGCAGAGGTTGTACATGATGTGGGTGAGGCTTCCTCTTCCAAAAAGATTGGTCTTTTGCTAGTGATTCTGAATCCCAAGTCGGGTACTGATGATTTTCAACCATTGATGGTAAAATAAAAATAAAAACTTGAGCAGCTACTGCACCCTTGTGTGTTTCTCTTCTACTGTTCCCAGGGGCCTCCTTCTGCACTGCAGATGGAGAGAATGTGAAAAAGGAACCAGGGTCCAAATACAGACCAGGCAGATGAGCCCCATCTTGCTCCGATAGGGGCATTACCGAGTCCCTTTCTCCACTCCCTGTGCCTAGGGGGAGTGGAAGGCATCCAGAAGTCAAAATTTGTACATTTGTCAGAGTTCACTAATCAATTAGTGTTGACAATCCACACCGAAACAGACACAGATTTAATGCAGGCAAGGGTAAGTGAGTTTCAAAGATAGAAATGGAGAGAGAGCATCTCTGAAGGTGTAAGAACTAAAACACAACACACAAAAATAAATAAATATGGAAATGTATATTTGTGTTACGCAAGCAGAATTGTATGCCTGTTCCAAATGTGCATGCTGAAATAATTACTTATTTAAGTACTCATTGAAATATATGACCATGTTATATGTCATTGATAACGACTGGTATTATTTGAACTACCTGAAATATGCTTTAAACGCAGGGGGCTTTTTCCACTATAAACATTTATGAAATAGGCCCAAAGCTATGAGCACCAAAGTTCAGTATTCGAGAGAAACAACGAGGTTAAAGGAAATGAAAGTTTTAGTATAAACCATCATAAGTGAGGACATATATTGTTTTAGCTAACGCAGATCCTTAAACCTTAACTCAGCCTTTATTTAGAGTTTTGTACGTGAGGGACAATTTCTGACGATTGAGGATGTCCCATTCGCTTCATTCATGTATGTATGGGTAAACATGTGTATGCTCTCGAAACAGAGTGAACGGAACATCCACCAATTTTTGGCGGATGTCCCACATTCGCTATACTCTAAGTGATCCCCTATGGGCCCAATTGAAAGCTAGAAGGTATTGTCGGGGTGAAAACTCCACACCGGTGAAGACCAGTGCAGGTAAACACCCCAAAAGACCCTGCAATTACAGGTTAATCCTCATTGAATGATTAATAACTCCCAGATATTCCGGGTCACAGTGCTCAAGCAAACAGGCTGATGGTAGTGAAGATGCATGACCTCCACCGGATAAGCCACGTGCCGAAGGAGGGCACCGATTCAGAGAGCAGCGGTAGCAGCGAGGATGAGGACGATGAAGAGAAGAAACCACGCCTGGAGCTAGCCATGGTTCCTCACTGTGGAGGGATCAACCGTGTCCGGGTAAGACTTTGAGAAATCTCTCTCTATGGCATGGAGCTCTTTTGTGCCAGTTTGCTCACTTTATTGAAAGTAGGGGTGTGTTAAGGTGGATTCTTTTGCACTCTGTGAACGCTGTTCTCTTTTTTTTTCTTTTCTTTTTTACTTTTATAAGCTTCACCAAATTAAATTTGTGATGCCATACGTTTAAACTATGGCCAATTGTGCCCACTACAAACGTGTGATAACTTGACAGTTACAAATATTAACTATACATTTTAATGTCATGCTTTCCAAATTGAAAGACCTTCCACAGATAGCTTTTTTTTTTGTCCATTTCACATTTCGTGACTGCTTTTCTGGTTGAACAAAAGTTCATGAAACATTCCTTCACCACCTTTCTACAGTTTTTCACAGCTCCAGCTCATCTTTGCTAGCTAGGTTCGCACGCATACCAAGACATACATATAAACTCCAGTTCATGTCCACATAAAAATGTCTTTTCACAACTGGTTTCAGGGATTCTTTTGACATAGCAGCCAATTCATTTCTCAACAGGGCCTTCTTTACTGCCCAGGCACAGAAGATAAGATCCAGTTACATTTAGTCTGCCGATTTTCTCACAAGCTGGCACAGCTTCTTATGTCACCCTGACCATCTGCACTATCCAACTTCAGGAAAGAATTTCCTCAGGGTGAGAAGGTTTCACTGTGAGGGTATGAACACTTGTGTCTTCAGCAGGAACAGAGGGAGCAAGAGTTTGCCTCCAGTAGCCCTTGCAGCTGCGTTCTAGTCCCAGATGGGGACAAGTCTCAAGAGGCCTCACAGACAGTTAAATAAAGTCTTCAAGCAGCCGCCATCTTTTCCTCTTGAACCCCATTCATAGGCCCATTTTTATTTGGGGGGCGGGGGGGGTCAAGCATGTTCACTCTAAATAGTAGAAACAGTCTCTAATTGGCAAATTCTGTGGGACATGCTAAAATTCCTGCACTTTCTCTACTCAAGAATCTCAGCAAAGTTGCCCAGCTCCTGTTCTAGTGATATGTTGTCTGGCAGTAACTAGTACTGTGCCTCCTACATCACTGAAAACCAACACAAGAGCACCCTTCTACTCTTTTGCTGCTTTTGATTGTGCAACACTGGAACTTTTGCAGGCTGCAAACTTGATATATATATATAGAATGTTCCTGGCAGAAGTTAGCACTGTAGTTTTTTTTTTTTTAACATCCACGTCGTCAACAACCCCATCAGTTTACCACTCATACTTAGAGGCAACCAAGCGCTCGTTAGAGAGAACCCATCCTATTGGTAAAGTCTTCAGAGACTAGCTGTTTAACTGGAAGTATTTCAGCAGTTTCTTCCATGGATTACAGCCCCCTCCTCTGCACTTATCCTTTACCATGAGAGGAACCAGCTGGTTCTTGTCATTTGAAAAGATATTCGGTAAGGAGTAATGCAATGTGATTCCATTTTTTTTTAACATATTTTACTGCATCACCACAAATGTTCTTTTGTGTCACGGTCAGGGCTTTACACTTTTTTCTTTAGCCACAGACATGTTTTGAAAGAGCTATATTTCTTTTCACTGATCGTACCACCTTGCTTTGGACCATTTGGCGTTTCACAGTATCAGTAATGAATTTTCTTAAACCATTTTTGCACAACATTGTTCTGCCCACTGTTTTCCACTCGGGTTGCTTGGAACACTCACTCAGCCCATGCAGCAGCTTAATCCAAGTGAATCCATAATCTCTTACATTAGTTTGGCACTCAGTGGGCAGCTTGAATCAAATATTATAGTCCTGATCTTTTTCCACCCATATTAATTGTGTGGTGTGACAGCCTCATCGCAAGTGCTCTTTTAATTCCGATGGGGCTGATAATGGCAGTACCAAGTGTTAGGGAAATACTTGCACCCTCCCAGGAGCAAGTGAATGAAACTCACCAGACACAGCAGTTTGCTCAGAAACAGAGTGAAATGTATTTATTGGTACCATGCATCATTGCTGACAAGCAAGGATAAGTCAGGTCTACTGCATTAGGGACTCTCAGCCTGCTTCTTCCCAGAGTGACTGGTTTCTGGGTGTTATATACATTTTAGTATTGCCATCAGCGGAACTATAATAAGGCACCAAGCCAAATATGGCTAACAGGGATGTACAAGATCTGCACCATGGCAATTATAAACAGCTAGATATGGGCAGACCATGAACGGCTGGCTTGGCACTGTGTAAGCAAATTGCACAACCAGATAAGGAAACTATCATGAAGTCAGGACAAGCAAAGGGACCTCTAAGGTGGTTCAGAATAGCTCTTGTAGCTTGTCCAGGCAAGGTCAGTTAGGAAGCCCTTTGGAGCTCCAGGCCTCATGTTAATGTGATATATCTAAGCAAGATATTTCTGCAGTGCATACATATGCATTTATATGGATATATATATATATATATATATATATATATATATATATATATATATATTCACTGAAAAAACCATAGGTTTTAGGGACAGTTATAGTTAGTTGGACATTGCACTCGTACAAAACCCGTGAAATTCCCCGTTATAGTTAGTTCAGGTAACTATAACTCGCGCCCCACAATGCACTGCTGATGACATCACATATTACATCACTCATGACATGGTCAGTGACATCACTGATGACATCACTGATGACATCTCAAATGACATCACTGATGACATCATCCAGTGACTGTGTGTTTCTGTAAAGTTTAAATATGTTTAATATATATAGGGAAAGGCGTATTGAAGAATGAGTGGGTGTATAAGTGTCTGAAAGGATGATTTAGTAGGTGCGTGACTAACTCTATAAGTGAGTGATTAAACGTATCTTACTGAATGCATGCGTTAGTGACTAAACTGGGTGAATGTCTGTATCCGTCTGTCTGTTGCTGTGTAAGTGGCTGCATGGGTTTGTGAATTGCTACATGAGTGTCTATATGAGTTATTGATTGGTTGTCTGAGTATCTGTATGTGTGCCTGAGTGTTTGTGTGGGTGGGGTGTGTGCGACTCTGTGCATAGATGTGTGAGTGGGTGATTCACTGGGTGGATGGTTTCAAGAGTGCATCTGTGATAGACTGTATGGGTGGGTAAGTGTGTGTAAGAGTGTGTTAGTGAGTGAATGTATGTCCCAGTGGTACATGTGTCAGTAACTACATATGTGAAAGGCAGTATATATGTGTGTTGGAATATATAAATAGCTATAAGCGAGAGTGTGTGATTGTGAGAGTGACTGTATGGATGAGTGTGTGCTTGTATCAGAGATTGTATAAGAGCGTAAGAATGTGCTAGTATTTGTATGAGTAAGTGAGCTGGTGTGTGTATAACTGTATAGGTGAGTAAATGGGTGTGTGCTTAATTTTTGCATGACTGACTAGGTGTGTGAGTACCTCATGGATGAGTGGCGGTGTGTGAGTGTTTATATAGGTGTATGAGTGCATATAATAGTCCTGTACTGAGTGACTATAAGTATGAGTGATTGTACGGGTGAGTGAGCAGATGTGTGTGTGTAGACCTAAGAATCAGTGAGTGTGTATATAGTAATTCAATCAATCAATCAATCATGTCACTTATAAAGCGCACTACATACCCGCGAGGGTCTCAAGGCGCTGGGGGAAGAGGGGGGTGGTGCTGCTACTGATCGAAGAGCCAGGTCTTGAGGAGTCTTCTGAAGGCCAGTAGGTCTTGGGTCTGTCGGAGGTTGGTGGGGAGGGTGTTCCAGGTCTTGGCGGCGAGGTGGGAGAAGGATCTGCCGCCGGCGGTCGTTTTCCAGATGCGGGGGACTGTGGCGAGGGCGAGGCTGGTCGAGCGGAGCTGGCGGGTGGGGGTGTAGAAGCTGAGTCGTCTGTTGAGGTAGGCTGGTCCGGAGTTGTGGAGTGCTTTGTGTGCGTGGGTGAGGAGCTTGAAGGTTATCCTCTTGTTGACAGGGAGCCAGTGCAGGTCTCTCAGGTGGGGTGTGATGTGGCTGCGTCGGGGGATGTCGAGGATAAGACGTGCAGAGGCGTTCTGGATGCGTTGCAGCCGTCTCAGGAGCTTAGCCGTCGTTCCTGCGTAGAGGGCGTTTCCGTAGTCCAGCCTGCTGGTGACGAGGGCCTGGGTGACTGTTTTTCTTGTTTCGGTGGGGATCCACTTGAAGATCCTGCGGAGCATTCGGAGGATGTTGAAGCAGGATGAGGAAACGGCGTTGACCTGCTTAGTCATGGAGAGGGTGGGGTCGAGGATGACCCCTAGGTTGCGTACGTGGTCGGTGGGTGGCGGGGCTGTTCCCAGTGATGTTGGCCACCAGGAGTCGTCCCAGGCTGAAGGGTTGGAACCAAGGATGAGGACCTCCATCTTGTCCGAGTTCAGCTTCAGGTGGCTGGTCCTCATCCATTCGGCGACGGCCTTCATTCCTTCGTGGAGGTGGGCTTTGGCGGTGTGAGGGTCTTTGGTGAGGGAGAGGATCAGCTGGGTGTCGTCGGCGTAGGAGATGATGTTGAGGTTGTGCTGTCGGGCGACGTGGGCGAGGGGTGCCATGTAGATGTTGAACAGCGTTGGGCTGAGGGAGGAGCCTTGGGTTACGCCGCAGATGATCTTGGTGGCCTTGGATCGGAAGGGGGCGAGGCGGACGCTTTGTGTTCTGCCGGAAAGGAAGGATGTGGTCCAGTCCAGGGCCTTCTCTTGGATCCCGGCGTCGTGAAGGCGTGTTCGTAGTGTGTGGTGGCAGACCGTGTCGAAGGCGGCTGATAGGTCCAGGAGGATGAGGGCTGCTGTTTCTCCGTTGTCTAGCAGGGTCCTGATGTCATCGGTGGCGGCGATGAGGGCGGTTTCGGTGCTGTGGTTGCTGCGGAAGCCGGACTGGGAAGGGTCCAGGATGTTGTTCTCCTCGAGGTAGCGGGTCAGTTGTTTGTTGACGATTTTCTCGCTGACCTTCGCGGGGAACGGGAGCAGAGAGATGGGTCGGAAGTTCTTGAGGTCCTTGGGGTCTGCCTTGGGTTTCTTGAGTAAGGCGGTGATCTCGGCGTGCTTCCAGCTTTCCGGGAAGGTTGCTGTCTCGAAGGAGATGTTGATTATTTTCCGGAGATGGGGCGCAATGGCTGTACTGGCTTTGTTGAAGATGTGGTGAGGGCACGGGTCTAGCGGTGAACCGGAGTGGATGGTGTTCATGATCTCGCTGGTGTCCTCGTCGTTGATGTTGGTCCAGGAGAGCAGGCGGTTGGTGGTTGTGGGGGCAGTGGTCTCGGTGGTTGCCGGGGCGGTCGTGGTGTTGAAGCTGTCGTGGATGTCGGCGATTTTGCGGTGGAAGAAGGTGGCCAGTGAGTCGCACAGGTCTCGCGACGGCTGGATGTCGTTGGTGTTGGAGCTGGGGTTGGAGAGTTCCTTCACGATGTTGAAGAGCTCTTTGCTGTTGTGTGCGTTGTTGTCTAGGCGGTCTTTGAGTGAGGCCCTTTTGGCGGATCTGATGAGGTGATGGTGACTGCGGGTGGCGCTCTTGTGGGCGGCGTAGCTGTCCGCTGTCCGTTCGTGGAGCCAGATCTTCTCCAGTTTTTGGCATGTTCGTTTGGAGTAATTGGTGTTGGAGTGTCTATGGTTTTGACAATGGCAGTCTGTAATTTACAGTGGGTGTATCAAAAGTTATATTAGGGTGTGAGAAGATGCATCAAATTATCTTATGGATGATATCATCAGTGATGTCATCAGTGATGTCATTTGAGATGTCATCAGTGATGTCATCAGTGATGTCACTGACCATGTCATGAGTGATGTAATATGTGACGTCATCAGCAGTGCATTGCGGGGGCGCGAGTTATAGTTACCTGAACTAACTAGAACGGGGGAATTTCACGGGTTTTGTATGAGTGCAATGTCCAACTAACTATAACTGTCCCTAAAACCTATGGTTTTTTCAGTGAATTTCAAAGGTTTTGTAAATGACAATTTTTAAATGTATTAATTGTTATATTTATTTTTTTGATACTAATTTACAACATTTTTTTAAACTATTTATTTTTAGATATTTTATTTTTTAAATTACATTGTAATTACATTATACATTACATTACAAAATATACTTTCTCAGAATGAATTACTTTAGTTTAAATACTTTGCAAATAAGCAATAGACTTTTAAGTACAGTAGTTACAGTTGTTGCAATGGGCAACACAATTTCAAAAACAATGCAACATTGAGCTCAATGTGAATTTCTAGTTAAATGCAATTAGTTACTTTATGGATTACTTTTCTAACCACAGGACTGGATCCTAGATTCAGTCCTGGGACATCTCCTGTAAACAGTTGAGTAAAAGCGTTTTGGTTACAGTAGTGATTTTTAAGGAATATTATTGTATTTTAAAAGTTGACACTTAGAAACTTTTTCACATAGAATCACCAATGTTATCCTATGGGAGGAAATTCACTTAGCAGGTAAGTAGTGTTATCGTTACTTTTTCTTACTCAGTGGTGGATCCTGGATCCAGCATTGGTGCATCTCCTGTAAGCAGTTGAAAGAATGCGTTTAAGTCATACAGGCGATTTTTAAGGAATATTTGTAGTTTGTGAAAATCGACACTTTGAAACTTTTCTGCTGAAAACCAGAGAATGGATTCCTATGGAAGGAAATACAAGTTACTGGTAAATACGGTTAGAATTACTTTTCAGGGTCAGTGCTGGGCTAAAAGATGCAGCACTGGGTTCTCTCCTGATAACAGGTGAGTAAATCGGAATTCGTAGTTCGGCTGATTTTAGAGGAATATTATAAAGTTCCAAAACTCCACACTTAGAAGAATTTCCAAGTGAAACCAGTCAATGTTAGCCTATGGAAGGAAATTCAAGTTACTAGTAAGTACGGTTAAAATTACTTTTCAGGATCAGTATTGGGCTCAAAGATGCAGCACTGAGGTCTCTCCTGATAACAGGTGAGTAAATCGGAATTCGTAGTTCTGCTGATTTTAGAGGAATATTTGTATGTTTCAAAACTCGACAGAAACTTTTTCAGCAAAAAGCAGGCAATGATATCCTATGGAAGGAAAATCAAGTTACTGGTAAGTACGGTTAAAATTACTTTTCAGGATCAGTACTGGGTTCAAAGATGCAGCACTGAGGTCTCTCCTGATAACAGGTGAGTAAATCGGAATTCGTAGTTCGGCTGATTTTAGAGGAATATTTGCACAATGGTGAATAAAAGGGGTGGGGCCTGAGGATACATGTCTGCAAACACGCCCTGTGGCGCGTTTTAAGTTGGAGAATTAATTCCTCCTCAATCCCGAGGGTCCCTAGGGGCCAACTAGCCCACCAGGTACCTCCAGTATACGCCAGAGAGCTGCATTGCAGAGAGGTGTTCAGAGGCCACGCCCCTTTTTACAACACTCTGCAACGCAGCTCCGTGGCGCTTACTGGAGGTACCTGGTGGGCTAGTTGGCCCCCAGGGACCCTCAGGATTGAAGAGGATTTAATTCCCCATCTTAAAACACGCCACGGGGCCTGTTTGCACACATGTCACCTGAAGCCCCGCCCCCTCCCTTCACCACTGTGCAAACGCGCCCCGTGGCACGTTTTAAGTTGGGGGATTAAGTCCCCTTGAATCCTGATGGTCCCTGGAGTCCAAGTAGCCCACCATGTACCTCCAAAAGCGCCACAGAGCTGCGTTGCAGAGAGGTGTAAAAGGGGCGTGGCCTCTGTACACCTCTCTGCAACGCAGCTCTCTGGCACATACTGGAGGTTCCTGGTGGGCTAGTTGGCCCCCAGGGACCCCCAGTATTTAAGGGGAATTCGTTCTCCATCTGCAAACGCGCCAGGGGCGTGTTTGCAGAGTGGTAAAGGAAGGGCGGGGCCTGCGGTCCGATCGTTTTTTGTTGTTGTTTTTTTTCCCGAAGGGGGCTGTGTGGCCCCCTTCCTTTTCCTATTTTTGGGCCCTGGGGACCCCATCCCCCAGGGCCTTACCCCTTTTTTTTTTTTTTTTTTTAAATTAAACGGGAAGGGGGCCGCGTGGCCCCCCTCCCGTGGCCGAATCCGGCCCCGGGGACCCCATCCCCCGGGGCATGGCCACACTTTTAAATACATTTTTATGGAGGGGGGCTGCGTGGCCCCCCTCCTCAGGCCTCCTTTTGCCCCGGGGACCCCATCCCCCGGGGCAGGCCTTTATTTTTTTTTTTATTTTTGGGGAGGGGGGCCGCGTGGCCCCCCTCCCGGGCCACTACTTGCCCCGGGGACCCCATCCCCCGGGGCTGGCCCTATCCTTTGGGGTCCGTGGGGGGACCCCAACTCCCCACGGACCCTGCCGGCTCCCCACCTCCTGCGGGAGCCGGCATTGCTTTCCACATGGGGAGCTGCTAACATGCAGCTCCCCATGTGGAAAAGCAATTTGCTTTGGATATTGGAGCGAGAGCAGGTTTCCTGCTCTCGCTCCAATGTCCAAAGCAGTTTGTTATGACAGGACGGGAGCCGCGAGGCTCCCGTCCTGTCATAGCAAACTACAGTGTCCCGGGGGTAGGCACCCCGGGACACTGCAGGAGCTGGCCCTGGGGGGTGGTGGTCCCCAGGGCCATTACAGGCTCCAGGAGGGGGGCCGCGCGGCCCCCCTATTTTATTTTATTTTATTTTATTTTATGTTTTATAGAGCGCGAACTTGACCCGTTAGGGTATCAGAGCGCTTTACAGAATCCTAGGGTTGTACAAAAGGCATGGAATAACAAGAGTAAACAATCGATTGGGAGGGGCGGGGTGTTGGATACATAAGGGATAGAAGGATACATAGGTACAGTTTACATTGCAGTTACTCAAGACAAGGCCCCAGGTTTCTTGGAGGGGTGACTGGGTCATCCGAGGGAGGCAATAGTCTGCAGTTGATCAGGGTCTCTGTGGTGGTTGAAGGTAAAAAGTTTAACCGAGGAATTTACCCATAAGGAAGGTTTTGGCCTCCTTTTTGAAGCGTGCCAGAGAGGGATTCTTCTTATGACGGGTGGGAGAGAGTTCCATATTCTTGGCGCGGCCCCAGCGAAAGCCCGATTGTAAGTTTTTTTTTCCTAAAACGTGCAGGCTGGAGCAAGAGGTCTTTGGCGGACCGGGAGTTTCTGATTCCTCCGGATACCACAAGTTTCTGTGCAAGGTATGCAGGGGAGTTTGAGTATAAAGCCTTGTGTGTGATGCATGCCAGCTTAAGCTGTATCCTGGCCTCGAGAGGAAGCCAGTTCAGCGCTTTCAGGTGTGGAGAAATGTGATCGAATTTCCTTGTGCCGGTAAGTAGTCTGGCGGCAGCGTTGAGGCAGGCTTTTAAAGGTGCCAGGGAGATCTTGGGTAGACCCGAGAGGGTAGAGCAGCCATATTCCAGTCTGGAGATGACTAGTGCTTGGACTGCCATTTTTAGGTCGGGAGCGTCAAGGAAGGGTTTCAGTTTCCAAAGGTAGCTCAGGTGGAATCTGGCTGATTTGGCCATCGAGTTGATGTGGTCCCGCATGTTCAAGTTGCAGTCGAGGGTTATTCCCAGTGATTTGGCTGAGTCCACAATGGTCGGTGGGTAATTTAAGGCTGTGATGGCCTTAATCCATATCTGAATCTCAGTGTTGGTTTTAGGAGGGGAAATTAGGAGAAATTCTGTTTTCTTTGCATTGAGTTTGAGTTGATTGGAGGCGAGCCATTGGACGGTCAGCTTCAGGGCCTCATTCAGGGAGAGAATCTCCTCGAGGGATGAGATTTTGATGTAGATCTGAGTGTCGTCAGCGTACATATGGTAGGAGATATTTGCAGTGCGTAGGACTTCGGCAAGCGGTTCAAGGTAGAGGTTGAAGAGGGTGGGGGACAGCGTTGATCCTTGAGGGACTCCAATCGTGACCGGAGAGGGAGCAGACAGGTTGCCGTTGATTAGGAATCTCTGTGATCGGTTTTGGAGGAAGGATCTAAACCATTCTAGGACAGAGCCATCCAGTCCCATCCTGAGTTTGAGGCGTTCGAGTAGCTTTCCATGGTTGACCGTGTCGAAGGCAGAGGATAGATCTAGGAGGATTAAGAGACATGTTTTGCCTTGGTCAAGGGCTTGGAGGGCATCATCAACGATGTGGAGCATGGTGGTTTCAGTGCTGTGTCCAGGTCTAAATCCGGATTGGAAATCATCGAGTAGGTGGAAGTTATTGATGTGTTGACTTAGCTGCAGTTGCACACACTTCTCCAACACTTTAGCTAAGAGAGGGATGTTGGAAATAGGTCTGAAGTTGTCAGGGAGGCTGGGTCCAGCGACGGCTTTTTCAAAATGGGGAGGACTTGGCCGGCTTTCAGAGAGTCAGGAATCGATCCCTGCCGGAGAGAGCGTTAATTATTGCAGTCCAGCTAGGAATAATGGATTGGGCGGCGGCAGCTAGGCAGTTGGAGGGGAGCGGGTCGTTAAAATGGTTATTCGGGTTTAAGGTAGATAGGATTTTAGAGACGGAGTCTTCGTCGTAGAGTGTGAAGTCGGTCCAGTGTGCTTGATTCTTAGGTGAAGCCTGTCGGGGCGGCGTGGAAGGAGGAGTCAGGTTAGTAGTGGGTAGCGAGTATGAGGCGGAGCTAAGTTCGTTACCTAAGGCTTTGATTTTGTCCGCAAAAAAAGAGGCGAATTCCTCGGATGATATTAGAGACTTGGGATTTTCTTTCGATGTTTTGGCCAGTTTGTTGGATTGATGTTTGACCAGTTCAAAGAGTTTGCGGGGTCTGTTCTTGGTGTTCCCCAGTTCCGATCTGAAGAATTCTTTTTTGAGTTGAGGATGTTCCTGTTGTAGGTATTTCTGGCCTGGCGGAGAAGTTTTAGATGTGCGGCAGAGGGGTGCTGTCTCCAGATTCTTTCGGCTTGCCGGAGGGATCTCCTCTCATTGTTGAGGGATCCAGTGAACCAGGGGTTTCTATCTTTGATTTGTGTTCTTTTTAGTTTTAGTGGGGCTAGGTCATCCAGAATGTTCGATATGGTCGCAGAGTAGTGATCGTTGAGGTCATTGACCGTAGTGATATGCGAGGGGGGAGGTCAGATTTGCACCGAGCCTCCAGTTCTCTGTGGTCCAGGTTCTTGGTGTCTCTGACCCAGCGTTTAGGAATCACCGGCTGCGGTGCCCTAGTCTTGTGGGTGCCAGGTAGTAGGAAGGCGATGGCGTGGTGGTCAGACCAGTCACATGGGTCTATAGAGATAAGCTTGACTGTTGATTCCTTAGAGATGATCCAGTCAAGAATGGCCCCTTTCGAGTGAGTTGGGAGTGAGCAAGATTGGGTCAGGGCTTGATCGGCCAGGAGGTCTTTGATGGCGTTGACATGAGGATCCTTGGGATCATTCCAGTGCAGGTTGAAATCGCCAAGGAAAATGTCTTTAGCGTTGGAGGAACTCTTAGCTGTGAAAATTTCCATGAGGTGGTCAGTGAAGGAGTCATTCCTGCCTGGGGGTGGTAAAAGATGTGCAGGTTGCACAGTAGGGCGGAGTTGCTGCAAATGGAGAGGGCGAGGTATTCGCAGGAGTCGGTGGTATCCGCCAGAAGTTCCGTGACAAGAAGGTTAGAGCGATAGATGCAGGCGATGCCTCCTCCTTTCTTGCTAGGTTGCCTGTCCAGCCTTGCAATGTTATAGTTGGGAGGGACTAAGAGGTCCAGGCATGGGGATGAGGATTCGTTGAGCCAAGATTCTGTTAGAATTGCTAAGTCGAAATTTTTGTTCAGGATGAGGGCAGCAATATCGGCGGCGTGCTTAACTGCCGATCGGCAGTTAATTAAGAGACCAGTCAGAGAAGGGTCGGAGGGAGTGTCGGGAGTCGGGGCGGACAGGGGTACAGGCGCTAGATTGCTTTTAATCACACTTCTGTTACGGAGGGTAGCTGATCTGCAGGGGTTGATAGTGACCGTGCAGATGGGATGTTCGGCCCTCACTTGTAATAGGCATGGGGTAACTGGGGCTGCGTTGTAGTCCCGGAGGATGGCAAGGATTTCCTTTTCAGTGAGGTCTAGCGGACTTGGTGTGGCGAGGTAGGGTTGTAGGAGAGGACGAGAGCTAGGGTTTCCTCCTCCGAGAGGTGGCAAGGATGCTTGCGAGGGCGAAGGTGTCTCAGGGATAGAGGTAGTGGGTGTTTGGGGAGCTCTGTGATAAGAGGGGGGGTGGGGTTCAGCAGGGGCTTTAGGTTAGCGAAGGAGAGTTTGGCGCGGTGAAGGAGGTTCGTTAGATCCAGAATGGAAGAGTGGATGCTCTGAATTATTTTGGCAGCTCTGTGGTGCAGCGTTTCGGTATCCATGTGAGAGGGAGGCGCTAAAGGACAGGGGGGTAGTGGTTCAGAGGCAGTTCTATCGTCATGCATACGGGATAGGATAGCAGGGCTAGCTCGACCTGTGTCGTAGGTCTTTGGGGGCGTCTCAGTCTCACGGTCGGTGTGGGGAGCTAGTGGGGAGGGGACCAGAGGTCTAGCCCCTCCCTCCATCGACAAAGCCCCGGGGAGGTGGTGGTCCCCGGGGCTCTGGGGATCCGTAATGGACCCCCATATTGACATTTTTAGTGCCCCGGGGAGGTGGCGGTCCCCGGGGCGTGTGGGGGGGCTCGAGCCCCCCCACACAGGTAATTTTTTTTAAAAATAAAAAAAGAAGCCCCGGGGGGTGGCGGTCCCCGGGGCTGCGGGAGAGCCAAGAGCCCTCCCGCACCATTATTTTTTAAAGCCCCGGGGGGTGGCGGTCCCCGGGGCTTGGGGGGCCTTCGAGGCCCCCCAAAATTAAATATTAACCCACCCCCCGCATGCCCCCGGGACTTGGCCCACCCGGGGGCAAAATAGCATCGAAGCGCGGGAGACCGCGCTTCGATTTTTTTTTTTTCGGCGGGATTCGCGCACCCTAAGCGCATCCCGCCGATTTTTTTTCTTAAAAAATGCTTTTTTCTGCCCAGGGGGTCCTTGTGGGACCCCCTGAGCAGACCTAGGGGGTCAGGGTGTTTCTACCCTGCCCCCTTTGTGCGTTTTGCGCACTTGTTTCTTTTTTTTTTTCTCGGCGGGATCCGCGCACCCTAAGCGCATCCCGCCAATTTAAAAAAAAAAAATGCTTTTTTCTGCCCAGGGGGTCCTTGTGGGACCACCTGAGCAGACCTAGGGGTCAGGGTGTTTCTACCCTGCCCCCTTTTGCGCTTTGCGCACTTGTTTCTGTCCCTCGGTTCTACCGAGGACAAAATAGCTGCCAACACTTCCTGATTTGGAGTGTTGACAGCCAATTAGCATGCAGCTCGTGATCGGGAGGGTACGCGGACCCTACTCGGCCATAGATATATATGTGATTTTATTTGTGATTTTCTCAGAAACTACTGAACGGATTTACACCATTTAAGCAAAAGGCACGACACTGAACCAAGGGCTACCTCTTTGCCAAATTTGGTGTAATTCCGTTCAGCAGTTCGAGCTGTAGCTGCGACTAAAGGTTCCTATGGAAAAATGAATGGGGAAAACGCGTTTTGGGACCCCCTTTTTCTCGGCCCCCGCTTGACGAATCACCCCGAGACTTTCAGGATAGGAGCGGACCGGAGCGCCCCAACAAGTTGGAAACTTTCGCAAAGATTCGTCAACCGGCGCCAACGTTATTTCAAATAGAATGTTGCGGATTTCCTATGGAAAATAGGTCCTAACTATAACTATCTACTGGCGACCGCCAGTAGATATATATATATATATATATATATATATATATATATATATATATATATATATATATATATATATTGTTTAATATATATATTTCAACACCCAGTCCCATTGGCATTATGAGATCAGTATTAGTGTTGCGGATCCCATTTCTGTCACCCCAAGACTTTACCTGCTAAAAGCTGGTGGAGTCCACGGATGAAATTCGAGTGGAAAATGAGGAATTAAGGGGTGAATTTCAACAGGAATGACCAGTTCCTTCCCCCCACCACTGTAAGTCCTCATTTCTAGGGGAACTCTCAGGATCCTATTTGGAAATGGTGCGTATTTTTCCTTTTCTCATCTCCCCACACTCTTGAGGCTACTGGTACCCATGATATTGATTGTTTGAGTAGGTGGGGGTTTAAAGTGGCCAATTACCGAGGGCAGCGGGAACGCAACCCATAGTACGTGATCGGTACCTGCAATAAGTGGTTTGTGTTTTTTTTTCTTTATCTACACTCAAGTAATTTTCCTGCATTCATTGCTGTAGGGGAGCAAATATAAATTCCACTTAGTATGGATCTTCCAAAGCTCTCACCAAATCAATTGTAACGTTGGTATTGTCATCATAATTGTGAAATGATATACCGCTGATCCACAATAGTTCATGAAAAGGTTGGATGGACATGGCCATTAAATAATACATTGCACAACAGGATACTGTGGCACCAGCAGTCAACTTAAATAGATGGTAATAAAACTTCACCCAGCTTGACGTGGATATATCTATCTTTAAGGGGTGAAAAAACATTTCCCAGACTGCGTGAACACCCTCACCACCTCATGCCACGTTGAACTGCCATCGCAAGCTCAAATGTGTCAAAGTCTGCTGAAAAATCCAATAAATGCCCCATTTACTAAGCTAACAATTTTCGTCTGGGTATGTAAAAGGGCTGCCATTGTCCACTTATGGTTATAATAATCTACCTTTAACATGTATATAGGTGAGTGTATAAATAAGTAAATCTTTTATCATAACTATTTATCTACAATTGAATTATAAAAAAAATTACCTTAAAGTACAGCAACAATTGAAAGTCTTAGTTTATTAAATACAACTTAAATCTACACATATTACCTTCCTTATACATAAATACCTTCCATGTACTTATGTATCTTTATATTTATTACTTTACTTCTAAATCAGCATCTCCAATACACTACCTTATATCTCACCCTATACCTCTCTGAATATATCCTCTACCTCCACTCTCTGACTCATCCCAAACCCCATTCTACTACTATGATCCCCAAAATAACCGTTTCTAGACACTTCCTTCCTCTACCCCTCCTTGCATCATCTCATACCTCATTTACTACTCAGATCTCCCAAACAAGCCTTTCTAAACCCTTCCCTCTGACTCTTCGCCCCTCCACCTCCACTTTACTCATTACAAACCTCGTACTGCTTTGAGCTCCAAAGAAAACACGCTTTCTAGACCCTTCCCTCTTCTAACCCGCCACTATCCTTTCAATCCAACTAACAAACAAACATGTCCACAGCTCAAATTAATTTCTTATTTCACTATACTAATTCCCCACTTATCCTGTTTGGGTTCCGGAGTAGTGTGCTACCTGCCAAAAATCGCTTCAACACCTCATCAGGGGTAGCAACCGCTATATAAATGCAAACCCTTCCCTCAGCGATCCCTCCACTATCCCTTTTCAATCCGAATAACAAACTTACATGTCCACTGCTCAAATTAATTTCATATCTTCCCTTATTATTTCACCACTAATCCTTTTTGGGTTCCGGACTAGCGTGCTACTCGCCGAAAAAGCGATTTGACGCCTCGTCAGGCGGAGTAAGCGCTATATAAATGCAATTACAATACAATACAATACAACATGGTGAAGAGCTGCCAGCTGGCTGGTCAGACACTTTGATGGATGGTGGAGGAAGCATTACTTGGTGCCTGTGTTTTAGCTGGGGGCGGGTGAGGGGTTGGGAGGCCGGAGTAGAATCAGGAAATGATTGTGCCAGGGGCTTAACGCAGGCCCCTGTGGTGCAATGGAGCCCTCAACTTTTCAGGGGCCCATCAACCCTTCAAGAGGGGCCCCATTTAGCCCAACACCAGAGAATATCTGTGAGATATGGAAAACTAAGGGGTCCCTCTTCACATTGTGCAGGGGGCGCTCATCATTTTAAATAAGCCACTGGAGAGTGCCAGTGTGTGAGAGCATTTAAGCTCCTCCCTGGTGCTGTAGGGGTCACCTGGGGGCTCAGCTGTCTTTCTGGCAACTGCCCCCGCCCTCCTATCGCCACCAGCTAGTTCCACAAGTGCAAATTTGCGCCTGGTAAAACCAGGTCTGGTGCTGCCGAACCAGAAATTATCAGGTCCGTTTCCAGTCCTGGTGATTTCAGGGCCAGAAACAACGGCCTTTACGGGATTAAGTGGAGATTCTGTTGCACCTGACCCCATATTTAGGCACCTGTTGTATCGCGAGACGATACGTGTATTGATATTGGGCGATACCAGTATTGTGTAACGTTTCCCGGGTGCAGTTAGATTCACCCGGTGACGTGAGCCCTGATAGTTTGGCCCGCGCTGCGCTTGAGCGCTAATAAATATGGGTACACGCAGGGCTTTAAGTGGGCCGGGTCTCACTGGGTCTGAGCACCGGCAGTTTTTTTACGGAGGCCTCGAAACGGGTCTCTATCGGGCTCTGTTTTGTGCCCTGGCACAGGCGGTCCGTTTTTTCCGGACTGCAGTGACAGCAGGCACATCGATGTGCGCTGCTCACACTGCTCACTTCTCACTAGTGGAGAAGTTAAAAAGGCATGACATCATGCCAGGTGAGCGTTGTAGGGGGAAGGGAAATCCTTTAAAGAGAGTCATTTTCTCTCTGGATTTCCCTTCTCTTTGAAACTCAGAGGCAGCAACATTGTCGTGGTGTCACCAGGGCTTTAAGTGGGAGCCTTTTCAATAATATATACAAGCCACAGTTGCTGCTTATTTATCTTATGCAACTAACAACCATTGACAAAGCCAATAGTCCTGACTTGTTGTAGATATGATACAAAGTCCGGCGCAACACTATGCTCAGCACAGATTTTTAGATCGTGTTTTAAGCCATGCCCTTAATTACACTGGCCACGCCCCTTTGAGAGACCCCCCCCAGTTTTTTCATCCCACTTAAAGCCCTGGGTACACGTGCGTGACCGGCGGGAGAGCCGCCCGCACGCTGTTACTAGCAAAACTACCACAGTGTCCCGAGTCTCATTACTGCGGCCTACGAAGTGCGCATTCGCGGCATAGCGTGTCCCGGCTCATCTGCATACCGCGCTCTCGGTGATCACCGCGAGTGCCGCGGGAGACACAACAGCACCTATTGCTGAATTGCTACAAAGCGTGAGGCATTGTAAACTTGAGCAAATACTGCAGGGGGCAGTGTTGCGTAATCGATTCCTCCTCGATAGGGTTGAGCTTGTGTTTCATTTATTTCTACAATGGTAGAAATAAAAGTACAGAATGTTATTTTATGGATAAAACATCAGACCGTGAGAACTAGGAAACGTGCGGTTTTATTTTGATTCCTGCTTTCCTTATATTGCTCTATCGTCTTGAGAGGTTGTGGACCACTCATAGAGAGTAATTTACAAACGAAGGTACTGCTTTTGGTAGAAGTGGCTTTGATATTTGGTAAGATCGCACACTTGAATTTCACGATTATAATTGTAGGATGTTTGCCTAGTGTTACGGATTTTGCATTTAATTCCTAACATTATATGGTGGCCCTCGTCTCATAATGGTGGCATTTAACGTGTTTGCACAATACACAGTAATTAATTACTTTAAGATTCTTAAAAAGAAAATTTGTATCTTCGATTCTTTCGTGTCTGTCCAACTGCTTATTCAGTGAGCCGTCCGGGGATTCTCCATGCCTACTGTAAGCTATAACTGCATTTCATGCCAATTAGGGACAGTGGTCGAAGTGGGCTGGATCAGAGGGGCACGACGTGCCCAAACTTTTTTAATTTATGAAAAGCAGTTCCCCTACGTGTTGGGACGGTTAATTCCGTGAGTGAAATGCTTCAGCAGCAGAAAGGCAGGGAGTCTCCTGTGCTGTGAAACCGAGGGAGGGGCAGACAGCTAAACAAGCCTTCTTTCAGGGGTATCTGCTTGTCTGTAAAAAAATGTAAATGTGTACAACTGGTCAACCTGCAAATGTAAAGGCTGCTCAGAAGCCCGTATTGGCTTTAATTGATGGAATCACTTGAAGCTTCCTGATAACGCAGATGTTTTCTTTTTCACTGGTATTGCAAGGGACTTACCAGCTGAGCTAATAAGTGTGTGCTTTTAAAGGACAGTTATAAAAACAAATGCACTATGCAAAGTCTGGGTATTACTAAAATCTATATTTTGGAAGCACCTTTTTTAAAATCTTAAACCTTTTTGTGCATTTTGTAGCACCCTATTTTAAACTGCGTGCAATGCGCATTTAAAATAATAAATTACATAGACACATTGTTTTCTTTCACAGACTGAGACCTCTTAGCACTAAACAGTCACAAGTCACTATTCTCCATTGCTCCAACAAGGATTCAATTCTGTGGCTCTTTGTTTACAAACAGACCTCTGCAGTGCAATTAGTAATAGAGGTTTAGAAAGTATGATAGTGCATTTCCCACTCATTAACTTAAATTGCATGTATTTTTCATTTAAGTTGTGCCTTATTTTATATGTAGTTACCTGAAGGCAGGGCCGGACTGGCCGTAGTGGGCATTTCCCTGGGAGGCTGGAAGGGTGGGCGCTGGTTTTGCAGCAGTGGGGCCAGTTTTGTTACTGGGGGCGGTTTTGCAGCTGTGCTGCAATATCGGCCCCCTATAACAAAAGCAGCGATGCTTCACACTTTCACCTCCGACATGGGGAGAGGGGGCTGGTCTGACTAAATTGCCAGGACTGCATTGGGTTCCCTGTTCGGCCCTGCCTGAAGGTGAAAGACCGAAAAATATTACTGTATATTTTGTTTTTTTAGCTACGCCTTTGACCCGCCTTGCGCACAGCATCACAGTTCCCACACTTTTTCTAATGCACTTTGACTGTTGATTAGGGATGAGAAAGAGGCTGAGGGGAATGGCGAGGACTACCATGCCACTGGTTGCTACCACCTTTTAACCTCATTTTGGGTGGAGAACACTAGGCATGGTGAAACGTCTGAATAGGTTTGCCCATCAGGAGAACTGGCAGTACATTGTCAGAGTCCAAGACCCGGCAGCCTAAATTCAAGCCAGTGATTATAAGTGGGCGAGCCAATAAATTAACAGGGAGAGCCAAGCCAAGGTTCTGGCCAGGATCTTAGAGCCTGTGCATGAGTGATAATGAAGAAAAAGAGTTTTGGTGGAAGAAAATATTTTCCTAAGATCACACAGTTTAAGAGTGGGAAACTGCTATTTATACAGGTTTTTCTTTTTCACTTTGTACAAATCAGCCACTAAATGAATATCAATTTGTCTTTCCCAGTGCTTTAAGTGGAATGAAAAATGTGTGTGTGGGGGGGTGTCTAAAAAGGGGTGTGGCCTATGTAATTAAGTGTATGGCTTAAACATAAAAGCTATATTTCTTTGATTTCCATAGTGTGCCCCCTAACCGGTATTTTGGTGCCTCTCTGAGGTTGCTTTGATTGCATCCAGATCTATAACATAATTGACCTGCACCTAAAATTAGTCAGGACTACCAGCTTTGTCAATAGCTGTTACCTATTTAAGATAAATAAGTAACAACAATTATTTTGTTTTCAATAATTTATATTGAAAATGTTTCAATTCTGAAATTGTGAAACTGTGAATTAATCATTACTGGGGTCTGAGGAAATGTTCACTCTTTGTTAGATGTGTATGCCTTATTTCTCTTCACATCTCATCCATTTGCACATCTTACACCTCATCTCTTTCCTGTATAGCACCTCTTTTCACTGAAAGTTGAATGCATTTCCTCACATCTCCTTCACTTTTCCACTCCCCAAAAAACACAACGCAGCCGCTCACCTGTAAGCACAGATTTTGATTTTACTTTCGCCTTGTCAATTTTTTGATAACTGTGTACCTTCTTCACTCATTAGTATAAAATCCCATTTGCAACTGGTGCACATGACCCTTGCTCTATGTATTCTGCAGAGAGGCCAAGGATTGGATAACCATGTATTCTGAACACCTTTTTGACCCACTGATAAACAGCAGCATAGCCAGTGTGTTGCCATAGTGCTTTGAAGTAAGTAGGCCCCTCTAGCTGCTGTTCGAACTATAAAATCAATCAATCAATTCGGATTTGTAAAGCGCTGCTTATCACTTGTGAGGGTATCCAGGCGCTGGGGGTAATATATAGCAATAATGCAGGTTCAGTGGGCCTCTTTGGGCCACAGTGCCACTGCAACTGCTGCACCAATGGAAGCTACGCCCCTGCTGACAGGCATTGTAAAAAACTCGCACTGCCTTAACCCTCAGCTCCAGAGCTCTCAATAGTGGCCATAATAAACACCTGGAGGTGACTCAGTTTGAAGTATGTGCTATACAAGAGTAATATGCAGCAGGAAAAAATACACAAACACATCCTGGAAATAGCTTATTTAATCTTGCGTTCCCTAAGAGTGTTAAACATGTGAAATATAAACAGAAACTAAATTGCTGACCTGGATTACCTTAAAGTTTCTTGCACTAATCTTTCAGAAATTGGTCAATGTTTTTCTTAGCGAAGTTAAGGACATGAATGTACGGCCCATTGGGGACCTGTTTCTAATTACTACTGAGCCCGAGACCCTGAGTGACCCGGCCTATTTAAAGCCCTTATTTTAGTGTTTCTGTAGTGTCACACAGCCAGTGCACTCACTGCCTGTTCGGGATGACACAGGGACTTCTGTGCATCTGTTTGTGACACACAGATCAGCAGTGGAGAGTGGGCAACCCAGAAAACGTCTTAAAACTGCTCCGATGTTTAAGCAGCGGTATTACGTTCAGCCTTCATTGGCACTTTAAATTGTTTACAATAAAATTCTTCTTATTCTTATTCACCTGCACTTGTGTCAGGGTTGGAGTTACCCAGACAGTAAACTGGTAACAAGACTGTAAGTGTATTTACCACTCGTGCAACTGGTGCAAGATGTGCGAAGACCCATGCCAGCAGGTACTCGACACCTGTCCACATGTGAGCTTCCAGTGAATCCAAACCCAAGGTGGAACTTTGTTTGCTAAGTGGTAGCGGTTTAAATTCAAAGATGAAGGCACATGTTGTTTTTACCTGTGGCTTGCTTGATCCTTGCTTTTCTGCCAACATGATGTCGCACCTATAGGGTGACCAGAATTTGAGAATCAAAAACCGGGTCAGGTCAGACATAAAAGTAGGACTAAAGCCTTCGATATCTGGCCTGTCTTGTTTTTTGCATAGCCTTAAAAAAAAAAAAATAATAATAATAATTATATAATATATAAAATATATAAATATATATATAAAAATATTTGTGCTAGCCCTGTAAATCTCGTAAATGTGTGTATACAAACACACAAACTTACAAGGCTATGTTTACATATCCATAGCAATCTCAGGACCTCCACTTTGCACCCCCTGGCCCCTACTCCTGTGATGCCTGGCAGAAAGAAATAATTCATTTCAGACTTCAAAGGTGTCTGAAAGGAGAGCATACCTATAAATTCTGCTATGCAGTAAGACCTTACCTTTGTCCTAAAAACCGGGACATATATTTACAATTATCAAATGTGCCGGGACACCGGGCACTCCTCTGAAAACCGCTACTGTCCAGGGAAATCCGGGACCTCTGGTCACCCTACGCACTTAGGGAATGCAATCATGTAAAACATGTGAAATATAAACTGGAGTTAAATCGCTGATATAGATTACCTTATCGTTTATTTTAATTCATTGTTAAGAATTCGATCAGTGTTTTTGCCAATAAACTAAAGCACATGAACATAGGGACCCGTTTAAATGTCAATTTTTTAATTACTACCAGGTCTGAGACCTGGATGGACCCGGCCCACTCAAAGCCCTGGTCTTTCCTTATGTTAATGCTTTGTTTCTGTTTGTGCATTTCTCTGCAGTTTTTATGTAGCACAAATTCGACCTGAAGCACAAGTTACATTACAAAAGGTCCCGTTCATTCATTGTTTGTAGGAATGCTGATCACAGGAGCTGACAGAGACTCGAACCTGGTTCCTTAGGCCCTCATTTATGAGGCCCCTTGCGCCATCGGAACGTCACTTTTTGTGACGTTCCGTGGCGCAGGAGCCTGCTCCATATTTACGAGGCAGCACTAAGGCACTTTTTTTGGCTTAAATCTGCCTCGTAAATATTGTCCCCTTTAACGCAGTTTTCTGCGTTAAAGGGGCGTGCAATGGGTGTTGCTGGGGGCGTTCCCAGCAACATCCATGGCATTTTGACACTACACCATATTTACGAGAAATCGTAAATCTGATGCAGCGCCAAAAACTTACACCTCCCCGGGGGAGGCGTAAGGGAGGCACAACGAGGAGAAGCATCTTTATTTCTCCTCGTTTTTCCTTTTTCTATGTGTGCTGCATTGTGCATCACACATAGAAAAAGGAAAAAGCGTCTTATGATTATTTTTGTGCAGGAAGATTTCCCTTCCTGCACAAAAACAATCATCTCCTCTACGTAGGCACCCTTCCACCTTGGTGCAAAGGTGCCTGCGTTGGCGCACGGCAGCCCATTGTGCACCGGCGCAGTGGAAAAGGACAGGAATGAGCTGTATCTCAGAGATACGGCGCATTCTTGCCCTTTTCTTTTACCGTAGGGCAGCGCAGCAGGGAGGCATGCGGCGCTGCCCTACGGTAAAACCTCATAAATGAGGCCCTTAGTACCAAAGTCTTCAGCTCTGGCGGTAAGGCCACATCCAGGGTACAGGAAGGTAGGCAGGCAGGCGGAAGCCACATAAAAGCTCGGCTCGTTATGGGCTCGAGGATCCAACTGAACCTCGAGTTAAGCCAGAGTCAGGCTCGAGCTGTGGCTCACCCTCCTCTATTGATTATCCCTAGGAGGTCAGCCAGATGCCTAACTCAAACTGTACGGCAGCAGGAGGTGATTGTATTGTATATTATATATAGCATTTATATAGCGCACTGTCACCCAACGGGTATCCTGGCGCTGAAAGTGTACATAGATGTAATGTGTCATACTGTATTTGAAAGAGAACAAGCATTGGCATAGCCAATAGGTCTCGCCTTTGGGACCTTATAAGTATTTAGTTATACAGCACAATATCCTCAGTGCAACAACATTAACTGTTGCATGGCTAAACAGTTATAAGGTCCCAAAGGCGAGACCTATTGGCTATGCCAATGCTTGTCTCTTGTGGTGCAGAACTCCACTCTCCACTTCTGACCCCACCTTGTTATGTAGAACTTCCTCGCCATTCGTTTGTCTCCAGCGACATTCTGCACCACTCACTGCCCCACCAGACAGCAGGCATATCAGAAATACTACCAGGCCCTTTTCAGGGTGCACTCTGCAGGTGGCTTCTTGGGGTTTTTCAAATGTAGCTACTTAAAGGAGCAAACTCCATTCTGCTTCCCAAAGAAAGCAGATGTGTAGCTATAGGTGTTAAGCACGTTTCCGCCTTAGCAGATAGGCTAATAAGTGTTTATAGATTACAATCTACTATTAGGAATGCTTTGCAGCCGAATTGGGGCTATTGTTTTTTTGCATAATTTATGGCTATTTATGATGCTAGAAACAACGATCAGGTTCTGTCTAACTGTCTTTCCCTCTCCGTCTTAGAGCACACAGCACCCACTTAGGGTAGGGTGACCAGGCGTCCCGGATTTGCCCGGACGGCCCCGGTTTTTCACCAGCTGTCCCGGCAGATTTCAGGAACTTTAGCTCCTGTCCCGGTTTTTAGAGAGGGTCGATTGAAAACGGAGAGGAGGTGCTTTTTTATGTTTCACAAAGCAGGGATAGTTAGCAGTTGTTTCAAGGAAGCAATTTAATTAACAGGCGAGCTAATGGGTTTAAAAACTGCATTTTATGTATTTTCTAACTTCCTGTTCTGTAATTCTCTGCTGAGGAGGCTGTCATTCTGTGCGCTCGCTTGAAGAAAAACTGTAGTCCTTCTTCTATTTTCCTGAAATGTCCCGGTTTTTGGCTTTACAATTCTGGTCACCCTAACTTAGGGGCACACAAACCCATTTTAAGGAAGCGCCATAGTGTGGGGATGCCTAGCCTCATGACTCTCCTGGGGTGTCTTATGTCTGTGCCCAGGTCACAAACCCAAACTCCGGACTCAAGTCCTCTTCGGACTTCTCACACTAGAGCTGACGACACCCTAGGGCCCTCCTCTCATGTACCAAGGTAGGTAACTATCAAGGCTTTACTTTAAAAACACAAAGCGTAACATAAACTGTGTACTGCTGCCTATTGTACCTGTTCCACAACGCCAGCTGATTTGTTTTTCAGGACATTAGTTGGACATTTCAGAACAATGTCCTTTTACCACTTCTAAGACTCATTACTCCTGCCCCGGTAATCACAGGCAGATTTCAGCTCCTAAAAGCACCCTACACCGTGGAAAAAAACACGTGAGAACCAGCGTGGAAACTATCATTTCTATATGTTATTCCCCAAAAGCTAGTAATCCCTGTTCCAAGCCCCACAAAATACAGCAGTGCATCTCATCACAGGCACCCATCGACGAGACCATCTCCGTCAGCCACATCAATAAACAAATCTTTAAAGCCTAAACGATTGTCTCCCGTCCCGCTCATGGCAAAGCACATAAGTGTGTTTTTTAACGCCAAATTCCATCTCTCCCTTCCCTGAAGGTCCCTCTTATTCACTGATCAGTCCACGTTACACATTCCCAAAACTCGCAGTGAAGTTCGCGGATTGTAACAGCACTGGAGTCCAACAACCTTCCATTCTCTCTACCTACAACCCACCCTCTCATGTGAAAGAGCTAAAAATTCCGTTTAACTTTGTCTGCTTTTGGTTTTTGAGTAATGCCGATGTAGAGCCAAACAGATGAAGAAAGACCTGCCAGCGCAGTTTTTGTCACTTTATACCGCGATGAAACGGCGGTCTGCTTTTCGCTACACATATAATTAGCAAAGTTTTCTTAAACCGACTTGTTGCTGCATTTGAACGGACCCTGTTTAAGCAACAGATGGTTTCGGCTGAAAACTATGCAGCTTGTACAGCACCGAGAACAATTCCTGGACTTTTTCCATTCCACTGATCTGATTAACTGGAGTCTCCCTGAGCCAGCTCTTTCTCTCAACCTCCGATATGGTCCTCGGTCTGTAAAGAACACATTCCTTCTGGAGAGAGCAGAGGGCATTATGTGCGAATGAAATAAAACCGGGAAATTGCCCGCTCGAAAAACCACTGAAACCCGTATTATAAAGCCATCGTGCAATGTATGTTTAAGACAGCCCGAAATACAAGTTCCCTAACACTGCCTCTAATCAAATGTGTCGATCATTTAAAAGATTCATTCGTGTCGATTCTTGGTTAACATCGTTGTCTACATGTAACGAGCGGTGAGCCGCAGAAGGGGAGCGAAGCCGGAAACTACGGGGCGCATCGGGGGACAGGGAGCGGGGGCGATCGAGCGCGGCAGCCTGCAAAGCAGTCCCAAAACCGCTCGTGCGTCGTGGCTGGCCTTTGGATGGGTACGCGCGGCAGACATGTGTTTCCACTTATCGCGCCCGCGTCTGGGCACGATAATTGGAAACACATGTTTGCCGCGCGTACCCATCCCAAAAGGCCAGCCACGACGCACGAGCGTTTTTGGGACTGTTTTTGAAACTCGCTTACTAAAAGTCTTCGCCTCTAAGCAGCGCTTGCGCGCTACTCGAGGCTCGACCTAAAAAGGGAGTTATAGATAATAGAGACCTAAGGGGAGAGAAGGACATCAGGAGGAGCACTAGAGAATTCAGGAATTACATCTAAGTGTTCCTTTCCCTTGGGAATAACCAGGTCTTTAGTTTCTTCCTGAATTGCATTATGTCTCTGCTCCTCCTGATGTCAGATGGAAGTTCATTCCATAATCGCGAGGCTGCAGAGCTAAAAGCTCTCCCACCTGATAAAGACAGGTAGGGAAAAAATGGGCGAACACACAAGCAAGCAGCAATATGTGGGCCCCCAGCCCAAGCATCACTGCTACTCTCAAAAGTAGAAAGAGAAGACGGGAGATGGAGGAGGCAGAATCCAGACACTGCACCCAATTCCCCTCCCAGAACCATTGCCAAGGACAATGACACAGAGTCTACTACCTCCTTTAGGCCCATGCAGTCCCAGAGCAAGGATAGGACGGGAAAGGACACGAGTGAGTACTGCGCAGTTTAAATTGGAAACAATTGCACATCCATTTTAACAGGATTGCATAGCAGTATCCAAATACTAAAATAAAAGAAGTTGCCATTTTGCTTCTACTGCGTCTCTGTTCCAAACAGACCCAAAGCAGATTGCTGCCCTCACAGATGCCATTAAGAAGGATACTGCCGGGTCAAAAATGTGCTGGTTAAACACCCAGAGCTCTGGCGTCTACAGGAGGCAGTGAAAGGAGGCATGGCGAGGGAGGACAGCAACAGTAATGCACATTGACAGTCCATACAGTAAATAAGACAGGCTGAAAAACAGAAAGTAGTCAGAATAAAATCCCCTTTGGGTGACTTAATACATTCACACACACGCACTCTCTTGCAGCACTTTTATCACCAAGTCATCACACTACCATCAAAGGCCAAGTGCATATATTTATAAAAATACTTTATTCAATTTATCTGATCAATATATCAAAAACGTTTTTCTTGTGCAATTTCAAATACATACAAAATAGTTAAAAGCATAAAATGAAGCAGAATTACAACCTATATGACATAAGAAAAGATTGAAGGGAGAATCAGCAAGAAAGATAGTTTCTAATCATTAATAGGTAGATCGACAATAAAATGTTTCTCTATCTTTTTGATGAGGAGTTTTTGAATTGACTCTGGATCGCTTTCACTTGGCTGAGATTTGGAAACTGGGCAGACTGTGATGGCCGCCGTGTTTGCAGTTGGTTTTAGCGGTTCTAAGTCTGATGCTAAGGACACACCTAGCACAATTTCTATTCGTGGGGATTTGTCACGTGGTTGTAGTAACAATAGTTTAAAAACCGAGTGCCTACATGCATCGAACTTATCTTTTCTACGGAGGCGTGCTGACCCCGTATTCGGCGTTATTGATCGGGATTAGGTAAGATGACTGTTTGGGTGTAACGGTAGAGACTAGAGGCTTGGCGCTATGTTGTACATTTAAGTGGATGTAGTAAGTTGTAGATATAGTGTGTGATATCTAGTACAATGAGTCCAGTTTGGATTTGTGGATAAACTGGGTTGTGCGGGATTCTCCCCTAAATACAGGCAGGAGTGAAGCGGTTTTTTGATTTTTTTATGAGCATTTAGTGGCCTGTTTCTATTTGAGGAAATGAGTCTATTGAATATGAATAGGGTTTTACCCGATAGGCAGAAATAATTTTTGCGTAGCTGATATAAAAAGTGGGTCAACGAGCAAGACGATACTTTTGAGTGGGTTTGTTTAAATGGTTTTTTAACTACTGCCTGCTATATAATTAGAATTCTATGCTCTGTATATATGATGCAGAGCGCGTTAGATATGAACTGTTTTGACAAAAGAAAATAGTGTTTTGCTCTAGTAACAGTGATACGTATGACATTATATATTTTAGATTCCTGAATACTGACAGAGGAGAAATCTCTTCCTGGAATAACAACATACAGCGAAGGCTATGATGGTTTTAATATAATCAAATATTCGGGACTGAATTGCCCACATTTACAATTGGCATAGTAAGGTAATAAGAATTATTAAAAGGGTAGGATATAGGAGGTTATTTACCACTGGGTTTAGAGACTCGCATAGAGCTTTATGCCTTGTTATATATATATATTTATATATATTTTTTTCTTTACAGAGGCATAATTGTCGTCTCTTTCAACGAACTTAAAGAGGCATAGAATTGTCTTCTCTATCAACGATATTCCAAAGTATACAGTTGATAGGTAATGATGAGGGTCACTACTATGAACAAATAACAACGTGACTAGGGTTTGTTTCACTGATAAAGGTCTTTATAATTACAGAGTCTTTTAACATTCAAGAGTGAAGCTTAGATGGGAGATCAAGTAATCCCCATATTGGTCTATGAAGACATTTGACTGCTGCCTAATATTGGGCGTGGTCCCTGATCTCTCGACAGGTAACTATAGGAATTACATATGGTTTTGGGAAATTCTAGTGTACTGTTCATAGAACATTCAGAATGCCTATGAACGAGGGTGGACTGAGGGTTGGTGTATATATTTTCGTGTACCCTGGGCCCTTAGGAGAAAAGAATTTCCCAATTTTCCCTCTCCCGTTTATCGATAGATATTTCTATTGATATATTTTTTCTGTGCGCTGAATGAGTGTTCTAAGTAAGGCTGTTGTGCTGGTATCTCCAGTTTATGAGTATTGTTTTTTTGCACATCCATCATAGGCTAACTGTTGTATTTAAAGAAAATATTTTTTTTAATATAAATCTTCTTAATATGTATTTTAAAATGTATTTTGTTTTTGTGACTATGTATAGATTCGTATTCGTATATGGGAGATATTAATTTCGTCCTGAGGAAGGTGGTGGTTTAAGCAACAATACCCACCGAAACGCGTCGACGCAATTTTTGAAAGGCGTACTGTAGATTGTGTGGACATTTGTTTTGGTGGTTGTTAAGATGTTTTATATATGAAATATACATCGAACAAATGATCTTGATCTAATGTATTAGCCTTTATTAATGATTAGAAACTATCTTTCTTGCTGATTCTCCCTTCAATCTTTTCTTATGTCATATAGGTTGTAATTCTGCTTCATTTTATGCTTTTAACTATTTTGTATGTATTTGAAATTGCACAAGAAAAACGTTTTTGATATATTGTCCAGATAAATTGAATAAAGTATTTTTATAAATATAGGCACTTGGCCTTTGATGGTAGTGTGATGACTTGGTGATAAAAGTGCTGCAAGAGAGTGCGTGTGTGTGAATGTATTAAGTCACCCAAAGGGGATTTTATTCTGACTACGGTCTAATGGTGCCCTACTCCTTTGGTGTTTAAGGGGCCCCTCTCTCTTATTTTGTGAAAAACAGAAAGAACAAGAAGAAGCCCACTTTCTTAAGCAACATGTATGGGTTATGACTAGGGCCAGTGGAATTATGCGGTAAAATACGCCACATTTTGTAATAGTATTACTTCATTATTTTGACATTTTTACGCTTGTTAACACTGTTAGGGCATTGGTTGCATCTCGTTAGTACCAATTTAATATCCAAATACAACAATAGGCAACAGAAAGGTGACCAGTCAATATTTGCAAAGGGCCTTCTCCTGTGCAACTACATGCGTCGCTGTGCTTCTAGTAACTTTTGAACCATTTCAGCTAGAAACAAATGGATTTTTGTTAAAATCTGCAGATTATGCAGCAGATGATGGATTATGTGGCAAATGCGACAAATCCAAGATCATGTGAAAAATGCTGCGGCAGCACAAACGCATAATTCCAGAGGCCCTGGTTATAACTTGTAGTGTGACCCTTCACTGCCCCTTATGGAGAAGGCCTGGCTGCAGAGCTGTCCGGTAATGGCAGCAGGCAGAAATAAGTGTGGCAAGTTTCTGATGTTAGACACGCTCTCACACACCTCACTTCAGACGAGACAGGCTGAAAGTGAAAAATACAGAATGAAAATTATAAATCTAATTTTCATTTTGTAGAATACAAACCTACATTTCCCATTGCTCATTTGTTTAATATTGTGAAACAAGCACAATAACTGTTTACAGCAGAGGGATTTCCTTTTTTATTTTTCAGCCTCAGGAGCAGGGGAAGAGATTCCCCTGCTGCCCGAGGCATTTGTTTTTTGCTTAGTGTAATTACGATTGGCGCCCATGGCGCGCTGACCTCATTACATTGAAAGTAAAATGAGCCGATCAGCTCATTGGAAAAAAAGGGCCCCTTTTTGGTAGAAAAATGTGCTGCATCATGTTGCGTTTTGGGCAGTTTCCTGTTGCGGGCACTAGGTCTACCCACACAAGTGAGGCACCATATTTATAGGGAGACTTGGGGGAATGCTGTGTGGAATGAATTTTGTGGCTTCCTGCAGATGCCAGAACGTTTCATCACAGAAATGTGAGGAAAATGTATTTTTTAGTCAAAGTTCAGGTTTGCAAAGGATTCTGGGTAATAACACGAGGTGACAGCCACACAGGTCAGTCCAGACTCGATAGCTCTAGGTGTCTAGTTTCCAAAAATGTACAGGTTTGCTAGCTTCCCTAGGTTCCGGCTGAGCTAGTGTCCCAAATCTAGGGAAGCACAGAAGAGTAGAACAAGTGTTATTACCAATTGTCTGGGCCCAGGGAGGCTGCCCCTGCTTGGCTGGGTTCAGAAGATCTGACTAGGCCCCCGGTGGGCCCTGGGGTGGGAGCCCCCATCCTGGGTCCATACTCTATCCAGCCCCACCGCAAAGGGCCCAGGACAGGGTGGTCCATCAGACCCAGGGAGGCTTCCCCTGCTTGGCCAGATTCAGAAGCTCTGACCGGGCCCCCAAGCACGCCCTGGGGTGGGAGCCCCATCCAGGGCTCTGTCCCCAGCCGGCCTTACCTCAAAGGGCCTGTGACGGGGGTCCATTGGGCCCAGGGATGCTACCCTTGCGTGGCTGGGCTTAGGAGCTCTGACCGGGCCCGGGGTCAGAGCCCTCGTCCTGGGCTCCATCCTCCTGCCTGCCGTACCACGAAGGGACCAAGACAGGGGTCCATCTGGTCTAGGGGGGCTTCCCCTGTTTGGCTGGGTTCAAAAGCTCTGACCAGGTATCTGGCCGGGCCCTGGGGTGGGAGCCCCCATCCTGGGCTTCGCCCTCTGGCCCGCCGCATGGCAAAGTGCCCGGGACAGGGTCCCGCGGGCCCGGGGAGGTCTCCCCTGCGTGGCCAGGTTCAGGATCTCTGACCAGGACCCAGGCCCCGCCAGGCCCTGGGACAAATGCTCCCACCCTGGGCTCTGTCCTCCGGCCTGTCGCTTGACGAATGGCCGAGGATGGGTAGGGGGTACATCGGGCCTGAGGAGGCATCCCCTGCTTGGCTGCATTCAGAAGCTCTGAGTGGGCCCTCCTCAGGCCCTTGGTGCAGGGCCCCCCTGTCCTGGGGTCTGTCCTCAGGCTCGCCATGTGGCAAAGTGCCCGGGATGGGGTTCTGTGGGCCCGGGGAGGCCTCCCCTGCACCTCAGGGTGCAGGATCTCCGACCGAGCCCCGGGGCCCTGCCAGACCCCAGGGCAGGTGCTCCCTTTATGGGCTCCATCCTCCATCCTCTTGCATACTGCACTGCGATGGGCCCAGAAAGGGGGGTCCAATGAACCCAGGGATGCTTCCTATGCTTGATCGGGATCAGAAGCTCTGACCGGGGCCCAGGCGGGCCGTGGGGTGGGTGCCCCGAATTCCTGGGCTCCATCCTCGGTCCTGCAACGTGGCAAAGCACCCGGGACGGGGTCCTGTGGGCCCAGGGAGGCCTCCTCTGCGCAACCAGGTCAAGGAGCTCTGACTGGGCCCCGTGGCGGGTGCTCCCGCCCTGGGCTTCATCCTCTGACCTGCCGCATCACCATGGGCCAGGGATGGGAGACGACTGGGCTTGGGGAGGCCTCCCCCGCTTCGCCTGCATGTTAAGGTGCCTGTGGCCCTCGGTTCGGAGCTCCGTCAGGGCCCCTTACACAGCCAGGTGCATGAGGCCCAGCTGGGGCTATGAGCACCTGGCCTGCAGGGCCCCTGTCCCCTCCAAAGGACAAGCAGAAGCCCTTACATTAAGGCACAGCATGACCACATGGCTGTCCTCTGAGCCCAGCCATTTGTTCCATGCCGTGCTTTCCAGTGGGATGACCAGATGGCCAGGCTGCCCTGGAAGTCCGGATGAGGCCTCATTTGCTTCCTCGAGCCCAGGCAGGGCACCAGGAGGTCAGGTGCGTTTTTGCCAGCGGTCCCATCTGTCACTCGGTGCGCACGGATTACAAGAAAGGGGGGGAACCTTCCTCCAGATTATAAGGGACAGGGTACTCCAGACCCCCTTGCAGTCCAGCAGGGCCCGCCTCCTAGCCATCTCTGATGAACTTTTCCTCTGAGCCTGCCTTTACCGGGAGCAGGCAGGGCGTGAAGCTGACATCCACATGCAGGGAGGCCTGCCCGAGGAAGTTCCAGCCAGAGCCGTACTCTCCGATCGATTGGGCACGCTCGGTCCAATTAGGGGTGGACTGCTTGGCCAGCCTCGGCTGTTTCAAGCAAAGAGCTTCCACCCCGCTAGGCACCATCTGATTCTAGGGCCTGCCATTCGCAGAGGCCCTTCCCCTACCCAGCGGAGCGAAGGCTGTGCAGTCTTGTTGGCATCCGCCCCAGAGTCTTGATCAGGCTGCTCCTCAGTCTGCCTCTCCCTTCTGTGGATACTGCTGTGTCCGTCTGTGCCCATGTAACTGCACCTGTCCCTCCAGCATGCCCCCAGGTGGGTGGGCTTCCTAAGCAGGGTCCTGAAGGGTGCGAAGTTTGAACTGGATGGGCACGTGACTCCCAACCCCGTCCAGAAGATGAGGCTACCTAGTTGATCCTGCCAGTAGCATATGCTTGTCTCAAAGATTAAGCCATGCACATTTAAGTACACATGGCCAGTACAGTGAAACTGCGTATGGCACATAAAATCACTTATATTTCCTTTGATTGCTCCATCTGTTACCTTGATAACTGTGGTAATTCTAGAGATAATACATGTCGATGAGCGCTGATCTCCCAGGATGCATATATTTGTCAGATCAAGACGAATCCAGCAGGGTGACCAGATGGCCACAGCAGGATCCCTACCCCATATGAGTCACTGGGAGGCAAGTCGCACTGTTAGAAGTCTCCAGAGCACCGGCCTCAGAGCTAATCCTGTCGTCCATGGACTGCCATGTGACTGTGGCCTGTGCCTGGGGGCCCGGAGTCATGACTCCTGGCTCATGAGTCCTGGGTTGTTCTTGTCATCCCGGGGCATCTGGTCGCTGGGTCATCCTGGGCCATCTGGTCGCTGGGTTGGCCGACCAGATTTGCCGGTGGGCTGGCCGGCCAGAGGCTGGCGGGCCGGCCTGAGGAACTTACTCTGACTTTTGTCTCCCCCAGGGTTCTGTAAACTGTGCTTCTCGGGTAGGGCCAGTTCCTGAGGCCTGGGTCCTGATGCTTGTGTTCTGGGACCTGTGTCATCTGGTCCTCCGCTTCGCCTGCATGTTAAGGTACCTGCTGGCCCCGGATCGGAGCACCGTCTGGGCCCCCTCGCAGTTCCATGACATCCAGATTGGATTACTGCAATAGTTTATATGCAAGCACAACTAAACCAATCCTTCAAAACTTGCAGGTGGTACAACACGCAGCCGTTAGGCTCGTGCTGAAACTGCCACGTCATTCTTCCGCCTCAGCTGCCCTTAGAACCCTCCATTGGCTCCTGATATATAAGAGGGTCCTGTTCAAAATTCTTGTGCTCACTTTTAGAGCCTGTAGAACAGTAGGACCCAAATATCTAGCTTCCAGATTCACCCATTACACTACCTCTCGCACCTTGAGATCATCTTCGGCCAATCTTATCAAACCCCTTACCTTTAGGTGTAAGACCAAGGGTGGCAAATTTCTGGCAGTATTGAGGACCAGGGCCTGGAATCAATTCCCCAAACAGCTGAGATTTATTGACTCTGAACCCCTTTTTAAAAAGCTACTTAAAACCTGGATTTTCTCATCCTCTGATTCGTTGTGCCACTCACTCACCTGGTAAAATTAAGCCTTCTCCCCATTTCTGCTACCACAAACTCTGCACTTATCCGCCCAGTTCAAAGATGCTCCATTGGGAGCGAAAGTTGTGCTTTATAAGTACAATATTCATTCATTCATTCATTCATGCCTGAAGCCCAGCTGGGCTCCAAGCACCAGGGCCCCCGAGCCTGTCCATCTGGTTGCATGTCATGCTTTCCAATGAGGCGACAAGATGGCCGTCCTGCCATTTGCTTTCTCGAGCCCAGTCAGGGATCAAGGAGGTCGAGTGCATTTGTGTCGGCAGTTACCTCTGTCACTCGGTGCGCACGGATTACAAGAAAGGGGGGTAACCTTCCTCCGGATTATTAGGGACAAGGACCCTCTTGCGGTACAGCGGTTCTCAGCCAGATGCTTCCAGGGCCCGATGGGGCCCCAGGGCCTGAGTCCACAACTGCCTCCCAGCCTTGCTCGATGGGCCCTTCCTCTGAGCCTGTCTTCCCCATGTGCAGGCAGGAAGGTGAAGCAGACATCCCTGCACAGGGAGGGTCCGGCCAAAGCGTACACTCTGCTCCATTGGGCACACTTGATTCGTTTAGGGATGGCCTGCTTGGCCAGCCTCAGCTGTTGTTTCAAGCAAAGAGCTTCCTCTCCACCAGGGACCATCTGACTTGAGGGCCTGCCATTCGCTGAGGCCCTACCTAGCAGAGCAAAGGCCGAGCATCCTTGGCAGCTTGCGCCCACCAGTAGTTCGACCAGAGTGGAAGGGGTCAGGTTGTGCCAGGTCCCAGATGCTGCCTTGCGGTCTATCCCCCATGCACCACGCTGTCGCCCTCTTCTGCCTAGCGCATTTCCGCAGCAGCTTCAAATGACCGTTCTGTGGGGTCCCCACTGACCAGGCCGGCACCCCTATGCCTTGCTCAGGCTGCGCCTCGGCCTGCCTCTCCCTTCCATGGAGATGACTGGGCCTGCTGGTGCATGTGTGACTGCACCTGTCCCTCTAGCAAGCCTCCCAGGTGGATGGGCTTCCCCAGCAGGATCCTGAGGCGTGTGAAGGTTGGTCCGGAGCGGACAAGTAACTCCCAATGCCATCCAGCAGGAGCGGCTACCTGGTTGATCCTGCCAGTAGCATGTCTCAAAGATTAAGCCATGCACATGTAAGTGCACATGGCCGGTACAGTGAAACTGCGAATGGCTCATTAAATCAGTTATGGTTCCTTTGATCGCTCCATCTGTTACTTGGATAACTGTGGTAATTCTAGAGTTAATAAATGCAGACGAGCATTGACCTCCCAGGATGTGGGCATTTATCAGACCAAGACCAATCTAGGCTCGCCTGGCCGCTTGGTGACTCCTGATAACCTTGGGCCGATCGCACATCCCTGTGACAGCGACGATACATTCGGATTTCTGCCCTATCAACTTTCGATAGTACTTTCTGTGCCTACCATGGTGACCACAGGTAACGTGAAATCAGGTTCAGGAAGCATGAGAAATGGCTATCACATCCAAAGAAGGCAACAGGTGTGCAATTTCGCCACTGCCAACTCGGGGAGTTAGTAACGAAAAATAACAATACAGGACTCTTGTAAGGCCCTGTAATTTCAATGAGCACACTTGTGCCAGCAGCCACAGAAATTCCAACTCCAATAGCATATATTAAAAGTTGCTGCAGTTAAAAAGCTCGTAGTTGGATCTTGGGATTGAGCTGGCGATCCGCCATGAGGCGAGCTACTGCCTGTCCCAGCATCTGCCTCTCAACACCACCTTGATGCTCTTGACTGAGTGTCTTGGGGGTCTGAAGCGCTTGCGTTGAAAAAATGAGAGTGTTCAAAGCAGGCCAATTGCCTGAATACTTCAGCTAGGAATAATGGAATAGGACTCCAGTTCTATTTTGTTGGTTTTTGCAACTGGGTTCATGATTAAGAGGGACGGCCAGGGGCATTCGTATTGTGCCACTAGAGGGGAAATTCTTGGACCGGAGCAAGACAAACCAAAGCAAAAGCATTTGCCTAGAATGTTTTCATTAATCAAGAATGAAAGTGGGAGTTTCGAAGATAGTCAGATACTGTCGTAGTTCCGACCATAAACGATGTCAACTAGCGATCCAGCGGTGTTATTCCCATGACCAGCCGAGCAGCTTCCGGTAAACCAAAGTCTTTGGGTTCCTGGGGGAGTATGTTTGCAAAGCCAAAACTTAAAGGAATTTACGGAAAGGCACCAACGGAAGTGAAGCCTACAGCTTAATTTGACTCATAACGGGAAATCTCACCCAGCCCTGACATAGAAAGGATTTACAGATTGATAGCTCTTTCGTAATTCTGTGGATGGTGGTGCATGGCCGTACTTAGTTTGTGGAGCGATTTGTCGGGTTAATTCTGATATCAAACGAGACTCCTCCATGCTGACTAGTTCCGTGACTCCCAGCGGTCGGTGTCCAGGTTCTTAAAGAGGCAAGTGGCGTTCAGCCACATGAGCCCAGTGGCGGATTTGGTGTACGCCTCTAAGTCAGAATCCCCCTAAATCGTAAAGATACCGCAGTGCAGTGGAGTCTCAGTTGGCTTTGGATAGCCAGCCTCTTGGGCCGGTGCTTAGAACCGCTTGCTTGGGGACTGGATCGCGGATGGAAGGGGGCTACCTCCATCGCCCTTAGTGCACCCCATGTTCGTGGGGTACCTGGTGCTAAATCATTCGTAGACGATATGATTCTGGGTCAGTGTTTCGTGAGTAACAGAGCAGCTACCTCACTGTGATCTATTGAAAGTCATCCTCTGTCCAAAGCTTTTTCTCCATCTGTGGGTGCCCGCGGCACCCCCAGATCCACACCCACGCAGGCAGAAGGGACGTGGAGCGGTTTGCGGGCCTGCGGCAGGCCACCTCCACCACGTTCCACCCGGTACGGGGTCCTCCCTCTCCTGCCCTGAGCCACCGGGTGCAGGGTTGGGGGCACGATCCCTTGAACGTGAGCAGGGTGGCCAGATAGCTGGAGCCGGTGTCAGAGTGCATGGCCAGTCTTGTCATCGGCGGACTGCCATGTGTCTGGGGCCTGGGGCCCGGGTTGTTCTGGTCGTCCTGGGCCATCTGGTCACTGGGTCGTCCCAGGCCATCTGGTCGCCAGGCTGGACAGCCAGTTGGCCCGGTGGGCTGGCATGCAGGACTAACTCTGACTTTTATGTCCCCCAGGGTTCTGTAAGCAAATAGTCAAGGAAAATGGGCTTCCCGAGCAGGCCCATGGGGAGAGGGCATGGAGTAGGCTGGGCTTAAGCCCCGTGGCTCCCCAGACCTGGGCTCCAGGAAGGCAAACACACAAGGTAGCACCCTGAGCCCATATTATGGCAGTGACAGTCACTACCCAGGGCAGGGTGGCTGCAGACCGGGGAGGACTCTTTTGTTCCCCCACTGGGTTTGGGCTAAAGAGCAGAGACCAGCCCTGCATGAAGGCCCAGCCCCGGGCTGCCGAGCTGGAACACGAACCTGGAAGAGCTGCGAGAAGTCCTCAGCAGATGTCTTGGCCTGGTCTCAATGATGTCCAGTGCCATCCAGAAGGTACCGTCAGCAGGTCCGGCCCAAGGGTTACCATTCTCCTGAGAACGAGCGGGACCTGGCAAAGGGTAAGCAGCAGGCCCGGGAAGCACTCTTCCCCTTCTCCAGCAGGGAGGGAGACCGTGGATGTGCCCTCAGTCAGAGTTCCCGCGGGGCCCTTCATGCAGCTAAGTGCGTGGCGGTGGGAAATGGGCTCCGTGGTCACGGACAGGGCGGCCTGCCCGAGGATGGTCCAAACCGGACTCTGCTCGATCAGACATAGTTAGGCCTATTTTGCGACTGTGGGCTGCTTGGTTGGCTTTAGTCAGGGCTTCCGAGCCACAGAGCGGACAGAACAGGGCTCTGCAGGGTCAGGTAGCTGGCAGGCCTGGGTCTGCAAGCCCACCAGGGCCCTGGGCTCATTTCCCCGGCCTGCGGTGTCGTAAAGGGGATGCCGCTCCTGCGTGGCCTGGTTCAGAGGATCTGAACTGGGTCCCGGGGCCCCCGCTGGGCCATGGGGTGGGCACCCTAATCTAGGGCTCTGTCCTCTAGCCTACCGCGTTGCAAGGCGTCCGGGACAGGGGTCCCATGGGCCTGGGGAGGCTTCCCCTGTTTGGCTGTGTTCAGAAGCATGGGCAAGGGCTAGCAGCGAAAGGGTTAGAATTTGTGTTTCTCTTTCCACATTAGCTGCATGTTCAAATACAAAGCTCAAATGTCAAGCTCAGTCTTCTGACAAATTGCTGCTTATTTGGAAACTGGAATGTACTTATATTTCTCTGACTGCAAAGTGAGAGGACAATGTAAAAGTGATCTAGGTGACAATCCTGTTGGGGTACAGGAAACGAATGGAAAGGCTGTAGGATGTCAGATTTTTTCTAACTCACAATAGACATTTAAATGTTGGCAAATTATACACATATTTCAAATTATATCAGTGATTAGGAAAGCACAAATGAAGCATTTTTTTGTAATTCTGAACTGTGATGGATACAGAGAATTTAAAAGAATCAAACAAATCAAGACACTTTACTTGGTGATGTGCTAACGATAAATATTCACTGAAATCCGATTTCCACGCATAATCATTTTTGCACTATATAGTTTTACCAGTAAAACAGCATGTCTATGCAAATTTAGTAGCCATTTCACTGAAAATGTGCTCTATGTAAATTACAGTGTGCTACGTCACCATGCTTTAGTAATATATGTCCAATTGTGTGCTCCAATATGCACCACCAGCTACTTACCAAACCCTTACCACTCTCCTGCTGAATGGGCACAGAAAATTTGCTACACTTGTTTTTTTGTAGGACGCTTGGATTTTTTACAGTCCCTACAACTTCAGTGATAGAACATGATCGGCAGCACCCCCCACTCTAAAAATTGTGTGAGCACCACTGGGCAGATGGCACTCCTAATCCATCAGGAAGGACCTCAACACCTGGTGCTTCGACTGAACCACAGCGCCGGCGAAGGACCAGCAGCCCCCCCCCCCCTCCACCAGCGCCTTGAGACCTTTTTGGGTGAGTAGTCACGCTTTACAAGCCACCTGATTGGTTGATCTTTGCAAGACATGCAACACTTTAAGGAACAGGTTTGCAATCAGTGTTTCCTATAAGAAGTGTAAGCTCGTTGTTCATCGCCCGTTGTTTCTGATGTTCAGGTTCCCATATTCCTTAACTTTTAAATCTTGGATTTATTGAAATGCACATATTAATAATTTTATTATATGTATAACTTGTAGGAATTTTAGTTTTTAGCATATCTTAAGAGTGCTTCGAGTTAAGTCTGCCTATTTTTTATATGTTTTTGCCTTATTGCAAGAGTGCATGCATCTCGTTTGCTGATCAAATCCGCCTCTGGCCAGACTAATTATTACTCTTATTGCACCCAGAGCACCTGTAATCCCTTTTCCAAGAACTGAATCTCAGTCGAGATCTCCAATGAAGCATTTAATCTAATCAGACGTTGTCACTGGATTTGTAGTTACTGGAATGAGATACATTTTCCTTCCTCCTTGATAAAGAATTTCATTATTCTGGATACATGTAAATGTCTATATGAGTCAAAACCATGCAAATCTGCATCCAGAAGCAAATTACTTCTGGTCACTAGCATTTCTACTCAAGTATTAATTATGAGAGAGCCTTCTCTTTTTTTGCTCTGAAGGTTTCTTCCCATCAGTTAAATTGATTTACTATTAGTGTTGGCTAATTCTGTGACCACCTCCTACTTGCAGCTGACCTCACAACCAAATTATTCAGATTATTCCACCAGGCTCATTAAAAGAATTTTCATCAAAAATTACACTTCACTTTATAATCTCATTATACACTGTATAGACAATATTAAACCGGATGGAAGACAAAGTACCTTTCCCAGTCTCACAGAAAATTTGCTGCAAACCATTTTGCTATTCACAAGATAGTTTTTTTTTTGATAAACAGCTTTAATATAATTTGAACTGTAATGTATGATTTTCAGTGAGAAATATGTTGGTGGGCCCTCATTTCCATTGGGTAGGCGCCTGATCATCTATGTCCAGCTTCATTGTAAATCGAATTACTTCTGCTTGATTTGGGAACCATATTTTTTTTCTCAAATGTTTGAAGACATGGGGCCAGGTTCAGATGAAACTGAAAATCCTCCAATTTCTGGAGGAAACTCTAAATACAGAGTAGAATCCACTCGCTTACCTCCAGAATACAAGGGCGGAGGAAATTCAGATGATGGATACCACTCAGTATTTACAATTCTCTCCAAACGAGACAGATGGTTTTTTTCTACAATGAGTTAACAGTTATTTAACCATTGCCTGCTGCCAATAGCAGCAATGCAAAATATGTGACATTACGTCAGCTCGCCTTATTATTTATTTTTATTTTTTTTACTGAATCAACTTTTTAATAATATTTTTAGTACATTTTTGTACGTTCTAACATGAATTTGTTTTATGTATGTATGACACTTTTTTTTTAACTGTTTATTTATTTTATTTTTATGTTGAGTTTAAACATTTAAAAAAAAAAAAAAAACATAGTTACAACATTTTGTTTAAATAAGCTTGCAAAGAAGCACTTCTGGTGATGTTTCAAGTGCCTGTTGATAGGTGAAAAGATGGCTCTTCGGTTTACCTCACCAGATCCGATGATCTTTGTGCATTTTTGCAATATGTAGCAAACATTGTCAGCTGCCGTCTGACTCCTCCTCACTACCATGAAGACCTTTAGCCAGAACACATCTGTCTTCTTCTTGCTCTTAACTCTATTGCTTAATCTCTGCACAAGAATACCTTTTAAAGTGCAAGGCACATAGGTGCCTTACCATGCAAGTTATTCTGAATGTAAATCGGTCAGGGTATTCTCTCTGCAGCACTTGATTGCATAGTGTGCATGTAACTTTTCAAACTCTTACTTTCTTTTCTCACCTTGAATGAGTAAAGACCTTCCACATAATTGACTCTTTATATTTGAAGGAATTTGAACCACATCTTCTTGTACAGCGTGTGAGGTTGCATGTTGGAACTTGCCCCTCTTTTCATTTTGAGTTTGTTCAACATCTTACACTTTTTGTATAAATCCAGACAATGGCGTGACCTTGCGGTCATGGATCCTTGTCCAAGCAATTAAACTAGGTCCCCAGTTGATATTATAATACTGCTATAAAAGAGGTGCAGAACACCCATCACACACCGGGATTGCAATGTCACTGCACTGCTACACTAATGTAATTTATGGCTTTCAAAGCTCCTCATTCTACTTATCTGCCCTTCTTGCCTCCTATCTCCACCAGGGCTGGACTGGGAACCTAAACCGGCCCTGAAAAAGAGCTCAGCTGGCCCCGGGGGGGAGGGGGTGCTAGTAGAAAGCTTTGTGCCGCTTTTGTTGCTGGGGGCCGATATTGCAGTCTAAAACCGGCCCCCACCCTGGCAGCCCACCTGGGAAAGACCCGGTGCCCTCTACGGCCAGTCATGCCCTGATCTCCACCGGCTCTCCTCTAATCTCCTTCATCCATTTAAATCTCTGTTCTCTACCCAGGTCAAACAGGATTACTTTAGAAGCCATCCCAGAGTCATTGGATGATCATCCAACTACTTAAGAAGTCATTTTCACGTCATCACACATCATCAAGCTCTTGAAGTCATCAGCAGAGTTTAGAAACTTGAGCCTGATGATTCGAGAATGACTTGAAAATGAGTATCTGATGATTTCACAAGAAGTAATTGTTTCTGATGACCTGAGGATGACTTGAAAATGAGTACCTGATGACTTCACACAATGTGATTGATCCTGATGATCTCAGGAGGAGTATTTGATTACTTGACAAGAGGAAATTGTTCCTGCTGATCTGAGCATGACTAGAAATTGGGTTTCTGATTATTTCACAAGCATTAACCATATGGAATAATTCCTTGGGATTCAAGGATGAATAGCTGAACACTTGAAGAGCTAATTCACCATTTTTGCTCCATTTTTATGTTTAACATGTTGACTAGTTGGATGATTTTGCAATTATTTGCTGATTACTGGACAATGAACTCCATTTAGATATTACATTATTTTTTTAATTATCTGCAAATATGCATAACGTCTGATTAAGAAAACTGTGTGGAGTCAGTCACTGGTTAATTAGGACTGGGGAAATTTGCATTATGCCGGCATGATTCTCGTAATGCTGGGAATATTCCCCAAATTATGCTATTTTGCCAGTATGTGTAATTATGCGCCATTCATGGTAAAACTTACAGCAAACCGTGCCATTTGTAGTTAACATTTACCGCTAACGCACAGGACTAATAATAATGTTAGCACCTGTTGTTCACTCTTCTTTTGTTTAAATGTGTCCTTGAGCCAAAATACCGAAAACTGATGCTGGGGCGAATTTCATGCTAAAATATAGCATGAAACGACAGATGTCCACTTTGCGCAATTACGTGAAATTTCATGTAATTACGTGAAAGCAATTTACGGAAATTTTGCGCAACCCTAGATACTATTTTTTGGTCTTTATTGACTTTTAAACCATTTGTACTGATATTAATGAGTAGAAGCAAGCATTGGGTGTTAAAAAGATCAATGCATGATACTGATATTGATAAAAATCGGACATTGTGGGCAGAGCTACTAAAATTAAATGGCAAAGAACTGCGCAATTAGCAGGTAGGTTTACTAAAATAGGTGTGAGGGTGTGTGCACATTTTAAAAGAAAAAAGGCAAACTAGACAGCACGTTTCTGTTACCAAATCTACTTGACACTTTAATTTGGTGTATTAAAGAGACACATTTTGGTGAATCGCAACTGTGCAACATTTGTATGCGCTCTGATGCAGAAAGGAAGTAGACAAAAAAATTTAGAAAACATACACTGGGTGAGTTACAGCAAAGACACAATGTGAGGAATTCATTACTAGACATAATAAACGCTAATTATGCAAATTTCCGGTATGGTTTCATTCTCTTCCAGAAGCACCCAAGTGGCAAAAATGGATAGGCAAATGTGCATGGTAGTGCACCAATTAAATAAAGATGGGTAAGCCAGGAGATGCATAGAGCTGAACCAGAGCCTAGTCGGGGGTCATGCTTGGCTCTAAGAACCAAAGCAGCTATAAAAAGATCTAACATGTAAATACTACAGCAAACGATAAAAATACCAGGCAGAGTCTCTGTGATTAAAATGGATTATTTCTTGAATGCTTATTTCTCACTTTAGAATATTAAATTATATCACTGCAATGACAATTGTTAAATTATTTGTTTTGTTCAAAATGAACTGTTTCCCACGTACAATACTCTGACAGCACTGATATGAGTAAATCAAGATATATTATTTTGTCATGAGCACTGTATACATGACCAGTAATGTTTTTATGTCTCGCATAGGCAGCGCTTGCGCTGTCTCTTTGAGACATGCAGTATTCAGGATATGTGCATGAAGCTCCGCCTACTTTCCACCCATCTTTTTAATTGGCTCCTGTCACTGTCCTTTGTAAATAGTGGCTTTTTATTGGTCAGCAGGCTTTGTAGTCCCTCCTTAGTCTCTTCTTGTAACCTCCCATGAGGTCACCCCCTGTTTCATGTGATGTTACTCTGTAGGTGTTAATTACAGCCTCCGAGCACTATTTTCTTAAATGGTTTTGAGCAGGCAGGCAACGGTCAGTGACACACAGCACTTCCAGCGGGGCATGCCCGAGGAGCTTTATCCTTCGTTATGGCGGCCGCACAGCTCGCAGGGTGACTTTCACTTTGCCAAACCCTGTTGCAGGCAGGACACGCTCAGTGAGACACATCACTTCCAGACGGCATGCCCGAGGCGCTTTATAATTCATTATGATCTGCCGGGGTCATAGCTCCGGGTTGATTATCTCTAAAGATAGGCATTTATGGTATTTACTAAAAATAAAGGCTCAGACTACAGGGGATTCTTTCTTTGTTAGGCTTTGGGGGTCCCGTTGTTTCTGCGAGCACCCGCCCGTCACAGAGGGTAATTGCTCGGATTCTGGGGGAGTGCTGTAAACACAAGGCCTCGATGAAAATGCCCATTAGGTCTGGCAAATGTCATGCTTGGAGTCGGTGCTCGACTCCCTGAGCGTAGTCTACGCTGTGGTGGCACCAGGCAGCTTTTCTTTGAAATTAGGCGAAAGGATGCAGCGTGGTAGCGGCTGGACGCTGGTCCATACGCCCTGCCTTTCATTTTAGCATGTATAGCTCCTAGAAACACGCAATGCAGCTGCTTAGGTGTTTTTTTTATTTTAAAACAAAATGCAATGCGTCATTAATAACTACAAGTAAAGAACGTTTCCGTTCCCCCAAAGTTTGAGCCAGAATCATCGAAATTATAATTAGGGCTCCCTGTTTCCGTTTTTACTGATTTTTACAGATAAATACAGACAGAAAACCATTTATTTTCCTGTCTGTATTTATTTTAAAATATGGATAAAAATGGAAATTGGGTTGTTTTTTGAGCGATTCTAAGTGAAGTCAGTCATGACTACCAGGCCAATAGCTCTGTTGATCGAAAGGTAAGGGGTTAAAAAAATAAAGGAATTTTAGTAAAGAGCCTTAAACAGCAATAGATATGCTCATATAAGAAAACATGCACATTTTAATATCAAGGGTGCGCATATTTTATCATCTGAGTGTGTTTATATCCCTGAAACCGGTCAGTTGTTCAGGCATGAGTGCATATTTATCGGACAAATAAATGTAGAAATATACTCATTTCAGACTCATTTTTTCACAAAACCCCAAATAAATATGGATAAATACAGATAAAATTAGCAAAAAATAAATATGGATAAATACAGACGGAAATGCCCAAAAAATAAATACCATAAAACTGGGAGCCCTAATTATAATGCTATTTTCCTTGAGGGTGACAGCACAGTGTAAAGACATAATTTGTAGCTTTAATAGGACAAGGGTCATGTTCTGGGAATTAAAGGGTGGGGTCAGGATGCTTCCCCTGAGAAATTTGTGAGTTGAAATATGTTCACATTTTGAAGGGCAGCGCACTCAGCAATGAAGCTATGTTTGTTTTCGCTCTTTCTTTTGCAGGGCGTTTTGCAGAGCTAACGAACAGCACAGCAGCAGCAGGCTGTGGAGCCAATCAGCTGCACAGTAAGCATGCTGCAGTACAGCACTGACAGCATGCATGTCGCTAAGCTGCCCTAGGTACGCGGTAGAGTGGCCAACAGCACAGCTGTGGTAGGCATTGCATGGATGGTAAACAGCACTGCAGTGTTATGGGCCACAGAGCTCACCGCCAGCAGTCGTGCTGTAGCACAGCCCGACAGCACAGCATGGATGTTATATGGGGTGATTAAGAGTAAAGATGTAGCGAGCGGGACGAACAACACAGCTGCATGATGCAGGCCCTAGTCCTGTTTCTCTAATCTTGTGCATCTGTGCCCAGGCCAGTAACCTCGCAGCTCCGCCAGCATAGGTGTGCACGAAACTGCAACACGCAAACCCAGCCCGTGGAGGAAGTGCAGAGCAAAGATGTATGCAAGGCCAGCTCACCTTGTGCGGTTAATCAATCACCGTGTGCGTAGTTATGAGTGCACTCGGGTAAGGCTTGCCCTCTCTGTACCCCCTTGCAGGGCATTAGTGTGAAGGCCTGGTCAACCGTGGCCACACAAAAGCCAAGTGTAGCGGCCCTGGCTATTCACGGTTCTGCCAGAAATAATTTTTGCGTTTAGGGTTCCTGTGTGACGTCACGTAGAGTTTGTTTCTTAATCATTCATGCTTGTCTGGGATCAAGGCATCCCATTTAGCATTACTAGCCAGCTGTCCACCAGATGGAAAGCTTCTGGCCATTGACGAGGGAAAGGGTGATTCAAAACTTAAAATAGTCCTTAATCTAAAGAGAATTGAATTCTCAGATGAAAACCTCAGTCGGTTAATTGTTATTTAGAGTTAACAGAAAGCAGCACTGCCTGAGCTTCCAAAACTAACCAGACAGCAGTGCTGCCCCCTACCAATCCAAGAACTGACCCCCATAACCATGGCTAAGCTGCACTGCTGCCTCAAAAACATCACCAAAGCTGCAGAGGTCTCATACATTCTTTCTAAAACAGCGACACCCAAATACTGACCAAAGCAGAAGTGATCCCCAAAGACAGACAAAACATGCTAAAAGCAGTACAACCTAATACACTCAATTAAGAAACACTGAGCACCAAACATTGCCCAAAGCAGAAGTGATCCCCAAAGACACACTAAGCCAACGAAAGCAGTACGGACCCAAAAATAGTTCATTAAGCAAATCTGAGCATTTGCAACACCAATAGCTCAAAGTTTCGCTAATGCGAGACATATTGCATTGCAAATGCTTGTTTGTATCTGGAGCAACACTGTTGCCTGTTAAATCTCACTTCTGTGAATTTTTTTGTATAACTGAAGTGAATGTATTCAGTGGTGGTATCAGATTTGGTTTTCAATTAAAATAATGCACAGTGGAGTAAAGTGATTTTCATAGGATCACACAATTTGGCTAAAAGGGAAAGCTTAGTAAAGTAGGTAGAATCAGGTGACCAGCTATATGTGCATCTCCGTTTGAGGGCCCTAACAATGTACATTATTTTATGTCAATTTATTAGGCAAAAGCGCTAAATAAAATTACAGAAGCACCCTGCGTAGCTCTGAGAGCGCTGGTGCAGTCAGGAATCCTCTTTGCGGAAACATTCAGATGCTGACACGCCCTGCTTCCAAGACGCTTTATTTCCCACTTCCAAAACATGAACCACTGAGCAGATAATAAAATGAGGGACTTCGTAGAAACTCTCGTTGGTGATGGGTGCCAACAAAGAGTGTCGCACCACCAGCACTAAAGCCAAACCAGACTGGGCTTGAATCCAGGCGTCAGGTCAACATTCTGTCGTTCTGAGCAAATCATTTAATATCCCCGTGCCTTGAGAAAAGATTTGACCTTGAGTGATTTAATCTGGTGCTCATCTAAAGCAAGTTTCCGCTACATAAAACGTGCAGAAAAGAAATCTTGCACATACTTGAAAAACTATCAACAGCAATTTTTGGCATAAGATTCAAAAATATTTAGCAACTCATAATTATGTTATTTTCATCTGACCTTTTCCGCCGCCGTTTTTCATGGATATGTATTGGTTACGTGGTGCTACAGTTGAAACTACATGTCCCATAATGCAATACGGAGAAGAAGAAGAAGAAAGGGGACGTGTGAAGCTTGTTGGTGCCAGAAATGCAGCTCAAACAAGCACCTCAAACACCGCCAAATGCCCAAATCTATATTTCGCACCGTTTCAGATGTGGATTTCCTCATCCTTTCACATGCACTCGTCTGTAAAGGTGCAATTGGACTAGAATAGGGACTGGTCAGATTTTTTTACCCACGCACTTCCGGTCACGCCGGAAGTTCAGCAGTTGGAAAGCCATGTTTGGTGAGCGTTGTGACGGCGAGGGCAAGAGAGAGCCGTCGAGATCTTTGGGGGTTGAGAGATGGCGATAGCTTTGTGGTTTCTGCAACTTGGTTGTCCGGACTGCTGCGGGAAGATTTTGCAAACAAAATTATTGGAGATTGTTTATCTAGCAGGTGGTATCAGGTATTGATTGCGGGGCACGGTTCTGGGATTGCTTTTTTTTTGCGGGTAGTTGCATATAGCGCGAACTCGCCCCGAAGGTATCAGAGCGCTTTATATGAGCACCAGTCGTGTTACAGACGGACACATTCATTGTTTGGTAGGCACCGGAAGACAAGTGATTTGCCCAGAATCACAGGATGTTAAGCCAACGAGATCCGAACCTGGTTCCCCAGCTCCAAATTCGCAGCTCTGGCCGTTAGGCCACATCCTCTCCAGGATGGGTTGTGTTACCACGTGTCCAAGGCTATATAGCGCGGAATGTATTTTGGTGTTTAAAAAGGCATTACTTAGTTGAGGTCTTACTAGCCCAGTAGTGCCTCCAGCAGGATGTGGCGTAAGTTATGCACGTTTGTGCAGGCAAGAGCTCTTTCCGCTTTTCCATGTGTTTGGATTCAGATGTTGGGATGATCTTTATTGGGGTCAACGGCCGAGAGCGTGATATCTCTGCTAGATTTATCTATGCTAGATAAAATAACCGTTCCCTTTCAGTTTTGGGAAGGGGGATCGAGTACATGCAAAATGGTCACATAAAAGCTTAGTTTCAAGCAGTGACTTCTTATATAATGAGAGATATATGGTTTTGCAGATATTTTGGGCAAATTAACTTTTGCTTGAAGCGTAAGGGATAGAGCAAAGCAAATGCGGTCACAGCACACTCCAGCTGTCTTCAATACTCGCTGGCCCCTTCTTTTAAGGAACACTGTTTTACATGTTGTGGCTTTCGTTAAATAATTTCAAGTAACACCTTTATTTTTCTGAGCACTCTTGGCAGCTGGCGGCATGCTTGTGCTAGTGTGCATTCAACAAGGCTCTTGTTTTGGCAGTGATTTTAATATATGAGAGGGCTGGCTTGGTGGTGAGAAGCCAGGCCCTCCATGAAAATGTTGAGGCCTTCTTTTGTGACCAAAACCAGGTCCAACCTGACTTGCTGTCCCTCGTGGGAGCCTAGATTTGCAACTGAAGAGCTGCCACGTCCTTGGGAGTGCCAGATCAGCACAAGCTTCTGGAAGGAGAATGTTTTGCAGTTCTCCATTTGATGTAAGTGCCAGGAGCAGGCCATGTGTCTGACTCCCATTGTGCATGTCAGCCATCTGCCCAAATGTCCATTTCCATACCTTCTGTAATCTTTCAGGTTATGCTTATTCTCGACCACCGTCATAATATTCATATTGTAATGATTTCAGCTAAATTAGTTACAGAAGTGGGTCTTTGCCCTGCATACAAATACATTTCATGTACTAAATAAAGCATGTGTGATTTGGCCCACCTGTTCTGCCGATTTTCCTGCTGTTTACAGCTCAGTCTGCAGCCACCACAATTCTCACTGTGATTAGATTATCCATACAACCACTGGCATATGCCAACACAACCACCGCTATATTTGCACACCACCATCATCATCATACATCGAATGAACCCACTTCGGTAAGGTTCACCCACTGTCATGTCCACACTCCCTCTGTCCTTATCCAACACATTCATCGTTATAGGTATGCACAACCAACATCTTGTGACAACTTAACCACCATCATACCACGACACAAGCAGCAGCCTAGGTCGAAACAAGCAACTTAATATGGCCACATTCTCGCCCTCATACATCCATGCAACCACCGTCCTACGCCAGCAAACTTACCACAGGTCCACACACCACCATATGCTGAACACACCCAGCATCCTATGACCACACAACTCATATCATACACCATTACATTCACCATCCTATGTCAGTACGTCAAGGATTATATATTAATTTGTCCACCATCACACATCCACACAACCTATTTCATTAAAAACACAGGACCATACACACACCCAACCACTGGTGTATGCCAAAACACCCAACATCACAAGTGCACACAGTTGCCATCATGAATCTGAACTACTTCTGTCACACTTCCACCAAACCACCATTGTATCCAGCCAACCCCAGTCATTTGCCAATAAAACCAACAAGATACTCCATACTCCCACCAGGGTACATCCACATAAATGCCATCATGTACCAGCACATTCACCATCATACATCAACAAAAATACACTATGCACCCATTTATCGACCTCATATGTCCACACAACATTATACAACAACCATCATCATACAAGCAACATCAGATGTCCACACAATTAACCTCATGTTCGCTATAGTACATCCACAGAACCACCATCATAAGCTAACATAGAGAGAAAATAAAATTCCGTAAGAAAGCTAAAGTTGATGGGGAGTTAAAATATCTAATATGTTAACCGCTGCTTCACAATTTAAAAGGTATGGCAATCTTGAGTTAAGGTACCTCTGTAACATCATGTTACACCTCTTTATTAGGTAACCTCTTCTGCCAACAAACTCACCATCTCCCTTATTCAACCCCACTCAACGTAACTTATAACTGCACACCAAGTGTTAAGTCTGCAGAACCACAAGTATGCTCCCATATGTTGATATACCCAGCATTAATTGTATACATCATCTGCAACAGCATGCACACCATTATATATATCTGCACACCCAACATTCTATGTCCACACACACTGCCCATGGACAACCACACAATCCAGTATGTAATGTTGGAAAGGCCGTGTGCTGTAGGCTGCCGGTGGGGGGGGTTTGCCTCCGTGTGGGTTGGCCACAAGCCCTGACCATGCGGGCGGAGGGCTGGCTTTACGTATGGTAATAAAATATTACTTTCGGTTTAAAAAATATATAGAAATTCACTGGAAAAAAAAGCCAAAGTGCCATTATAGTTACGTGAAATGTTCAATAACAACATAACGTTTTCAACGCCAAAAACTGAAATAAACCAGTTAGGGTTATCTCAAGTAACTATAACCTGTGCCCTCGCCAGGCATTGCTAACTACCCCACATATTATATCACTCATGACATCTTCTATACCTTCATTGATAAGATCACTGCGACATTTTCAGTTAAATTATTGATAAGAAAGCTGTGCATGGTGGGGAAGTGAGTTATAGTTACTTGAGAACTATGACTGGCAAATTTCTGTGGTTTTTTGAGTTTCAACGTAATGTTACTGAACATTTCACCTAATTATAAGGTTACTTTAACCTTTTGTTTTTTCAGCGACTATATAAAATCAATCAGGTTTTGGTGGTTTTTTTCTATTGAACAAAAAGCTGTGGTATAACAACCTATATATTGTAGGGTACCGTAAAATATGCACTTTTTTTTTTACAGTTGCCTGTGAAATACTGATTTCATAATCGTAACAAGAGCCCCCAAACCACTCTGCTGCAAGGTTATCTAAATTCTGAAAAAAAATGCATATTATATAGCTAATTATCTACCAGTATTTTTATCTATTAGAGCTAGAAACAACATTTTCTGGTGAAATCTGTAAATTAAATGGCAATTGCAGTAAATCTATAATTATGCCATAAGCGTTACAGGCAGACTAGCATAAATCCACTGACCCTCGCCATTTCTATTTTTCTAATGAACAAATTGTTTATTAAAGATAAAACCTAAATATTCTAATTCCAACCAGTTCTCATTTTTAGGTGCACTTTGAAGCAAACAGTTATTTTGAAATAACTACCCCAGAATAAACATGCAATGTAAAAATACATAACAGGTAGCTGTGTAATATGGTCCTATATATTGCCATCTCTTTACAAACCTAGACCATCCTCATTATGCCTTCTAACCCACCCTTGACAAATACTTAAACTCTAATACTAGAGCACTATACAATCTGCCAAGAAATACTCCTGCGTCTTACTATCGCCATTAGATTTCCACTAATACGATTCTTGACACATTTCTAATCCATGCCTTCAGTGCTGCTCATGGGACATCCCAGGTAATTATCCAGAGATATATCCGCTCAAACAACGCAAGTTCAGCTTATTATCATTTC